>JAGTXR010000264.1:0-511780 GCA_022606575.1 Glossosoma conforme | reverse complement strand
AACCTTTTCGACTCTCTTAGTAGTTACCTTTTTCTTAATGATTTTCTTTTTCTTTTCGATAACTTCTGGTTCTGCCTCTTCCGTTTCTTCGGGAGTATTTTCAGCATCAAACACTTCGGTGTCAACTACTGTTACATTCATTGTAGTCACCGGCAGTTCTCCATCCTCCTCGACAGTGACTATTTCGGTGATTTCTTGTGTAGGTCCCATGTCTTTTTTGATGACTCGTTTTTTGGTTTTCTTTTTGTGAACCTTTCCCTCGTGTGATTTGACCTCTGATATAACCACAACTTCGGGATACTCTTCAACGGGTTGCGCCACTTCTTCTTTTATTACCTGGGGCCTTATCTCTTCCAGTGATTCATCAACTTCATTCACTGTAACGCTTATGGTGGTCTGAGGTTCTTCTTCGTCTTCTTGGACTGTGACTATTTCTGTTACCTCTTCTTTTGGACCCTTTTTCTTTTTGAGAATGCGTTTCTTGATCGTTTTCTTTACGGTCGTTCCTTCTTTCGTTTTCACTTCGGAAACCGTTACCTCTTCGGGCATCTCTTCGATCACCACTGCATTCTTGAAAACAATCTCAGGAAGAGGTGTGACCTCATCGACTTCTTGGTGAGGTTCACTGTCAGGAGTTTTTTCTACTACGGTTGTAACTGGTTTTTCCGATCCTTCTTGCACGGTTCTTATCTCTGTGATATGCTCTTGGCCGTCAACAATCTTCTTGATCTTGCGTTTTTTTATTGTTTTCTTGCGCGGTTCGCCCTCCTCATCTTGAGTGACGATAGTGTCCGTCACTTGAGGTAACTCTTCGATGACGATTGCTTTGTCCACAATTGTTGACTTTTCATCAAAGACTTCTTCGATGGTGGGTTGTACAACAACGGTCGTAACCGGCTCTTCTTCATCTACAGAAACCGTGGTTATTTCAGTGACTTGACCCTTTTTTCCGTCCGTTTTCTTGATAATGCGTTTTTTCGTGATCTTCCTTGTTATCTTGCCCACTTTGTCGGGAACTAGCTCTTCGATTATTTCCTCGGGATACTCTTTTACTTCTGGTACGGTCTCGAAGATTTCTTCTGGAATCTCAGCTAGAATTTCTTCTTCCGACTTTTCTTTTTTGACTACTGTTTTCTTTTTTATTATCTTCTTAATTATTTTCTTAGTTTTTTCTTCCAGTTTCATGTGTTTCTAATTGTTCCGATTCCTCGGGAGTGGTTTCGGTTTCAATAGGCAATTTGGGTTCTTCAAGAGGCTCTTCAATAACTGGTTCACTTACTTCTTCCTCGGGTTGTATTCTTTCGACTCCCTTAGTTGTTACCTTTTTCTTAATGATTTTCTTTACAAATTTCTTTCTCTTTTCGATAACTTCTGGTTCTGCCTCTTCCGTTTCTTCGGGAATATTTTCAGCATCAAACACTTCTGTGTCAACTACTGTTACATTCATTGTAGTCACCGGCAGTTCTCCATCCTCCTCGACAGTGACTATTTCGGTGATTTCTTGTGTAGGTCCCATGTCTTTTTTGATGACTCGTTTTTTGGTTTTCTTTTTGTGAACCTTTCCCTCGTGTGATTTGACCTCTGATATAACCACAACTTCGGGATACTCTTCAACAGGTTGCGCCACTTCTTCTGTTATATCCTGAGGTCTCATCTCCTCCAGTGATTCGTCAACTTCGTTTACCGTAACGCTTATAGTGGTCTGAGGTTCTTCTTCGTCTTCTTGAACCGTTATTATTTCTGTCACCTCTTCTCTTGGACCCTTTTTCTTTTTAAGAATGCGTTTTTTGATCGTTTTCTTTGTGATCGTTCCTTCTTTCGTTTTCACCTCGGTAACAGTTACCTCTTGGGGCATCTCTTCGATCACCACTGCATTCTTGAAAACAATCTCAGGAAGAGGTTTGACCTCATCGACTTCTTGGTGAGGTTCACTGTCAGGAGTCTTTTCTACTACGGTGGTAACTGGTTTTTCCGATCCTTCTTGCACGGTTATTATCTCTGTTATATGCTCTTTGCCGTCAACAACCTTTTTGATCTTGCGTTTTTTTATTGTTTTCTTGCGCGGTTCGCCCTCTTCATCTTGAGTGACGATAGTCTCCGTCACTTGAGGTAACTCTTCGATGACGACAGCTCCGTCCACGATAGGTGACTTTTCATCGAAGACTTCTTCGATTGTAGCTTGTACAACAACGGTCGTAACCGGCTCTTCTTCATCTACAGAAACCGTGGTTATTTCAGTGACTTGACCCTTTTTACCGTCCGTTTTCTTGATAATGCGTTTTTTCGTGATCTTCCTTGTTATTTTGCCTACTATGTCGGGAACTAGCTCTTCGATGATTTCCTCGGGGTACTCTTTCACTTCTGGTACGGTCTCGAAGATTTCTTCTGGAATCTCAGCTGGAATTTCTTCTTCTTCTGGCTTTTCTTTTTTGACCACTGTTTTCTTTTTGATTATTCTCTTAATTATTTTCTTAGTTTTTCTTACAGTTTCATCTGTTTCCAATGGTTCCGATTCCTCGTGTTGTATTCCCGTTTCAACAGGCGATTGGGGTTCTTCATGAAGCTCTTCGACAGCTTGTTCACTTACTTCTTCCAAGGGTTCAACCTTTTCGTCTCTCTTAATTGTTACCTTTTTCTTAATGATTTTCTTTCTCTTTTCGATAACTTCTGGTTCTGCCTCTTCCGTTTTTTCGGGAATATTTTCAGCATCAAACACTTCTGTGTCAACTACTGTTACATTCATTGTAGTCACCGGCAGTTCTCCATCCTCCTCGACAGTGACTATTTCGGTGATTTCTTGTGTAGGTCCCATGTCTTTTTTGATGACTCGTTTTTTGGTTTTCTTTTTGTGAACCTTTCCCTCGTGTGATTTGACCTCTGATATAACCACAACTTCGGGATACTCTTCAACGGGTTGCGCCACTTCTTCTTTTATTACCTGGGGCCTTATCTCTTCCAGTGATTCATCAACTTCATTCACTGTAACGCTTATGGTTGTTTGAGGTTCTTCTTCGTCTTCTTGGACTGTTACTATTTCTGTAACCTCTTCTTTTGGACCCTTTTTCTTTTTAAGAATGCGTTTCTTTATCGTTTTCTTTGTAATCGTTCCTTCTTTCGTTTTCACTTCGGAAACAGTTACCTCTTCGGGCATCTCTTCGATCACCACTGCATTCTTGAAAACAATCTCAGGAAGCGGTGTGACCTCATCGACTTCTAGGAGAGGTTCACTGTCAGGAGTTTTTTCAACTACGGTGGTAACTGGTTTTTCTGATCCTTCTTGCACAGTTATTATCTCTGTGATATGCTCTTTGCCGTCAACAATCTTCTTGATCTTGCGTTTTTTGATTGTTTTCTTGTGCGGTTCGCCCTCCTCATCTTGAGCGACGATAGTCTCCGTCACTTGAGGTAACTCTTCGATGACGACAGCTTCGTCCACGATAGGTGACTTTTCATCAAAGGCTTCTTTGATGGCAGGTTGTACAACAACGGTCGTAACCGGCTCTTCTTCATCTACAGAAACCGTGGTTATTTCAGTGACTTGACCCTTTTTACCGTCCGTTTTCTTGATAATGCGTTTTTTCGTGATCTTCCTTGTTATCTTGCCCACTTTGTCGGGTACTAACTCTTCGATGATTTCCTCGGGGTACTCTTTCACTTCTGGTACGGTCTCGAAGATTTCTTCTGGAATCTCAGCTGGAATTTCTTCTTCCGGCTTTTCTTTTTTGACTACTGTCTTCTTTTTTATTATCTTCTTAATTATTTTCTTAGTTTTTCTTCCAGTTTCATGTGTTTCTAATTGTTCCGATTCCTCGGGAGTGGTTTCCGTTTCAATAGGCACTTCGGGTTCTTCAAGAGGCTCTTCGATAACCGGTTCACTTACTTCTTCCTCGAGTTCAATCTTTTCGTCTCTCTTAGTTATAACCTTTTTCTTAATGATTTTCTTAACGATTTTCCTTTTCGTTTCGATTACTTCTGTTTCTGCCTCTTCCTTGTCGTCAGGAATATTTTCAGCATCAAACACTTTAGTGTTAACTACTGTTACATTCATTGTAGTGACCGGAAGTTCTCCATCTTCCTCGACAGTGACAATTTCGGTGATCTCTTGTGTAGGTCCCATGTCTTTTTTAATGACTCGTTTTTTCGTTTTCTTTTTGTGAACCTTTCCCTCGTGTGATTTGATCTCTGATATAATGACAACTTCGGGATACTCTTCAACGGGTAGCGCCACTTCTTCTGTTATATGCTGAGGTCTCATCTCCTCCAGTGATTCGTCAACTTCGTTTACCGTAACGCTTATAGTGGTCTGAGGTTCTTCTTCGTCTTCTTGAACCGTTATTATTTCTGTCACCTCTTCTCTTGGACCCTTTTTCTTTTTAAGAATGCGTTTCTTGATCGTTTTCTTTGTGGTCGTTCCTTCTTTTGTTTTCACTTCGGAAACAGTTACCTCTTCGGGCATCTCTTCGATCACCACTGCATTCTTGAAAACAATCTCAGGAAGAGGTGTGACCTCATCGACTTCAGGCAGAGGTTCACTGTCAGGAGTTTTTTCTACTACGGTGGTAACTGGTTTTTCCGATCCTTCTTGAACGGTTATTATCTCTGTGATATGCTCTTTGCCGTCAACAATCTTCTTGATCTTGCGTTTTTTTATTGTTTTCTTGCGCGGTTTGCCCTCCTCATCTTGAGTGACGATAGTCTCCGTCACTTGAGGTAACTCTTCGATGACGACAGCATCGTCCACGATTGGCGACTTCTCGTCAAAAATTTCTTCAACGGTAGGCTGTACAACAACGGTCGTGACCGGTTCTTCTTCATCTACACATACCGTGGTGATTTCAGTCACCTGACCCTTTTTACCATCCGTTTTCTTGATAATACGCTTTTTCGTGACCTGTTTTGTTATCTTGCCTATTTTATCCGGAACAAGCTCTTCATATATTTCTTCAGGATATTCCTTTACTTCAGGTATCGTCTCAAAGATTTCTTCTGGAATTTCATTTGCTTCTAGAATTTTTATTTCTGATTCGTGTTTTTCACCGTCGATTATTTTTTTTATATGACGTTTTTTGGTAATTTTTTTAACGACACCATTGTCATCTTGTATGACAATCGTTTCCTTTACATTTAGCTGTTCATTGATGGAAGATTTATTGTCCTGAACAAGTGTAGGTGTAGATCGTGTGCGATTTGTTTTTGTGGTTGAATCATCAATGTTGTCTGAAATTACCTATCATACATAAACATGAATATATATTACTTTATGCGAACAATACATTCATGGCACATCTTTACGACGTTTGTAATGTTTTCAGTGTGTTAAAAGCTAATTAATGTCAAATCATACACTTTTATGACAAAATGCATAGTTATTGATTTTTCTTTGTTAAATATATTTTCGTTGCAATATATATTTTTATATGTATTTTTATAATATACGTCTCTATGGTTTTTATAAATTTATACATATATGAATACACATTATGTTGTTTTTGTTCCGTACATTATAATGTTTACATGTATCGAGAAAATAGTAACATATTATTTTAATTTGTTTTATTTTTCTATCGATAATTCTTGGTGTTAATCCGTAATAACAATGTTTATATCGAAGAGCATTTTAGTAAAACTTTACCCCTTTTTTACTTTATTTCAAAGCTTCGTTGTGACCCTTTTCTTCTTGAGAATGCGTTTCTTGAATCAAAAACAATTTCGTTCCTAATTTTGTAATTCTTACTAAAATCCTCTTTTCATTATCACATTGTAAAAAAGAATGTGTTTTTGTCTAACTTACTCAAAGTCTGCAGTAGTTGGTCAATTGTGTGTTGTTGTGGTTGTAAGATCTGTTTAGTGTTGATAGAAATAGCGTCTGTGTGTGTGCCGAGTTGGAATGCTGCTTCTTCCTCAAGAATATTTGAAGTGTTTCTGTGTTCTGTTTCATTGAGTAAAGGTTTTTGTGTGTTCTGAATTATATCTGTGGGAACAAGATTAATCGATAATTTTGAAACTGGTTTTTTGCCTTCCTCCAAAATAGTAATCAGTTCAGTTATTTCTTGGTGAGGTCCCAGGTCTTTTTTGAAGACGCGTTTTTTTATAACCTTTTTATTAACTTTGTCTGCTAATGAATTAGTTTCCAAAATAATAACAACTTCGGGGTACTCCACAATGGGTTGCGTCACTTCTTCTGTTATTTCCTGAGGCCTAAACTCTTCCAGTGATTCGTCAACTTCATTGACCGTAACACTTATAGTGATCTGAGGTTCTTCTTCGTCTTCTTGGACTAATACTATTTCTGTTACTTCTTCTATTGGACCTTTTTCCTTTTTGAGAATGCGTTTCTTGATCGTTTTTTTTGTGGTCGTTCCTTCTTTTGTTTTCACTTCGGAAACAGTTACCTCTTCGGGCATCTCTTCGATCACCACTGCATTCTTGAAAACAATCTCAGGGAGAGGTCTGACCTCATCGACTTCTGGGAGAGGTTCAGTGTCAGGAGTTTTTTCTACTACGGTGGTAACTGGTTTTCCCGATCCTTCTTGCACGGTTATTATCTCTGTGATATGCTCTTTGCCGTCAACAATCTTTTTGATCTTGCGTTTTTTTATTGTTTTCTTGCGCGGTTCGCCCTCCTCATCTTGAGTGATGATAGTCTCCGTCACTTGAGGTAACTCTTCGATGACGACAGCTTCGTCCACGATAGGTGACTTTTCATCAAAGAATTCTTCGATTGTAGGTTGTACAACAACGGTCGTAACCGGCTCTTCTTCATCTACAGAAACCGTGGTTATTTCAGTGACCTGAACCTTTTTGCCGTCCGTTTTTTTGATAATGCGTTTTTTCGTGATCTTCCTTGTTATCTTGCCCACTTTGTCGGGAACTAGCTCTTCGATGATTTTCTCGGGATACTCTTTCACTTCTGGTACGGTCTCGAAGATTTCTTCTGGAATCTCAGCTGGAATTTCTTCTTCCGGCTTTTCTTTTTTGACTACTGTCTTCTTTTTGATTATCTTCCTAATTATTTTCTTAGTTTTTCTTCCAGTTTCATCTGCTTCCACTGGTTCCGATTCCTCAATTTGTATTTCTGTTTCAACAGGCACTTCGGGTTCTTCAAGAGGCTCTTCGATAACCGGTTCACTTACTTCTTCCTCGGGTTCAATCTTTTCGTCTCTCTTAGTTATAACCTTTTTCTTAATGATTTTCTTAACGATTTTCCTTTTCGTTTCGATTACTTCTGGTTCTGCCTCTTCCTTGTCTTCGGGAATATTTTCAGCATCAAACACTTCTGTGTCAACTACTGTTACATTCATTGTAGTCACCGGCAGTTCTCCGTCCTCCTCGACAGTGACAATTTCGGTGATCTCTTGTGTAGGTCCCATGTCTTTTTTGATGACTCGTTTTTTGGTTTTCTTTTTGTGAACTTTTCCTTCGTGAGTTTTGACCTCTGATATAACGACAACTTCAGGGTACTCTTCAATGGGTTGCGCCACTTCTTCTGTTATTTCCTGGGGCCTAAAATCTTCCAGTGATTCGTCAATTTCATTGACCGTAACGCTTATAGTGGTTTGAGGTTCTTCTTCGTCTTCTTGGACTGTGACTATTTCTGTTACCTCTTCTATTGGACCCTTTTTCTTTTTGAGAATGCGTTTCTTGATCGTTTTCTTTGTGGTCGTTCCTTCTTTTGTTTTCACTTCGGAAACAGTTACCTCTTCGGGCATCTCTTCGATCACCACTGCATTCTTGAAAACAATCTCAGGAAGAGGTGTGACCTCATCGACTTCTGGGAGAGGTTCACTGTCAGGAGTTTTTTCAACTACGGTGGTAACTGGTTTTTCCGATCCTTCTTGCACGGTTATTATCTCTGTGATATGCTCTTTGCCGTCAACAATCTTCTTGATCTTGCGTTTTTGATTGTTTTCTTGCGCGGTTCGCCTTCCTCATCTTGAGTGACGATAGTCTCCGTCACTTGAGGTAACTCTTCGATGACGACAGCTTCGTCCACGATAGGTGACTTTTCATCAAAGACTTCTTCGATGGTAGGTTGTACAACAACGGTCGTAACCGGTTCTTCTTCATCTACAGAAACCGTGGTTATTTCAGTGACCTGACCCTTTTTGCCGTCCGTTTTCTTGATAATGCGTTTTTTCGTGATCTTCCTTGTTATCTTGCCCACTTTGTCGGGTACTAGCTCTTCGATGATTTCCTCGGGGTACTCTTTCACTTCTGGTACGGTCTCGAAGATTTCTTCTGGAATCTCAGCTGGAATTTCTTCTTCCGGCTTTTCTTTTTTGACTACTGTCTTCTTTTTTATTATCTTCTTAATTATTTTTTTAGTTTTTCTTCCAGTTTCATCTGTCTCCACTGGTTCCGGTTCTTCGGGTTGTATTTCTGTTTCAACAGGCACTTCGGGTTCTTCAAGAGGCTCTTCGACAATTGGTTCACTTACTTCTTCCTCGAGTTCAATCTTTTCGTCTCTCTTAGTTATAACCTTTTTCTTAATGATTTTCTTAACAATTTTCTTTCTCTTTTCGATTACTTCTGGTTCTGCCTCTTCCTTGTTTCTTCGGGGAATATTTTCAGCATCAAACACTTCTGTGTCAACTACTGTTACATTCATTGTAGTCACCGGCAGTTCTCCGTCCTCTTCGACAGTGACAATTTCGGTGATCTCTTGTGTAGGTCCCATGTCTTTCTTGATGACGCGTTTTTTCGTTTTCTTTTGGTGAACCTTTCCTTCGTGAGTTTTGACCTCTGATATAACGACAACTTCAGGGTACTCTTCAACGGGTTGCGCCACTTCTTCTGTTATTTCCTGGGGCCTAATCTCCTCCAGTGATTCGTCAATTTCATTTACCGTAACGCTTATAGTGGTATGAGGCTCTTCTTCGTCTTCTTGGACTGTGACTATTTCTGTCACCTCCTCTTTCGGACCCTGTTTCTTTTTGAGAATGCGTTTCTTTATAATTTTCTTTGTGGTCGTTCCTTCTTTCGTTTTCACTTCGGAAACAGTTACCTCTTCGGGCATCTCTTCGATCACCACTGCATTCTTGAAAACAATCTCAGGAAGCGGTGTGACCTCATCGACTTCTGGGAGAGGTTCACTGTCAGGAGTTTTTCAACTACGGTGGTAACTGGTTTTTCTGATCCTTCTTGCACGGTTATTATCTCTGTGATATGCTCTTTGCCGTCAACAATCTTCTTGATCTTGCGTTTTTTTGATTGTTTTCTTGCGCGGTTCGCCTTCCTCATCTTGAGTGACGATAGTCTCCGTCACTTGAGGTAACTCTTCGATGACGACAGCTTCGTCCACGATAGGTGACTTTTCATCAAAGACTTCTTCGATGGTAGGTTGTACAACAACGGTCGTAACCGGTTCTTCTTCATCTACAGAAACCGTGGTTATTTCAGTGACCTGACCCTTTTTACCGTCCGTTTTCTTGATAATGCGTTTTTTCGTGATCTTCCTTGTTATCTTGCCCACTTTGTCGGGTACTAGCTCTTCGATGATTTCCTCGGGGTACTCTTTCACTTCTGGTACGGTCTCGAAGATTTCTTCTGGAATCTCAGCTGGAATTTCTTCTTCCGGCTTTTCTTTTTTGACTACTGTCTTCTTTTTTATTATCTTCTTAATTATTTTCTTAGTTTTTCTTCCAGTTTCATCTGTCTCCACTGGTTCCGGTTCTTCGGGTTGTATTTCTGTTTCAACAGGCACTTCGGGTTCTTCAAGAGGCTCTTCGACAATTGGTTCACTTACTTCTTCCTCGGGTTCAATCTTTTCGTCTCTCTTAGTTATAACCTTTTTCTTAATGATTTTCTTAACAATTTTCTTTCTCTTATCGATTACTTCTGGTTCTGCCTCTTCCTTTTCTTCGGGAATATTTTCAGCATCAAACACTTCTGTGTCAACTACTGTTACATTCATTGTAGTCACCGGCAGTTCTCCGTCCTCTTCGACAGTGACAATTTCGGTGATCTCTTGTGTAGGTCCCATGTCTTTCTTGATGACGCGTTTTTTCGTTTTCTTTTGGTGAACCTTTCCTTCGTGAGTTTTGACCTCTGATATAACGACAACTTCAGGGTACTCTTCAACGGGTTGCGCCACTTCTTCTGTTATTTCCTGGGGCCTAATCTCCTCTAATGATTCGTCAATTTCATTTACCGTAACGCTTATAGTGGTATGAGGCTCTTCTTCGTCTTCTTGGACCGTGACTATTTCTGTCACCTCCTCTTTCGGACCCTGTTTCTTTTTGAGAATGCGTTTCTTTATAATTTTCTTTGTGGTCGTTCCTTCTTTCGTTTTCACTTCGGAAACAGTTACCTCTTCGGGCATCTCTTCGATCACCACTGCATTCTTGAAAACAATCTCAGGAAGCGGTGTGACCTCATCGACTTCTGGGAGAGGTTCACTGTCAGGAGTTTTTTCAACTACGGTGGTAACTGGTTTTTCTGATCCTTCTTGCACGGTTATTATCTCTGTGATATGCTCTTTGCCGTCAACAATCTTCTTGATCTTGCGTTTTTTTATTGTTTTCTTGCGCGGTTCGCCTTCCTCATCTTGAGTGACGATAGTCTCCGTCACTTGAGGTAACTCTTCGATGACGACAGCTTCGTCCACGATAGGTGACTTTTCATCAAAGACTTCTTCGATGGTAGGTTGTACAACAACGGTCGTAACCGGTTCTTCTTCATCTACAGAAACCGTGGTTATTTCAGTGACCTGACCCTTTTTACCGTCCGTTTTCTTGATAATGCGTTTTTTCGTGATCTTCCTTGTTATCTTGCCCACTTTGTCGGGTACTAGCTCTTCGATGATTTCCTCGGGGTACTCTTTCACTTCTGGTACGGTCTCGAAGATTTCTTCTGGAATCTCAGCTGGAATTTCTTCTTCCGGCTTTTCTTTTTTGACTACTGTCTTCTTTTTTATTATCTTCTTAATTATTTTCTTAGTTTTTCTTCCAGTTTCATCTGTCTCCACTGGTTCCGGTTCTTCGGGTTGTATTTCTGTTTCAACAGGCACTTCGGGTTCTTCAAGAGGCTCTTCGACAATTGGTTCACTTACTTCTTCCCCGTGTTCAATCTTTTCATATCTCTTAGTTATAACCTTTTTCTTAATGATTTTCTTAACAATTTTCTTTCTCTTTTCGATTACTTCTGGTTCTGCCTCTTCCTTTTCTTCGGGAATATTTTCAGCATTAAACACTTCTGTGTCAACTACTGTTACATTCATTGTAGTCACCGGCAGTTCTCCGTCCTCTTCGACAGTGACAATTTCCGTGATCTCTTGTGTAGGTCCCATGTCTTTTTTGATGACTCGTTTTTTCGTTTTCTTTTTATGAACCTTTCCTTCGTGTGATTTGATCTCTGATATAACGACAACTTCAGGGTACTCTTCAACGGGTTGTGCCACTTCTTCTGTTATTTCCTGGGGCCTGATCTCTTCCAGTGATTCGTCAACTTCATTCACCGTAACGCTTATGGTGGTCTGAGGTTCTTCTCCGTCTTCTTGGACTGTGACTATTTCTGTTACCTCTTCTTTTGGACCCTTTTTCTTTTTGAGAATGCGTTTCTTGATCGTTTTCTTTACGGTCGTTCCTTCTTTCGTTTTCACTTCGGAAACAGTTACCTCTTCGGGCATCTCTTCGATCACCACTGCATTCTTGAAAACAATCTCAGGAAGAGGTGTGACCTCATCGACTTCTGGGAGAGGTTCACTGTCAGGAGTTTTTTCTACTACGGTGGTAACTGGTTTTTCTGATCCTTCTTGCACGGTTATTATCTCTGTGATATGCTCTTGGCCGTCAACAATCTTCTTGATCTTGCGTTTTTTTATTGTTTTCTTGCGCGGTTCGCCCTCCTCATCTTGTGTGACGATAGTCTCCGTCACTTGAGGTAACTCTTCGATGACGACAGCTTCGTCCACGATAGGCGACTTTTCATCAAAGACTTCTTCGATGGTAGGTTGTACAACAACGGTCGTAACCGGCTCTTCTTCATCTACAGAAACCGTGGTTATTTCAGTGACCTGACCCTTTTGACCGTCCGTTTTCTTGATAATGCGTTTTTTCGTGATCTTCCTTGTTATCTTGCCCACTTTGTCGGGTACTAGCTCTTCGATGATTTCCTCGGGGTACTCTTTCACTTCTGGTACGGTCTCGAAGATTTCTTCCGGAATTTCAGCTGGAATTTCTTCTTCCGGCTTTTCTGTTTTGACTGTTGTCTTCTTTTTGATTATCTTCTTAATTATTTTCTTAGTTTTTCTTCCAGTTTCATCTGTCTCCACTGGTTCCGGTTCTTCTGGTTGTATTTCTGTTTCAACAGGCACTTCAGGTTCTTCAAGAGGCTCTTCGACAATTGGTTCACTTACTTCTTCCTCGGGTTCAATCTTTTCGTCTCTCTTAGTTATAACCTTTTTCTTAATGATTTTCTTAACAATTTTCTTTCTGTTTTCGATTACTTCTGGTTCTGCCTCTTCCTTTTCTTCGGGAATATTTTCAGCATCAAAAACTTCTGTGTCAACTACTGTTACATTCATTGTAGTCACCGGCAGTTCTCCGTCCTCTTCGACAGTGACAATTTCGGTGATCTCTTGTGTAGGTCCCATGTCTTTCTTGATGACGCGTTTTTTCGTTTTCTTTTTGTGAACTTTTCCTTCGTGAGTTTTGAGCTCTGATATAACGACAACTTCAGGGTACTCTTCAACGGGTTGGACCACTCCTTCTGTTATTTCCTGAGGCCTAATATCCTCCAGTGATTCGTCAACTTCGTTTACCGTAATGCTTATAGTGGTCTGAGGTTCTTCTTCGTTTTCTTGAACCGTTACTATTTCTGTCACCTCTACTTTTGAACCCTTTTTCTTTTTGAGAATGCGTTTCTTGATCGTTTTCTTTGTGGTCGTTCCTTCTTTTGTTTTCACTTCGGAAACTGTTACCTCTTCCGGCATTTCTTCGATCACCACTGCGTTCTTGAAAACAATCTCAGGAAGAGGTGTGACTTCATCGCCCTCTGGAAGAGGTTCGCTGTCAGGAGTTTTTTCAACTACGGTTGTAACTGGTTTTTCCGATCCTTCTTGCACGGTTATAATCTCTGTGATATGCTCTTGGCCGTTAACAACCTTTTTGATCTTGCGTTTTTTGATTGTTTTCATGCGCGGCACGCCCTCTGTATCTTGAGTTACAACTGTCTCGGTTACTAGAGGTAATTCTTCTAAAACGTGTTTTTTGTCCATAGTTTCAATGATATCGTATCCTTGTGGTTCATCTAGATTGTCATTTATTGTTACCGTGACTGTTGTGGTTGGTTTTTCTTCATTGTCTTGCGTGGATATTATTTCTGTTATTTCTTCCTTTTCACCTATTTTCTTTTTTAAAAATCTTTTTTTTGTTACTTTTTTTATCGTTCTTCCTTTTTCATTTATTTTTTCTGAAACTTCGATTACTTCTGGGAGTTCTAAAATAATGTCTTTATAATAGTGTACATGTTTGTCAATTTGCTTTTCTATGTCTATGTTGTCCGAGTTAATCGGTTCATTATTTTCTTCTTCGTGTGCTGTTGCATGCGTTTGTTCAGGTTTACTAGAAAGCGCCTGTGTTTGTTGTCGTGAACCTAATGTTGTTATTGTAGTGTTTTGTTCATTAAGTGTGTGTGAAATGTTAATGACTTCTGAAGTTTCATTTTTACATTCTATTGTATCATCTTTTGTTGGCTTTGTATATTTTGTAGTATTTGTAATTGGTGTATCTGAAGTTAATTGTTTTTCTTTATCGTGTATGTTTTCTTTTCGTGATGTTTTGTATTTTAATTGTTTTTCTTGTGTATTAATGATGTTTTGATTTTCAGTTTTTGTAATGTTTTGCAAGTTATCACTTCCCTTTGCTGACGACATGGATGCGTCAACCGTCAACATCACTTTTGGATTGTACTCACCTTCCTGGTCAAGAGTAGTTGTTTCGTCAATAATTATATTTGAATGTTCATATATTTTCACTGAAGCTTTTGATGGTAAAAGTTGGCTTGTGTCTAATGTATCATAATTATCGTGTGTTATACATTCTTCAACTTCTATTGATTCATTACTTTTTTCATTTTCTATGGTTGCGAATGAAGTTTTTTCTTTTCTGGGTTTCATCGGTGTTATTGAATCGTCCAAGATTATTTCGGATTTAATTGCTGTATTTTTATGTGTATAATTTTCATTAGCTTTGGCTGTTTGAAGCTTACTCTGCTCTATATCAGTTTTATGATATTGAGGAAATATTTCCGCAACATTTACTCCTTTCGTTTCGGTAAATGATACATCAGCACTTTGACTTTCATACTTTCCTGCTTCAAACTCCTCATTTGAGTTTGAAGCGATTGTTTCTTGTTGTATAATACAATTTAATTCAGTATGTGTTGGATTTATTTGATAAATAGTTACAGCCTCATTTTTGTCGGTCGGTTTTATACTTTCTAAAATAATGTTATCCCTTTTTTCTACAGCCGAGGACGTCTGAATACATAAATTTCCCGTCCTTTCTTCCGGTTTTATAAAATCTGTGGTTTCTTTTTCTTTGTCTCCAACATTCACCTCTAGTGTTGATCCACTCGTTAAGAAGTTTTCAATTGTCGGGGTTATAAAACTATCTTTTGGTTTAATAATATCGGATATACTTGGACCCTCTTTTTCATGAATAATGTTGTCAGTTACTATTAATCCTTCCAATAAACTTTGATTAGTGGAAATGTTCACCTTATCCACATCTAACACATCAAAGTCAATTGGTTGTTCTTGTGTATTTATTATAGTATGTTGCAATGCAACTTCATTTACTATTTCGACGCTTGCAATCATTTCTTTAGGATTTTTCGCATTATCAATATTATCTTCCTCTTTTTCTTCGTATTTAGAACTAGATACCATCACACTATAGTTTTCTACAAATACTTTATTTGCAGTCGTGACGTCTTGTGGTTTGGTTTCCATTATATCACTAGTGTTTTCATGAGCTAAAGTTTCAACTTCGGTCAGGCTCTGTAACTGCTCTTGTACAATATTCGCTGTAGAACTTGCAGTCACGGACG
Source organism: Glossosoma conforme (assembly GCA_022606575.1). Taxonomy (NCBI): domain Eukaryota; kingdom Metazoa; phylum Arthropoda; class Insecta; order Trichoptera; family Glossosomatidae; genus Glossosoma; species Glossosoma conforme. The sequence goes on along the minus strand of JAGTXR010000264.1, from coordinate 496,729 downwards.
ACGTTGATGTATATTGCTCTTCTACTAAGTGAGTGTCTGGAAAAACTGTACTTTTTAAAGCTATCTTTTTATTTACGTCAATAGACTGTTGAGCGGTTTTTCTTTGTTGTTGATCATAATTATCATACGATTCTTTTTCAGAAAATGTAGTTTCAGTTGTAATTATTGGACTTTCATATTCCATTTTCACCGTGGCTATTTTCTTATCTGGTTCTTCTTCTTGTACAAAAGTGGATTCTTTCTCATTTATCATTTCTTCATTATTTTGAAAGCTTTCTACGGTTGTATGTTCTGTCTTGGCCTTAGTGAAGATTGGAACGAAACTTTCTATATCAGCTGAAGAAGAATCAGTGAAGACTTCAAACTTTTGTGCCACTTCTCTACTGTCTAATTTTGTTCGCGCTTTCTCAATATTTGGTAGTTTTTGTGAATCCATTATCGTTTCAGTATCAATAATATTCATCTCATTAACATTGATACTTTCATTGAGATTTAAATCAACTTCTGCTGTTATCGGATTTCTCTTTGGCAAGGTATCATAGGTTTCCTCGTGTTCACCCATTTGTATTTCTCGACAGCTGTATGATTCCAAGGGAATAGTATTGAAGTTAGCTTTCTGGCTGTCAAACTTGTGAGACTGAGCATCACTTACATTATCATCGATAATTACCTCACTTTTTTGCGCAACCTTATAGTTATCAGGAATGTAATTAGTTATATTTGTATCAATGGGTTGTGATTCAAATTCAGGAATTTGTTCATTTTTGTCTAAAATATCTTCATTTTGTGTAAAAACTTCTGATACATTTAAGGAATTCTGTAATTCATAAACAAAGTCCGGTTTATTTGTATTTAAACTGAGAGATTCAGTTAGTTGAGATTCTTTCTCAACCGTTATTTGATTGCTCTGAGTTACAGCTTGGAAAGTACAGTGTGATGAAATAGCTTCAGAAGTCTTCGGAGTAGTATATTCAATATCGATTGTTGTATTTTGCGGAACTACTTCACTTTGCTGAGCCACAATATTATCAGTAAATTCAGTGTGTGCTTGTTGATAATTGGTTTCTTTATCAGGTTGTAATTTGTTTTCCATATCTTGAACAAATGTTTCCATCACTACTGCGACAGATTCACAATTCAACATGGTATCTGCATACTTTTTGTCAGGAAGGATATCGGTTTGTAACATACCCTCAGCTTCTGCAGAGGATATGTCTGTGTTTAATAATGGAGTTAAAAGTGTGTGTTGTAATTTAGCTGTTGTTTTTGGCAAATGCTTTATTTCGAGATTCTGAACAGAACCATCTGCTACAATTTGTGTTTTCTGTGTACTTTGGTGGGGTATTATGTCGGATGTTGCTAAAATTTCTTTAGGTTTATCAATAGGTTTAAGATGTTCTTCTTTGTCGTCTGCAATAGTCATAGTAGTAACAACACATTCTTGCTCAGAGACATCTATTTCAGCTTTCTTAGATAAATCAAACTGAGGTATATTAAACAAACCTTCTTTTTCTTCACTAACACATTCAGATTGCTCTACAGATGTATGCGGAATGTGTTGAGTATTAGCAACGCACGTAATTTCGTCACTTACAATAAAATCTGTAGTATTAGATGACAGAATAATTTCAGACTTTGAAGCCACTTTTCCAACCATATCCATTATTGGCATTGCCAAAACTAGATCAGCAGATTTATGGAACTCTAACTCGGTTTCCTTTGTTTCTGGCAATATTTCAATGATTGATAATCCTTGATGTTCTACATACTCAGAATCAATTGATACGTTTGAAGGTGCTTTAAATTCTGAAATCCTTCCTTCAGATTCAGCTGTAATTACTTGACTCGACATTGCTATTGTTAACGTCTCATTATCTGATTTAGCGGTTACATTTTTAGTAGCTGAAATATTTAAAATTTCAGTATTTCCACTTGCAAGTGTTTCTTCAAATATAATGGCTTCATTCTGTGGAATTGTAACGCTTGCTATTTCGTCATGAGGTTTAACCATTTGAGATATTTCCATTGTACTCGTGTTTGCTATTACTTCTTGTACCAAAATTCCCTTATCAGGAATTATTGTAATCTCAGCCTCTTTACTAGAAGGCTTTGAAATGGTATCAAACGTGGTCTCTTTTTCTTGTAGATCAGGTTGAGATATCATCAACTCACTGCGTATATCATTTGTTTCGGTTGCCTTTTTAAATGGCAAATTCTCAATTGGAGAAATAAATCCAATTCCTGTATTGGCAGTTAATTCCGAAGATAAAGCCACGACTCTACTTGTCACATTAGTGGATGCATTACATTTATCCAGAATATCAGATTCGTATACACCTTCAGACTCTTCACTTATTACTTGGGAAACTTTAATGGGCAAACAAATTAAATCTGTAACTGAAGACTTTATTGATTTTTCATCTGGTTTCTGGAAATCTTCTAATCTGGATTCAAGTTCTCCAGGCTCATTAGAACTGATTTGAATAGAATGTAAAATTGTTTGGACTTCTTCCGCTTTTTCAATTTTGTTGATGGTTTTTTCAAATGTTTGTGTACTAGGTTGAGTAACAACTTCTGAGACTGTTGGTGCTATGCCACTTATTGATATGTCGGACTTAGCAAATTGCTCGTGAGGTGCCAGATTTGCCTGCAAAATGTCCTCTTTATCACTAGATACAATTTGCACAATATTCAAACCAGCGTGTTCCAAGACTTCAGAATCTGCCGTTGTCGTAAGTGGCGCTAAATGTTCGGAGTATTGTACATTTTCACTGGGAACCGGTTCCTCTACTGTCAATTCATTGAAGAGGCCTTGATTTTTACTTGCATAGCTCTCTAATATTGGTATCTTCTCCAATGTATCAGTATGGCTCGTCAGATTTATTTCTTCAACTATTGTTGTTTTTAAGGCGTGGGAAGATGACATTTTACTATGTTTTTCAACAGGTGCAGAAGGTGTCATAAATGATTCTTCTCTTTCGGCAACAGCTGTATCTGTTATAAGTAAACTCTCTATCGGAGTAAAATTTGTTACAACTTGTGATGACTTTTTAATCTCAAATTGACTATCAATTTCATTTTCATGTGATAAAGTAAATGAAACCTCCTTTGCATTAAATGGCTCGATAGTTGTTGATACTTCCTCTTTATCCATCTTCAATGTATTTTGGAATTCTGAAGGCTGACACACACTCTGAACTTGAGTGGTAGAAATTGGTTGTTTAATATCCATGCTCATTATTGCGTTGGCTTCCTTATCTTTAACTTTTTCCAGTAAGTCAGTTTCAGACTCTTGAACAATAATTGATGTAATGCTACTGCCCTCCATAAGATTAAATTCCGCATTAGCAGTTTCTTTTGCTTTAATCTTATCTGATATAAACTGATTTTCAAACTCCGCTGGAAGTATCTCTGTATTTGTTAAATACTCTTGTTCAATGATATCTACGCCAGCAGTTTTCATATTCGTTTCAGTTTTAGATAATATACTTTCTTTCAGTTGTATGTCAGGAATATAGTTAGAAATACTTTTGAAAAGTTGAATTTCTGAACTAGCTTCAAATTGCGTAGGAACATTTAATTCATTAAGGGTCTCTTCTTTATTTTGAATGTTTTGTTCACTTACAATAATACTTTCATCCAACTTAATACTTAGATCTGCTTCTTGTGAAAGTGGTATCTTTCCAGGTATAAATGTACCTTCAAATTCCGGTGCATTAACTATTTGAGTAATGACTTGATTTTCTGTTATTATGTTTCGTGTAGCTACTTCAGTAGGCACAAACAATTCTGGGTAATACTTTCCGGATTTATCATCAATGAATACTTCTTTAGTTTCATATGATTCTAATAAAGATATTCCAACATTTGGTTTGATGGGTTTATCTAATATTTTATGTGCCATTTCATTTTCTCTGTACTCGTCTGAGACTTCGGTCACCATAATGGACTTTTGTTCAATAAAATTGGTATGAGCTGTTGCTCCTTCAACATTCTTATTTGCTTTATAATCTGCTTCCTTGTGTGATATCATTGGCTCTTCAATATGCATTGCCTCTTGCAATAAAAGCTCAGATGTAGCATGAGTTGAACCGAGTACAAGATTTTCCATTTTTGTAACATCCATATCAGGCAAAGCTTCTGTTGTGATTACACTGTCATTAAGAATGATTGACTCTTTAGGTGAAATAGTAACCGATTTTGTTTTTGACTCTAAATCACTTACATGTGATTCTACTGATATCTCACTGATTTGCAACGATTGACTTGGCAATATTTGAGGCTTACCAAATACACCTGTATTGGGAATAGTATCCCTATCAGTTTCAACTTCTTGCGATTCCACTTCATTACTTATAACAGCATTATGTGTTTCTAGTTTTACAGAGGCTCTTTCGTCTTCTCTTTTGGCCATAGTCATATTTGTAGCTTCATTAAATGGAATTATTTCTGATACATTTGATGAAGTTTCAAAAGGAATTGTGACATTATAGTCGATTGGAGATTGTTGCATTATTTGTATATTTTCATCATCAAAATTTTCGGTTTGTTCATTGGACTTTTTGACTTTGATAATTTTACATGTGTCTTCTTGTATAATCTCTTCATCTGTCTCAATATCATTTTTACCGGTTATCTTTTGAACATCTTGAGACGAAACTTGTTTCTGGATTAACATTTTTTGTTGATATATGTTCTCATCGATGGTTTCTGTGGAAGTATGTAATGTGTTCATGATAAAGTTTTTTTAAACTTATATATTAACAGTGATTTTGTTAATTATTGGTAAATTGTGTATTTTTAATAAAGTTTTTTTTTAAATTCAACTATATTAGAAAATTATACCATCCATGCAAGTATATTACAAAGTACTTACAGATATTACTTGTTATTATTCTGGCAGCATCATATGAAAGCACTATGTTAAATAATTTGAAGCACTAATATTAAAAGCGTATTTTAAATCATTAATATTTATTAATATTATTATAAGCCTTTCAAGTCGCATTTATTCCAAAACATTTACACTTTTATTATGTTTATTAATTTATATCTTTTTTATAGTAAACATTATTTTGTCTATAGAGTGCTGGCAAATAATGGGTTAAATAAATTACATTTCTGTCGAATAAAGGTACAAATAGTTGTATTATAAATTAGGAAAAATAAAAAATATTATTGAGGTATTGACACTACTGGTATTAATTAAATGTATATAAATTACCATTGTCAATTATCTATTAGAAATGAAAGAATTATTTCTTAACGTAGATATCATGCTTACCCGAGTAATCTTTATAAATAAAAAGATATTTTACTAAGTGCGGATTGAGACACTGTAACACTGATTAAATAATGATTAACCTAGTTAAATATGCTTTAATCGACGTGTTAAAAAAAAGTAAAACATTATATATCTAAAATGGACATCAATGTGACTGCGAAATTACACTACAATTGGACACTGTCGGCTATTACATAAAAGTTTACACTACAATTCAATAAAAAAGTATATTTATAGAATTATAAAATTGGAAAAAAGTCGGTCTCGTAATTAAAAAGTATATTTTTGTTAATAGTTTATACCAGCCTTCAATTTTGAACACGATAAAATTTATGAAATACAATAAAAATTAAATATTACTTTAAATAAAACTTTTATATCAAGCAACATACTTTTTTAGGGTTTTTATTAGTGTATGTAAGCGATATATAAAATATAATAACACTTTTTAAATCGAAACATTATTATTATTTATGCACTGTAGTAATGAATAAACGATGGTTTTCCATCCAAAGTTAAAAAATAATTATTGAGAAGATTTTAAGTTGTTTTTCTTTAATTGTCTTAATTTTAAAATCCAACGACCTCTGTACTACTTTCAGTATACTGAATAAAAATCTGATTAATAAATAAAGTTTCACCAATTCAGTTTATGTACGAGAATATTAGATAACTGCTTTACTCAGTCTGCTATTTATTCTGATTGTATGGCAGCACAAATTTATATCTAATAAATGTGTAATATTTTATCATCAATATAACCATATATTAAATAAAAAATGTCAATGTACGTTAACTACGTTACGCTCTCTTGCGCTTTATTATTGGAGGAGTTAGCTAATGCAATTCAAAGATCATAATCTAACCATATTAAAAAACAGTAAAAGCAATCAAAAATTTGATAAGGGGTATTTTGTGTACTGCATAAGGAATATTATTTTAATAACATTTTAACATATGGATTTGTGCATTAATAATTTAAAATATTTTTTAAAAATAATGCAATAATGTATTTTACTATTTTTGTTTTGTTTAAACTATCAAATTAAATATAAGCAGATCGAAAAAAAAACCATTGAATTTAAATAATATTGAAAACCTATCCTTAACTAGAAAGCCTTACTAAATTACACTAATAAGCAGATTTTTCTAATTAAATCAAAATATTTCTTGATTAAGTGTGCATTGAATAATTATCACTATTATCAATTTTATTATTTTTCATTTAGTTATAAAAAGTTCGATTCAAAAGTCAAACTATTCATGACAATTTTTGTTATCATATATTTTCTTATCATTTTCGCAAACATCTTTATTCGTCACATAAGCATATGAGCACAATAAAGAGTTTGGCAATTTAATGAACTCTGTGATTCAAAGTCGAGTCGGCTCGACGATAAATGTAGAAAAAATGTGTAGTTATTGCTACTTTAAAAAATATATGATGTATAAATATTTGCACAAATAGTTGTTTTTCATGCAGTCACTTTTTAAACTTTTATTAGATATTATAAGAAAGTTAATAAGCAATTAAAAGGTTAAAAACATTTTATTTTTTTAAATGGAAAAAAGTGTCCAGTATCATCTTAAAACTAAACATATTTTTGCTTGTAAAATAACATCACTAACTGATTTCTTTTTGAAGAAGAATCAGTAATCAGTAGTTATTCAGTATGAACTTATCAAATTATGAAATATTTTTTTTTAAATAATTATCCTTTAAATATTAAATGGAATGTTTAATTACTCGGAATGATAATATTTTCTTACATTACCTATAGGGGACATATATATGATGAGTCCTTACAAAATTAAACATCAAAAAAATATCTTATATAACTTTAACGTTGTTATCTTTTCGATTCAAAGTATGTTTTAAATTCCAAAATAAATGAATACTTAAACTTAAATACAAATTTAAATCAAAATATCTTTAAATAATATGTGTGTTTTATCAAATATTTGACAATCGTTAAAATATTTATTTTTTTATTCAAACCTTGTAAACTTGCTTTCTTCTTTGTCTTCTCAACAATCTTTTTAGATCCTGTAATGTAAACATTATAATATTTAGTTGTGAGTGATATTGTAATGTTGAAAATTCCATGTTTTAGTATAATTAGTTTTCATATTATTTTTTCTGTCTTATTTTTAAAAACTTATTATGTGAATAATAATAATAACATAATAGTGTTAAAAATACATCAATATTGTAAACCAAACACCTACTCTTATCATTCCCATTTAATTTCCTTTTCACTTAATTTACAATCGCTACTTTACTCTGGCTAATTATCCATAGATGGTTTAAAAATAGACCTTTGTATTTTACAGAAATTGAAATACAGCTTAGAATGGCAAAGTCATTTTTGTGACGTTAATTAAGTACTAAAAAAAACTTAATTATTATAAAAGATTTCTCGATTGTGCAATAATATACCAACTTAAAATTACCTGTTTTAGTTGTTTCCATTTCAGCAATAGCAAGATTGGTTTCTTCTTCCACAATTGTCTATAAAATAATAAAATAACATGCTCAGTAATTTACATAAGAATTTGCCATCAATATTTTTGTTTTGAACACTGTTAATTCGATAATTGATACAAAATATTTGATAAACTTACAGTCGACACTTTTTTCTTTTCCCACACATGTGACGTAAAGTCTTCGGGAGTGAAATGAACAATTACTTCTTCTACTGTAGCATGTTTTAGTTCAACCATTTTCATGAACGCACGGAAGCCAACGGTAGACGCGACAGTTTCTTCATCTTCTGTCGACTCCTCTGTCAACACTTGCGTAATTAGAGCTCCATATCCATGGCGTTCAACAACTTGAACCATAGCCGATTGCGATTCGGGCTTACTGAGAGCTGGAAACTGTGAAGTATTGTATAATGTAGTGATCTCTCTAACACTGACGCCATTTCTCACAAGGAACCCAATCTTTGCAAGTTCTCTAAGAGGGTTTTCGCCTGGTCCAAAGCTTCCAGCGTTGATGAGTTCCAATATTTCATTAACTTCTTTGGCCATTCGTTCTTGTACTTCTGACCTCTTGACTTTGCCAACTACGCGTTTTATTGCGTCACATACCAATTGTTCGATAATCTCGTCATCCTGCACAATGGTTGTTGTCATATGCTTGTGTGGAGCCACAAGTGCCTTAGCTTTTTCCGCTTCAGGGTATTTTTTCGGTGTTTTATCGTCAATTTTCTTAAACGAAGCAATATCTGATGTTATAAGTGAATCTTCAATAGGAACAATTTTTTTAGCTTTCTTTTTGTCAATTTTTTTAATTTCTGTCGTAGTTTCAATTATTTCAACATCGGTTACATCTGCCACCGATTTCCCTGAGTCTATCAGCGTTTCTGGTTTTGTTCTTTCTTCTACCACAGTAGTTGTTGTTACTTTAGTAACTTTTTCTAATTTTGTTTTTTGTTTTTGCTCCTTGGCTTTCTGCTCTTTAGGAACAACATCATTCGGCGAAGATACTTGAAGCTTAGCTTTGGTAATGGCCATTCCAATGTCACTCATTGCTTTACAAATATAAACTCCTTCATTTTCTTTTTTTGCTGTTTTTATCGTGCAAGTTGATTTGTTATCTTTAATTCGAATTTTTACATTCTCATCATTTAGAATTATTTTGTCGCCATGATACCAAATAATATCTACAAATAAATAAATAGAATATTTCAAAATGAAAAAAAATATGTTTTAAATGTAATAAGTTAGCATTAATTTATTTTAAATGAATTGATACAAAAGAAAATACACCAATATTGTGTTTTTTTTTTGCATATTTTATGAATACAACCTGTACTAAAAATGCATGTTTCCAAATATTGGTTAAATCAAGAACACGTTACCTGGATTAGGATTTCCAGAATACTGGCATTCAAAGACAACGGGTTCATCTTCTTGAGCTCTCACACCAAATATTTCTTGGACAAATGTAGGAACTGATTGAGTGGCTATAATTTGTAAACAATAAATGTTATACAAAAGAGTTTAATTTAATGAAATATCAAACTTTCTTTACTTAATAATTACAAGCTGACAAATGATTTCATGTTAATAAAGAAATAATAAATGTGAATATAATTTAAATAACTCTTCTAGGCATAACTCAACTTTAATGTCATAAATTTATACTTATTCACATATGATTCAATTGGCATTCATACACAAGATATTAAAATTACTATTGTTACTGATGGCAATAAATTTGTGGCTCCAAACATTGAAAAACAAATCACGTTAAAGTATAAACCTTTGAGTGCTGCTTGAAGCTCTTCCATGTGAGTTACCCATTCCGGCTTTCGATATTCCTTTGTGCCCAAAATACCTGTAAGCCATAACAAACAAATTAATAACAGTATTTATTATTTCTGAAAAACTGATTGTCGTGTTCATTTTTTCATCAACGAAAAAAACCTTCCCATGTGTCATAAAGGTGGATAATCATCTGTGCATATTCGCATATGGTCAAATGATTATTCCTATTATTTAAGGGGCTGATAAATCAATCACTTAAAACTTCTCTGAATCTTTTAATTTAAAGGCATCATTAAGAGGCTTAATGTTATTAAATGACAGATCACTTTTATTGGCACTCTATTTGTACAGTTAACAGTAATCGTTTTTTCTCAATCCTCAACAGCTTGCACTTTTAAAATATTTTTCTCTCTTATATGGAATGTACCAGAAATAATCTTCAGATGAAATTCAAAGGTATCAAAATTATGTTGAATGAGACATCAGATTTGAAAACAATTGAACAATTGAGCAATTATTAAATTTAACTGGTTGAACATTTTTAAATGTATTGCCATAATAAACTTATTTATGATTGCATGATAGGGTTTTCAGGTTCACGACGATTAAACAACATACTTCGAATACAATTATAAAAGAATCTAAAAAAATACTAATGTTAAATTACCATTAACGCAAAATTATTATTTTTTAATAAGTCATTTTATACATAACAATTTTATTTTATAAATGTGAATTCGTTTGAGTAAAATCGTTAATATAAGTATTTATTATTTTTGTAGTTATTTGTCAGTATGGTTGTGTAACATTTGAATTGGGATAAGGAAAACAGGCGCTTGTAGGTTTTATCTGAAAAAAAACTTAGTATCATTCATAGATTAAATAAAGGTCCAACTTTCATAAACAGTTAATTAATTATGAATTACACCATTTTTATATAATGATACAATACAAATATAAGTATCTAATAAAAAATTAAAAGAAGCAGTTTGAGAAATAAGAATTAAATAGCATTTCATACGTTTGACTATTTCTTAGGATTATTTATGATATATTAAAAAAGCCTAATCGTTTCCAAAAATATATTAAATAAAATGTAATCTACCTTCGACTTCCAATTCTGTAGTAGTTGACACAACTCCAAGATGGTTGAAAGCTTCAAACTTAATTTCACCCGAATCGTCTGGGTATACTTCCTTTATGGTCAATACTGAAGTTCCATCGTCGAATTCTTCAATTAAGAATTCTTCACTATTTTTGATCTCCACATCATGTTTGAACCATTTACCTTTGGGTTTTGGTTTTCCAATAACTTTGGACTCGATCCTGGTTTGATATAAAATAAATTAAACGTTTTGTTCTGTTTACTTGTTTGATCACAGAGTGCTATTATTATAAAATCAATTGGTTGAATAAATATTTGGCCAGATGAAATATACTTTTGGTTCGTAAAAAACTAAATTTATTGTCCAAAAATATTTTCAAGAAAATTGATTAAAAAAATTCAGATGTACATTGCATATTTATGTATTGATAAATATATTTTGCTGTAAAATCAGGTAAATTAATTTGTCAACGTGTTGTAGATTTTGCATAGTTTTTTAAATCTCATTCATATAATTGGACCACTTACAGAAATATTCTTGACTAAGTAATTAGAATTATTTATACTTTATTTAAAAAGAACGGTATAGTTTAAGAGTGTAGAGCCTGTTGCTCAAAAATAATTGTAAATAAATAGGGTCAATAAATTTGATGTGTAATTATAAAAATGTCTCACAACTAACTACTATGTTAACTAGTTGTTAGACATTTATTATTGAAAGTTTATTATATTGCATGTCTTTCCTGTTGAAAAAATCACGACAAAAAAAAACTTATTTAAAAAAAACACCCATATTATCAATCGGCTTAAAAAGTCCTTTGCAATATGTAATATCTAGTATAATTCATTTCAGCCTTAGACTGGTAATTTTATAGCTACATTTCATCATGACAAGTTCTGGGTGTGGCACATTCAGGAATTACCGTGCCCGACATAGACTCTAAGTATGCCACTGGCCACAAATAATAATATATAACACATATAACACGATAAATTAAAGTAAAGTACCTCGTAAGTTGACCTTCACTAGTTGTAATAGTTTGTGGAAGAGATTTTACTATCTTTGGTGGTGTCTCCAGCTCAGTATCGCTTGTGATGTCCTGCAATATTGTATTTAAGCATAAAAATTAAGTGATTTTTATTTATTAATCGATGAATGTATTAGGTTAATAAAAAAATGGTTTTAAATATAAGGTAACCAAAACATTGCTTGACAACATTTTGTAATTGGAATAGTATATACATACTTATATTACTTGTTTTTCAAATTTACTTTGTATAAATTAGTAGTAAGTTCTTTAGTAAATATTCCACAATTATGAGAAGTGAACATTACGGATTTAAATTTGCTTATAAATTACTTAGTTAAACATACTTTGTCACTTAAGATGTCTTCTTCTGATCCACTTGGAATATATTCATAGGCTGAAAAAAAATTTTTGATTACAAATTAAAAAGTCTTAATTTTTTTATTTAATGTTATTTAGTCATGCATTATCACAATACGTAAATCTTATTATTTATAACGGGGTATTTTCACATATTTTCTTTAATTTATATTTACTGTGCTATATTTTAAATAAATAAAGATTTATAATTCTATTACTGTATGCAATGTTTTGATATGAGAGACTAAAACAGTTTTATGTGCTATAATTACATAAAAAATAATTAAACGACGAATTAATTTTATTTTTCATACATCAAGTACATGATTTCGAAATATAGACGGGCTTTAACAGTAACGCATGTACAACATCATTGGTTAGAATTAACTTCAATAACATTTGACTATGAACATATTAATACTTAACATGTATTAATAATACTCGTATATCTATCGGAGCATCTGTTCTGTGAAATAAATAAATTATAAAATCACTACAATGATTTGCTTATAACATCACACTTTGTGAAAATACCCATTTTATACAACATGCTGAGAAAGGAATGCTTAGCAATATACGGCATATTTTTGTTCATAACGTATATAATACATTGTTATATTTAATAATAATCTGTTATTGTAAATGTTTCTATTGGTAGGTGAATAGTTTTATTGTTATTTTTAAAAATGTGTTAAATAACCATTTCATGATTGTACTATACCTTCTACTACTACATTGGTATTACACAAAGCCTTCCCGTGTTTATTTAATGCATGGCATTCATATTCTCCTCCCATTTCCGGAAAAGCTTCTTTAATGATGAGTTCACAAGTTCCATCTGTGTGTTGTGTCACGCACACGTCATTTCCGCGTTGCATTGGTTGCCCTTTGTGTGACCAATACACCAGTGGCGTCGGGAAACCTTTTACTTTGGACACTAGCTTAATCTCTTCACCATCCATCACTCTTGCAACTCTGGGCTTCTCAACAAACACTGGTGCTATGCCTTCAGTGTCTTCATCCTCGATTATTATAATTGATGCGCTGCATGTTACCGAACCGGCAACATTTTCAGCTCTACATGTGTATTCACCAGATGTATTTTTTTTAATTTTCTCTATAAGAAGAACACTCTTATTATCTGAATTACTAATGTAAACATTATCTTCTTCAGATATAACTGGTTTTGAATCCAAAAGCCACTGAAATGAGACACTCGGAAAAGCTGCCACTTCTGCTTCCAAGATAACGACTTCCTCTGAAGTCACTAGTTTGGGAGCGTATGTTTTTATAAACTTAGGTGCCAAGACATCCTTCAACTCATCATCTGTAGTTATATTTACGGAACTTGACGATTTTATTATGCCCTTAGATTCTTTCACTCGCACTTCATATTTACCACTTTCTTTTTTCGATAATTTTGACACCTTTATGGTTGACCTATTATTTGTGGTAACAATTTGGAATATTTCATCGTTAACTATTTCCTTGCCATTGCGAAGCCAAGTTACTTCTGCATCTGGATTGGTAATATATTCTACTTGTAGATTTATTTCCTCACCAAGCTTTTTGACCTGAGCTTGCAAGGGTTTCGTTATTATTGGTACAAGAGGCTGTTCAGGATTGATGATTTCGTCTGTAATGTGTATTATGAAAATTCACGATTAAGTTTATTGAAAAAATAATGAATGATTTTATAGAATCATCGAACATATTATACTTCCAATCCACGTAACAAAAAAATCTTTATTTCAACTCGATTTTCTTTTTCACCTTTGTATATATTAAATTTCTAATAAAAGATAGTTGATGGTTATGTGTTATGTATATGATTTTCTCTTACAGTTTTCACAAATTGTGTAATTATATTTGACGAGTTTTGGATAATATCATTTATATTTTGAAATATTAGTGCTGATTTTCATTTTTTTTAATAGTAATATCCTTTTCTTGGTATGTTTTTGTAATACACTTACAGTTTTTTTATCTTTATTTGTAAAATTCCTATATGTGTCAATTGTATATATATAAATATATACATTACTTTTTATAATCAATCATTTGTAATTAACATTTTTAGATCGTATCGTAATATGTTATAAATTTAATTGCGTTAATTTTATTATTTTATTAAGATACATTAAAAGTAATATTGCGAAGAATTTTATGATTTTAATTTGTTAACTCTTAATTGTAATGTATTGCATATTTAAGTTATAATCAAATATTGGTTTTACTGTCAAAATACATGTAGATTATATTTAAAGCATTCCTTACTCCTGGGAAGGGAAACTAACATATACGAGTATTTACATAAATTTATTATGGAGTTTTTTGAATAAGAATTTAAAACAGTTATAAAAAACTAAGGTAACTAAAATTCTATTGTTTAGCTTACATATTCTACTTATGTGAACAATGTTTTATGATGAGTGATGTTCATCATAAGCGAAATGTTCAGCTGAGTGTAAAATACATACTATGATGTACTGTTCTAATAAATGAACAAATATCTTAACATTAAGCGAAGACAACATTACATATATTTTCAAAAAATATGAATAATAATTATTACCTTTAATTGGTTTCAATGATGTTTTATCTGGAATCTCTTCTTCTGGCTTCTCTTTCTTGGGAATGGGTTTCAGTGTTATCTCCTCTTTGGGTTCTTCTTCAACTGGTCGACGTTTTCCCTTGGGCCAACTCTTATCATCAGGAACTTCCTGTTGTTTCGGTTTCTGTTTCTTAGTCCTCCAAGATTTAGTTTCGGTTGTTTCTTCAATATCTTTTTCTTTCGTCTCTATAGGTTTTAATACAATTTCTTCGGAAATTTCTTCCACAGGCTTTTCTGTCTTAGGAATAGGCTTGAGTGTGATTTCATCATTTGGTGTATCTTCTACTGGATGTCTCTTACCCTTGGGCCATGTCTTCTCTTCTGGAGTGTCTTCTTCAGGCTTTTCTTTTTTGGGAATTGGCTTGAGCGAAATGTCTTCTTTTGGCACTTCTTCCAAAAGCCGTCTTTTTCCCGTAGGCCAAGTCTTTTCCTCAGGTATTTCCACTTCTTTTGGTTTCTCTTTCTTTGTCCTCAAGGTCTTAGGTACAGGAGTTTCTTCAATTTCTTTTTCTTTCTTTTCAATTGGTTTCAACGTTACCTCTTCCGGAACTTCTTCTTCTGGTTTTTCCTTCTTTGGAATAGGTTTCAGTGTGATTTCTTCTTTGGGTTCTTCTTCCACAGGTCGACGTTTTCCCTTGGGCCAAGACTTTTCCTCTGGTACTTCCACTTCTTTTGGTTTCTCTTTCTTTGTCCTCCAGGTCTTAAGTTCGGGAGTTTCTTCAATTTCCTTTTCATTCTTTTCAATTGGTTTCAACGTTACCTCTTCCGGAACTACTTCTACTGGTTTTTCTTTCTTTGGAATAGGTTTCAGTGTAATTTCTTCTTTGGGTTCTTCTTCCAGAGGATGACGTTTTCCCTTGGGCCAAGACTTTTCCTCAGGTACTTCCACTTCTTTTGGTTTCTCTTTCTTTGTCCTCCAGGTCTTAGGTTCGGGAGTTTCTTCAATTTCCTTTTCTTTCTTTTCAATTGGTTTCAACGTAACCTCTTCCGGAACTTCTTCCACTAGTTTTTCCTTCTTTGGAATAGGTTTCAGTGTAATTTCTTCTTTGGGTTCTTCTTCCACAGGATGACGTTTTCCCTTGGGCCAAGTCTTTTCCTCAGGTACTTCCACTTCTTTTGGTTTCTCTTTTTTTGTCCTCCAGGTCTTAGGTTCGGGAGTTTCTTCAATTTCCTTTTCATTCTTTTCAATTGGTTTCAACGTTACCTCTTCCGGAACTACTTCTACTGGTTTTTCTTTCTTTGGAATAGGTTTCAGTGTAAATTCTTCTTTGGGTTCTTCTTCCAGAGGATGACGTTTTCCCTTGGGCCAAGACTTTTCCTCAGGTACTTCCACTTCTTTTGGTTTCTCTTTCTTTGTCTTCCAGGTCTTAGGTTCGGGAGTTTCTTCAATTTCCTTTTCTTTCTTTTCAATTGGTTTCAACGTAACCTCTTTCGGAACTTCTTCCACTGGTTTTTCCTTCTTTGGAATAGGTTTCAGTGTAATTTCTTCTTTGGGTTCTTCTTCCACAGGACGACGTTTTCCTTTGGTCCAAGACTTTTCCTCTGGTTCTTCCACTTCTTTTGGGCTCTCTTTCTTTGTCCTCCAGGTCTCAGGTTCGGTAGTTTCTTCAATTTCCTTTTCTTTCTTTTCAATTGGTTTTAACGTTGCCTCTTCCAGAACTTCGTCAACTGGTTTTTCCTTCTTAGGAATAGGTTTCAGTGTTATTTCTTCTTTGGGTTCTTCTTCCACAGGACGACGTTTTCCCTTAGGCCAAGTCTTTTCCTCAGGTACTTCCACTTCTTTTGGTTTCTCTTTTTTTGTCCTCCAGGTCTTAGGTTCGGGAGTTTCTTCAATTTCCTTTTCTTTCTTTTCAATTGGTTTCAACGTTACCTCTTCCGGAACTACTTCTACTGGTTTTTCTTTCTTTGGAATAGGTTTAAGTGTAATTTCTTCTTTGGGTTCTTCTTCCACAGGACGACGTTTTCCCTTGGGCCAAGACTTTTCCTCAGGTACTTCCACTTCTTTTGGTTTCTCTTTCTTTGTCCTCCAGGTCTTAGGTTCGGGAGTTTCTTCATTTTCCTGTTCTTTCTTTTCAATTGGTTTCAACCTCTTCTTCTTCCACTGGTTTCTTTCTTTGGAATTTCTTCTTCTTTGGGTTCTTCTTCCACAGGACGACGTTTTCCCTTGGGCCAAGACTTTTCACTTCCACTTCTTTTGGTGTCTCTTTCTTCGTCCTCTCTTCCTAACTTTTTCTTTCTTTTCAATTGGTTTCAACGTTGGTCTTCCACTGGTTTTCTTCTTAGGAATAGGTTTCAGTGTAATTTCTTCTTTGGGTTCTTCTTCCACAGGACGACGTTTTCCCTTGGGCCACGACTCTTTTCCTCTTTCTTTTGTCCTCCAGGTCTTAGGTTCTTTTCTTCAATTTCTTTTTTCTTTTTTTCACTTGTTTCAACGTCTCTTTTCTTCCACTGGTTTTTCCTTCTTTGGAATAGGTTTTGATTTCTTCTTTGGGTTCTTCTTCCACAGGTCGTTGCTTTCCTCTGGTACTTTTATTCCTCAGGTCTTAGGTTGGTTTCATCAATTTCCTTTTCTTTCTTTTCAATTGAACTTCTTCCACTGGTTTTTCCTTCTTAGGAATAGGTTTCAGTGTAATTTCTTCTTTGGGTTCTTCTTCCACAGGACGACGTTTTCCCTTGGGCCACGACTTTTCCTCTGGTTCTTCCACTTCTTTTGGTTTCTCTTTCTTTGTCCTCCAGGTCTTAGGTTCGGGAGTTTCTTCAATTTGCTTTCTTTCAATTTCTTTTCTTCCACTTTTTTTTCACTTGGTTTCAACGCGTTACCTCTTCCGGAACTTCTTCCACTGGTTTTCCTTCTTTGGAATTTCTTTTTCTTTCTTTTCAGGTTTCAACGTGTAGGTTTAAAGTGTAATTTCTTCTTTGGGTTCTTCTTCCACAGGACGACGTTTTCCCTTGGGCCAAGACTTTTCCTCAGGTACTTCCACTTCTTTTTGGTTTCTCTTTCTTTGTCCTCCAGGTCTTAGGTTCGGGAGTTTCTTCAATTTCCTGTTCTTTCTTTTCAATTGGTTTCAACGTAACCTTTGGGTTCCTCTTCCGGAACTTCTTCCACTGGTTTTTCTTTCTTTTGAATAGGTTTCAGTGTAATTTCTTCTTTGGGTTCTTCTTCCAGGAGTGACGTTTTCCCTTGGGCCAAGACTTTTCCTCTGGAGACTTCTTTGTTTTTTTGTAATTTCTTCTTTGTTTTCGTTTTCCTTGGGCCTTTTCCTCTGGGCCCTCTTTCTTCGTCCTCCAGGTCTTAGGTTCGGGAGTTTCTTCAATTTCCTTTTCTTTCTTTTCAATTGGTTTCAACGTTACCTCTTCCGGAACTTCTTCCTGGTTTTCCTTCTTAGGTTTTTAGTGTAATTTCTTCGTTCTTCTTCCACAGGACGACGTTTTCCTCCAGATTTTCTCATTTCCAGGTTCTCTTTCTTTGTCCTCCAGGGTTCGTTTCTTCAATTTCCTTTTCTTTCTTTTCACTTGGTTTCAACGTTACCTCTTCCGGAATTTCTTCCATTGGTTTTTCCTTCCTAGGAATAGGTTTCAGTGTTATTTCTTCTTTGGGTTCTTCTTCTACAGGACGACGTTTTCCTTTGGGCCACGACTTTTCCTCAGGTACTTCCACTTCTTTTGGTTTCTCTTTCTTTGTCCTCCAGGTCTTAGGTTCGGGAGTTTCTTCAATTTCCTTTTCTTTCTTTTCAATTGGTTTCAACGTGACCTCTTCCGGAATTTCTTCCACTGGTTTTTCCTTCTTTGGAATTGGTTTCAGTGTAATTTCTTCTTTGGGTTCTTCTTCCACAGGATGACGTTTTCCCTTAGGCCAAGTCTTTTCCTCAGGTACTTCCACTTCTTTTGGCTTATCTTTTTTTGCTCTCCAGGTTTTAGGTTCGGGAGTATCTTCAATTTGTTTTTCTTTCTCTTCAATTGACTTTAACGTCTCCTCTTCTGGAAATTCTTCTTCTGTTTTTTCTTTATATGTTTCTTCCATTGTTTCTTCTGAGGCTTTTCCTTTTTTGGGAATAGGTTTAAGAGTTATTTCTTCCTTATCTTCTTCTACTGGTGTTCTTACTTTTCTTGGTATCGGCTTAAGTTTGATTTCTTCTTTGGGCGCCTCTTCCACTGGACGTCTCTTACCTTTCAGCCATGACTTTTCTTCGAGATTTTTCTCCTCCGGTTTTTCCTTTTTAGGAATTGGCTTTAATGTAATATCTTCTTGTGTTTCATCTTCCACTGGACGTCTTTTCCCTGTGGGCCAAGTCTTTTCCTCAGCTACTTCTTCCACTTTTGGTTTTTCTTTCTTTGTCCTCCATGATGTGGGTTCGTGAATATCCTCGATTTCTTTTTCTTTTTTCTCGATTGATTTTAACATCATCTCTTCTGTAACGTCTTCTACTGGTTTTTCTTTCTTTGGAATAGGCTTCAGTGTTATTTCTTCTTTCGGTTCATCTTCCACAGGACGACGTTTTCCTTTGGGCCAAGTCTTTTCCTCAGGTACTTCCACTTCTTTTGGTTTCTCTTTTTTTGTTCTCCATGATACAGGTTCTTCTGTTTTTTCTTGTAATTCTGACTTTGTTTGTTTTTCTTCTTCTTGTTTGTCTAATTTGAAAACAACCATGTCTTCTTCTTCAGTTACAATCTCTTCAAGTACTATTGTTGAAGGGTAATTATCAGATATCTTGGCAGCTTCTGGTAAATTTTCTTGTCGATGATGTTTTAGTTCCACACTTTCTAACTTTTCTTTTTCTATTTCAGTTCTTGTAGTTTTAGTTGGTTTAAGTGAAATTTTCTCATTTATCCACGACTTCTCCTTATCATCGGTAATTTTTTCTTTAGTTTCCTTCTGTGTTTGAACCCTAGTTTGCCTATTTAATATATCTGAAGATTCATCCGTATGTTGGAGCATCACGTTCTTCTCTTCTTGACTTTCTTCAGTCTTTTTTGCCTGTCTTCGCCATGTTTTAGCAGTCTCATCTTTGGTGTCCTTGGGTTTTCTCCACGGTGTAGTCGTTTTTTGAAGCTCTGTATCTTCTCTTTCTTCTTCGAGTTTCAAAATTGCGCTACTTTCTTCATAATTTTCATAGTCCAATGTTTTATCGTCGGTTACTTCATATTCTTCATCTTCTTGCTCCTGTAGTTCTGTATTTCGCGATATCCGTGTAACTCGCTTTTTCCTCCATGGAACTTCTCGCTTAGTTACTTTTTCTTGGGTTTCTACGCTATCATTAATCTTTAAAATATTACTCGAGTCTTGGACGGAAAAGGTAGCTTTCCCCGTGGTACCTTTACTGTATTCCGTCAGTTCTGAATCTTTTTCATCAGAAACTGCTGTTTTATTCTTCTTTCCAATACGCCCTGAAATAAATACAATTTATACTTTTCATGAATGAATCGTTAACGTAACATTCCACAGTCAATATTATAATATAATGTCGTGTTATGTGAAAGAATCGTGTTAAAAATCGGCTCTGTTATGAATGCGGGTAGCATAACATTATTATTATATTTTGTTTTATTTAGATATTATTTTAAAGTTACAACCGAGGTTAATTAAATAAATAAATTTGATTTTTATTTTTTATTTATTTTGGCTCGTTTATGATGCATCAAATCTTAATATGAACTGCTGAATGGTGTATTAACGTAGTATGCTTAAAGCATCCTAAGGAATGTAGTCCACAGGTGTGTCGGCCAGGTGAGTCAGCGCAGGGGGGCAGGTAGCGGCCCGCCGGTGCAGTCGCGGCTTGCACGGAGCGCGGGCCGCACGCCGACGAGCAGACACTCCCGATACATTCTGTGCTGGCCGGTCTGTGATGTGTATCGTGAAATTGTGTCAATATCTGTTTTTATAATTACTCTTTATTATAAGTGATAATACAGCTCGATCTTTCTCGAAATCTAACAGCCTTTTTTCTCCTCGGCCGGTTGACATATTCTTTTCTCGACTCGTAATAGAATCGTTCGTCTGCTACATCCAATGCCGCTAGCTGCTGCGCTAATATTTGTTTCATTGCGTGTTCCTCTCTTCGGCATCTATTTTCATTGTCCTTCACGTTTGTTTATTCATCCAAGGACGACGCGACTACTCATCGGATGAGATCAGTCACTCGTGGTGTGTTGTGAATGTATTGAAATAAACCATTTGGCGTGCCAAGAGCCGCCGCGCACCTGTATGGAGCCGCTGAAACATAAGCTTCAGGCGACCTGGGTTGCTTATATCTCCTTGAGTCATGGACCTAATTTAGCGGCGGCGGGGCGTGTGCACCTGCGCGCGTCTCTCTCATACACTTGTACAATATCACTCACAGACTTCTATTGAAAAATGCGAAATTCAATCATTCAAAATTTATTTAAACAAATCTTTAACAATACATGGGCATATGAATAATTTGATTTCATAATATTATCTATTATTACAAAAGGCATTTTAAGTACAAAACACAATAACAAGTTTGTATATTACTCTTATAATTGCTTTAAATCAACATCTAAATAATATATTGTTTGGGAGCTTCGTCAATAATACGAATTCCCATTTTACAAGAGCTTCAGTAATCTAAATAAAGCGAAAGCACACATCCGTTATTTATTATATATTCCACATTTACTTGAACAAAAATAACTTCCATAAGAAGATCTTACATTAAATAAATCTCAAAAAATAAAACTTGTAAAATAAGCTGTGGTCTATATATTACCATAATCAATATTGCATTTGTTAGTCTGTCTCTCAATACAGTGAGTTATAATTCCATGAATATAATTATAAATGAATATAATAATAATAATATATGTAGGTATTTATTTAGTTCATGTCACTGGATCAACTCTGTATTTACACTTAAGCATAACAAAATCACCTGTATTTAAAGTACCTGGAACATAGACTCAGTGCTTGCTTGGGTATGTTGCTTTGTTTATCAAGTGCTTGCATGTCACTTGTGACTCAACTTTTCACTAATTTTTATCTTATTCACAAAAATCGTTTGCCAAACGTGAGCGATGTGTAGGTTTAATTGTAATTTAAATATCGGAATGGTTGTAAACTTTGTAATTATTTTTATATTTTTCTGGTATTATATCAGTGCATAATTTATATTTTAAGTTTTTTTTTCAGAGCCGAAACATATAATATTCTTAACCACGAAGCTGTGAAAGCCTTTTATTGTAATATAATTGAATTAATGATCAAATAACAGATAATCATTGTATTTAGTTATATTGTTTTACTACAGATGAAATGTGTTGATTGTTAATAAACAAAATTTTCATTTAAAACACCAATAAGTCTTTTATTTATGTATTACTTCTTTTTATTTAAAAGGATCATTTTACTAAGAAATTCTTATTTTCTTATCAAACTACAAGAGTGTGTTGCAATACACATGACACAGACTTTACTATTATCAAATATTTTGTGCCTTGTAATTTAAAAAAAAAAGTCGTAAATTTTTCGTAGAAAATTGATCCAATAAATCTAAAATGACTGTTATTATTATAAAGTTATCACATTCTCAAATGGTTTCATTGGTTTCGGGTTGTAGTATTTTTAAATAAATCCATATGACGTGTTTGTGTTACTCGCGTCTATGATTAAATAACAGTTTACTTGAATTAAGCTATTGTGGAAGTATTATTTGTATGCATAACATAACAGTCAAAAGAATTAGCGAAGAGAACAAACAGAGCGAAGAGCTCAACGAGCAAGATCTTGGTCGTAAATGATAAATTACATTGAATTAGACTTTAAATGTGTACAAGACATTGATATTACAATATCGTGTAAATTAATAATAATATTTGCTCATTGAGGTCTAAAAATAATTAAAACGATTCATGCATTTGCAGAGTGACTGCAATGATAGTAGTGTACTAGTGTACATGTTGTCTGTACTTTACGGATCAGATAAATAAGTTCACTGCTTCATAAAAGAATATTTTTATATTGCAAAAAATTAGCAAAATAATAAATTCTGTCAATCGTTCACAAGTGCTTGTATTGATCGCTCACGATTATGCTTCATGCAAAACTAGGCAAATTGCTTTTGCTTTATAATTTCAAGTATCTCTTCATAATTATAAAATTTATTTGATAAATCTTCAAGCGTATTTTCAAAAGTTATCCTCGTTATTAGCAATGGGTACTATGGCACAAGTACTAAAAATATTTCAAAAATATAAATAAATTTAGGATCTGTGCCTTTCAACAAGCGGTATACATATTATATAAGAATATTTATATATGCAAATAATAAACATTACGATATTAATGAAAAACTCGTTTTAAAAATACTGATTAATTCAAAAAGCACTCATCGCGTTCTCATCGGATAGACTAAGATTGGCTTTAATGGAGCCAGAAAATCACATTTGATTCCAATGTCGCGAATTACAAAAAGTGTTTAATATTGAAGGGATTGGGTGAGGTGTTACCATAAGTAAATCATTTTAAAATTAAAATAAAAACAAATCCCAGTCCGCATCGTTACTTTTGCTATCGCAAATTAGACATCAAGTCTGCAGGAAAATTAATTTGACGATGTATATCAATGTACTGAATGTATTTACTCGTAATTCTCACAGTGAAACGATATGACTTAGATAAGTGAATACTTATATATATGCATATAAAGCTTGTTGAGTGAGGCATGATCTTAGTGGTCACCCATTCCCTTCGATAGTGGAGCCAGAGGTCGTGAGTGGTGTCGGCTGGATCTGATCAATATCTATGGCTTACTTTTGACTACCAGCTTGGCAGAAGTCTCCACTTGGCCGGCGGAGGACGTGGCCCGGCACGTGAATATACCTGAGTCCTCTTCATACGTGTTGGCGATGAGCAGAACAGCATTGTTTCCTTCGTGGATCATCTGTAACAACAACCGTCACTTTTAATCTGCAAGGACATTACTGCTTATGCGATGTTATCACTGTTAAGGCAATTAAAATAAGGAAATCATATTTCAGTTCAATATAATAAATATTTTTAATTTTTACATTAAAATTATTTTTTAACATGTACGAGTATTTGTAATTTTCTCAACCCACACAGAAAAACAATTTTAAGCTGTAATATCTAATTAAAATCTTCCACATATGAAATACGATGCAAGTAATATAAATTATCATTTACATATTTTAAGCTAATACGTTGAATTCGACGAATGATTTCAAATTGTGTAAGGAATCCTTGAACATTCGTTTTGCTAAATGCCTACACATTATATATAAACTCCTTATTACGAATGAATTAATTAATAAAACAGAACGAACATATGGTATAATTACTACTTATTTCAAGCCTTGTTTTAATGATAATGTATACATCACGGTCAAGGTCAATTTATGTTGGGCAATAAATCATTTAATTAATTCACGCACGATCAGTGATTTCTTTTTCAAATGAGAGAAATAAAAGTTATTTTGAATTATATTGTTCTTTAAATTGTTTATCTTTTCGAATTGAGTGCCTATTATATTCAATTACATTAATAATTTTTACCACATTTTACAAAAACACTAGTACACAAATTAATATTTTGATAGAACCAAAAAAAAACTTTTATCTTTCCGATCACGAATTTATCCATAACACTATACAGTTGTTTCCATTATCCTATAAAAAACGTTTATTTAGTTTTTATCAATAAATATTTTTTAATTGAATTTAATATAACTTGTCAAGTGCATATGTTGTGTTTTACAATAAGTGATATTAAAATACTATTGTATTAAAAAAATTATACGAAATAAAAAACATGAAAATGCAAGGGCATTCTTTATTTTTAAATATGAAAATGATCCAAATAAATGTTTTATTTCCCAGACTGATCT
Organism: Glossosoma conforme; assembly: GCA_022606575.1. Lineage (NCBI taxonomy): Eukaryota > Metazoa > Arthropoda > Insecta > Trichoptera > Glossosomatidae > Glossosoma > Glossosoma conforme. The sequence continues at coordinate 472,202 of JAGTXR010000264.1, read as the reverse complement.
CACCATCGGTGGGCCATTTACATCATAGATCATTTCAACAGAGCAAATTTAATTATTCGTTGGTTGGGGTAATTTTTACAATTTGTATTCATTTCCTGCACGTTGCATACAATAAAATAATGATTTTATATCTAATCTTTAACTGTATAACTTCATAAATGTTAAGTTAAATTTTTTCTTCATTTCATTTTTAATGCGTATTTTTTTTTATGGAACACTCTTTAATACAATTTCTGAAATGGTTATTATTTATTAACCATAACGAAAATGACATAATCATTACATAATTTTATATTTTTTATTACATATATTATTTTTAAAGTAAAAAGACGTTTGCGACAATTACTGGGCCGCCCAATAAATAGTTTTTTTTATTATTATTATTTGAAAACTTTTACCCTAAAAGAGACTCCAAACATTTTTATGAGTGCCTCCTTAAATATGGAAGAGATTCTTTGACTCTTCGACAACTTGGTAGTCCATCCATTTTTATACTTAAACCAACCCAGAGGGTTGGTTTAAGTATAAAATAGAATACTAAGAGCGCGTATTTTAACATGATAAAAAACGCTTCTTGTTTTTACAATACTAATATTTTCGTCCCTTCATTTCATTATGTATCATGAAGTGCCACGCACTATTCATTACACGAATAATATTTTTCTTTCGATTATGAAACTGGGGGATTTCAATCATATTTTTTTTTGTGCTATTTTTTATGTTGATTTATATATTTATTTGGAACTAGTATCATACATGTTGTAGGAGACGAGGAGCTTTAAAAATAAATACATTACAAAATATATTGATAGATGATTCAAATGTAGAATAATATTTAACTATTTTACTTCACTAGTTTCTTTTGTTTTTTATTCAGTTATGTTCGATTGTTTTCCATCATTTGGGCAGTGGGGCATAAACTCGATGGTGGACTGAGTGATTCCCTTCGACCACTCTTCTTGGCCATGGAATAGACTCAATAGCGTTTCACTGACGCATTTCGTAGTTTTAGGTTGCTTACTTTTTTCTTTACTATTCAAAAAAATAAGAGTTGAAGAGAGAGGTGAGAGAGAGAAAGAGACAGAGCGTGCCGTGGCTACCTTCAATTTAAATTTTGATATCAATATTTTCTCTTGCAGTCAGGCGTGTGATATATTTATATGCCAAGTGAAATTTAAAACCTGTTTTTTTTTAAATCATATTTCACAAAAAATAATCTCGTATTTAAGGATGTCATGTGTTTTATGAGTTATAAGAATCTCAGTAAAATTATAAATGAAATGTTGATTTCCAGTGTTTGAGATATGTTACCTGGAAGTCCGGCGTCTCGGGGATGAGCGCGCCCTCCCGCAGCCACTGCACGCTGGGCTTGAGCTTGCTGGAGATGGTGGTCTTAAACTGCGCGGGCGCGCCCTCCAGCACCGTGACGTCGCGCAGCGCGCTGAGCGCCGGCAGCGCCTCGCCGCTCTCGGGCGCTACGCGCAGCTCGGCCTGCACGCTCACGGCGCCCGCGGCGTTCTTGGCCGTGCAGCGGTACACGCCCTCGTCCTCGGGGAAGGCCTCGGAGATGTGCAGCGTGACCTCCTCGCCGCGGCTTGCCATCTGGAAGTACTTGGACGGCTTGATCAGCTTGTCACCCTTGTGCCACTGAATCGTCGGCACCGGCTTGCCGGAGATCTTGCACTTGAAGTCCACGGACTGGCCCTCGACGATGGTCTTGTCCTTGAGGGGAGCGAGCACTTCGGGGGCCTTGTTCCCGGCCGCCTGCGACGGCTTGCTCTTAAGAGGTGAGCTCGGTGCGATAATGTAGCACTCGGCATCACATCGCGCCTCGCCAGCGCTGTTGATGGCGACGCACTCATACTTTCCGGTGTCTTCAGTATAAGCTTCGATAATCAAGAGCGTGTATGTGCCGTCCTCTTCTAAAATTTTGTTTCTGATATCGGGTTGAATTTTCTTTCCGTTTTTCAACCAGTAAACGTCTACCGGCTTTGTTCCGGAGACTTTGGTGTCGAAGCGGACGAGCTGGCCGGCCGGCACGCTGGTGTTCTGCGCGGTGACGGAGAAGCTCGGGGGGATGACTCCGCCGCGCCCTTGGCGCTTGCGCTCTTCCACCACCAGGTTGGCGCTGCACTTGGCTGTGCCTCCGCGGTTCTCCGCAATACAAGAGAACACTGCTGAATCTTCCATGAACACCTGACGGATTATCAGGATAGATTTTGTGCTGAACGTGTGAATTTGCAGGTCAGGTGAATTTTTGATAGGGAAATTTTCACGGAACCATTTGACTGTGGGTAATGGGTCTCCGTCAAATTCGACTTCGAACCTGGCTTGCTCTTGTTCAAACGCACGGCAAGGTTGCATCTTTTTGGTAAAGACGGGAGGATTGGATGGCTTCACCGGACCGTCCACGACTCTTTCGTGGGTTTTAGCTTTGTGTTCCATTTCCGTTGTTTCGGTTGCGGTGATCTTCCTCGTGATCTCCGTGTCCCCGATTACTTCCTTCTGGGTCTGCTTCTGTTTGGCGACATGTATTTCCTTTCCGTGCACGGTCGATTCAGATGGATCAGGAATCCTTGTCTTCATTGTTTTCCTGACTTCCGTAGTGGATTCATCGGTCTCTTGTTCCCTAGGAAAGATATAAATAAAAAATTAGACTTCATTTATCATCTCACATGGTTTTATGTAATAATTAAAATGATTTATATTTATGATAGAAGTATGCCTTAATAAAAAGCTACTTACAGATTCTCCTGATACTTCTGCGCCATGCCCTTGGCCAGCGAGCTCTGGACGACCTTGTCTCCGGGGATGGCGAACTGGTGGGAAGTCTCGCGCAGGCGCGCCTCCTTCACCACCTGGTCGTTCTCCAGCTCCTGCAGGCGGTTGTAGTAGTCCTCGCCCTTCTTGCGCTTCACGGACTGCTGCCACTCGGTCTCTGGCTCCTTGCCCTTCTGCTTCAGGTCCGGCCGATGGTCCATGCCGCCTTGGCGAGCCAAGGTTGTTCGCTCTTCAAACGTTTTCTCCAACTCGGTCTCGTTACGCTCTTTCTGATACTGAGTGAGATCGTAGTCATACCACGCTAATGTAAAATACAAAACAAAATCAATAAAGATCTTTACGAGTGCGGATGATACGTCATTAACATTCTCATAACAGCATTCAAATTTAAGATATAAACATAATGTCATACCTGGTCGGCTCTCAAATAAGCGAAAAGCATGTAAATACTAGCTGTTATTATGCGGTCGCCTTCGAGGTCGAGCCAGCCTCAGCTACCGGAAGCTTGGGATGGGATTGTATGAAGTTTGTTCGAGTCAAAAGCTTGCAAAAATTAGTGCTTGGTGGTTGTGTGACATACGGTATAAAGCGAATGCGACATTACTAAGGGTGGTGTCGTCTCTTTGACTGGAGTACAGCGTGGGTATGTTTTACTTTTAATGAATTCCATAGCATGGTAGAAGGAATACAAACTAGAAGCAAATATTTTGGTAAATAAATTATTATCTGAATTAACCATATTGAAAATATTTCTATATTATTCGTTATCGCCTTTAAGAAAGCGTATCAGTTTTTCACGTATTTTAATATTTCAATTTGTTATTTTGTTTAAAAATAATATTACTTCAAATTAAAAGTTATAGCAATTTACAAATACAATATAATGTTATATGAATTAAATACACTAAATAGATATTCGGAATGATACAATATACTGAAATAATACTGACACGATCACATTGTTATTAATTAATATTGTAAAAAATAATTTAAAATACTGAATTATAGAAACGACATAAGTTAGTTATTAATTTCGACCGTGTCGTTTCACACGCGTTCGTTTTAAGTAAGTAAATAATATTATGCAATTTACTGAAAGCAGAGTTCAAATTAAACCGGTAACAAATAGCAACGATACAATAGTGCAGCCCATACGGGGTGGATGAAGCGTGGCTCTGGTGATTGGGAGACTTACGTCTTGGCGAGTTCTTGAGGACGCCCCGGTAGTCGTCGTGCCGGGGAATGACCTTCAGCTCGGTGGAGGCCACGGCCTGGCCAGCCGAGCTGCGGGCGATGACCTCGATCTTGCCTGTGTCGTACTGCCGGGTCTTGGGAATATCCATGTGATACATGCCGTCATAGGTAAGCTTGTAGCGGGAACCCTGGACAAAAAACAGAAACAAGTCAGTTACAGTAACTCAAAATATTGATATTTAACCTCTTTAAGGTAATGCTCTCAGGCGGCCTCTTAGGGCTCTGCAGAAGTAAAGACCTTCCCGATTATAATATAATTATTACTTTTACATATTTAAATTCATCTTTGTGTTGAACATGAACATCGTTTATACCCATTAATAACGAAAAGTATAACAATATGTTTATATTTTTACAGAAACACGTTGGTAATTTTCGTTCTCATTGAACAATTATGTAATTGTGCCTTAAAATCAATCGATCATTTATAATATTCGAATAACTTGTGTGAATATATTATTTTATATAGAAAAATCATGAGCTTTTATGCTTATAACCAGTTCAGGAAACGGCAAATTACGCTAAACAGAGTCTGTTTGTGGTCTTGTAATTTAAACTCATTTGTGGTTAGAAAATTACCGCTATTTGCAAAATCTCAATTGCATAACAAAACTGTCGCCGCTTCTGCGGTGAGCCTTCTCGGGAATAAACCAGCTAATGGAAAGCAACCAATTCATAATAACCAGCAGTGATATTCTAAGTAAAACATGGGGCAACCAATAGTAACTGTTGTGTAATCTTCTGTTTAACGAAGTGAAAATTTATTAAAAAATATAAAAAAAAATATTAAAAACATTTTTTTTTGATCCTATATATTTTGTAATATAGTTAATTTTAAACGGTCTTCCAGCAACAGATCTATTTGCAATGTCTCCAAATCACAAATACGAAACATTATTTTCATATGCAGTCAAGCTTAATGTCATTGAATATCAAAATCTACATTTGGTATTTTCATTCATACGTTTATATAAAAAAGGAATAATGACATTTTATTATAGATGCTGTGACGCAGGCCTTTAACAAAAGAAAGCTACTTAACCTTTATTAAGTTTAAAAATCATTAAGCCTAAAAAACTACGTATAAAAATAATGTTAATTTACCTTGTACCTACGTTGCCTTGTGCAAGACATGAAAATGTAATAAACATGTAAAATTATTAAAAACATTGTAAATGTTTTTTTATTTTTATTTATATTATCTTATTTTAAGCAAACTAAAAAATCTTCTTGATAACTATTACATAATGTGGTCCATAATTAAAATAAAATTGTAAATAAAATGAAATATTTACCCTGAAATTGGTAAGTTTCTTCCGAGGAAAATTATGAAATTATTTAGTTGAGTTTTTCGAGCTTTCATATACAACAATAAATAACCATCAGGACCAAGTAGCAGCTGAAAGAGGACTCTCAAAAAATCGCGCAAATTCTCAAACGATATAACCAAATGGTGTTCTTGGATATAATGCACTATCGTCAGAGTCGGTTAAAGTCTGCTGTATTAATCGGGTTTAAGTTCGGGGAATAAATAAATAGTATTAAGCAATTAACTGAAAGCAGAATTCAAATTTAACCGGTAATAAACAGCAACGATACAATAGTGCAGCCCATATGGGGTGAGTGAAACGTGGCTTCACATCGTGGAGCTGCACATCTCAATACCTAATGCTGGGCAACACACAGACATCGATGTTGCCAGAATTTTGATGGCGGAAGCAATTCGATGTCGCTGACACGAAGAAGATAAAGTTTGTTCATTTAGGAAGAGTTCAAACCGTTTGAGTAACTTGAAATAAATAAATTCCACTTGTATCAACCTTAATTAATTCAATTTAAGAAAATATAACAAGTTTCATGAATGAACTAACAAACTATATATTTCTATGAATTATATAGCTCCTATGAAAAAAATTACTTTTGTAAATATATGTCAATATTTCTGGGCCGAAGTGGTATTGTGAAGCAATTTGTCACCGAAGTTAATAGTTAACCTTCAAGCGGGAGTGTTGTCATAAAATTTACGACTGATACGACTTATCGTTTCCCGCTTTTATCATGAATTCGTAAGCATCGAGCTACAAGCTATTCGAAGATCAGTGTCTTTAAAAGCGGCTTGGAATGATTTGATTCTGGCCCACTCAAAAGAAATTGCACAGCGTGCCCTCTTGTACGTTAAGTACATGTATGGTTGACTTACATTGACTACTGTGTTCCCGTTGACTAGCCACATGACCCTGGGCCTGGGGTGTCCGGTGACGCGGCAACAGAACCTCGCGCACTCGCCCTCCTCCACTGTGGCAGGCTCGGGCTTGCTCACAAACACGGGCGTGGTGCGCGGCTTGGTCTCATCTCCGGGCTCCTCGGGCACCCTGTAAAGAAACCAACTTTTGAAAAACAGCTCGACGGTTGACCTTCAAGCACACATATTAAATTTCCATTATTTACGAATGGGCACGGTGCTTTTAATGACAGATAATTCTCATTTAATTTAGTTTCGAACCCTATTAGGCTCTGTGGCGCCTCCTTACAGACATCAGAGCACATTCTCTAGGACTGTCAGTTCGTCTTCTTAGAAAGAGGAGTCCTTTTCCATGCAGTTCGAGGGAATTGCCTTGGCCCTATCGGGCATGCAGCTTATGTGGCCTCGAAAAATAATTTCCACGCTTTTACAATTTTCGTTCGTGAACTTGTGATCTTCTGAGTACAACATGGGGCTACCAATAGCAACTGTTGTGTAATTTTCTGTTTCACGCAGTGAATATTCATTACAAATTTTATTAATTTTATTAAAAAAATATATATATGATCCCATATATTTTATACTAGGTATTTTTAAATGGTCTTCCAGCAGCAGATCTATTTGAAATGTCTCCAAATCACAAATACGAAACACGCAATTCTAATCTCTTTCACGTGTTCTTTCTTTTAAGCATTTCTGTTTAGTGGCCACAATTGTTCAAAGGCGACTTCCACTGAACTTATCAGATGCAAAGTGATTATAATCTGAATTAGCGCATCATCTAGGAGACTCAACTGTCCGCCGGTGTGATGCGGGTATGAGACTGGTAAAGACAGTCCAGATTCTACAAAATATTTGCACTACGCCATTGACCTGTTTGATATATCTCCTACAGATCGTGGCGGCCTGATACTTCGAACGAGAATTGGTTACTGCTGGAGAATCTAAAATTACTGCATTTTCGATTTTTTATTTTTTTTTTGACTGAAGAAATATCGAATCCTCGATGAATGATGGCAGATCATCATTCATCGAGGTCAAGCGACGTGAAAATATTAATGTAAATTAACAGTATTCTTAAAATTGTATCCTTGACTTTTAAGTCATTCATCAAGTCCAAGCATGTATCCCGGGTATTATACTATACGTAAAAATATGTATTAAAAACCCATTAAGAATGGGATATTTGCTACAAATTTAATAACACAATTTTATTTATTATTTAAATATTTGTTTGTTAAAATTCATTTCATCAATTCGTCAAAAATATATATCTTGAAATGCTTTTCAGAGTATATCTTTGATTATTACTTACACTTGCCAAGATGCTTCCATCTGACGAATCTTCTCGATACTCTTCATGTGCTTGGGAAGCTGCGAGTCGTAGATAATGCCAGGTTTGCCAGCTGTCTTAATGATGGCTCTAGTCTCATCCATGCCGTAGAGGTTGGTAGCTCGGCAAACGTATTCGCCGCTGTCCTCGGGGTAAACCCAACCAAAGTTCATGGCGACGTAGCCGAAGTCGTAAATGGGAGTAAACCTGTTCTCTGCAATTCAATTTTATTTTGTTAAAAAAAGATTTTTGGTCTTTAAGGCACTTGGCAGCTTTAAGCCTACCATGTCTCTTTTTTAATATTTAGATGTATTGCATATGTATGCAATGAATTGACAAATTTACAGATACTAAAATAAAAGACTTCTTATATCGACATTCATTCTAATAAATCATACTAAATTATTTTTAATATTACTTACTGTGAGACAGAGGCTTTCCGTTGAAGAACCATTCGACTTTCATGTTGGGGTCGCCGACTGGGGCCAGTTGACACTCATACTTTGTCGACTGCATTTCTACGAGAGATTCTTGGTCCAAAATTTGGGTCACAAATCGGGGTGGCTGCTTTCTATCCGGATCGTATAAATCATCTTCAGTCAGGAATATTTCGGCAGTGTACTTCTTGATCGTAGCTTCCATCTGCATCAGGGTCTCTGACTTCTTCATGCCCTTTGGCACTTGGTTTTGTAAAATAATGTTGGGCAATTCTAGAAAACAAATTCACTATTAGTAAAAATACTACTTATTAACTAAATTTACATCATAAGTTATTGACAGCTTAGGCAGGACATGATTTTCTATAATTACTTTTGTGTATAACTTACGTTTAAATTAAATAAACTTATATTACTACCTTTGCAAGCAACTGTGCCCCTGGTGAAATCTTCTCCAAGTTTGTTCACAGCTCTGCAGGTATATTCACCAGAGTCCTCAGCATATACGTACAAAATGTCCAGGGATACGAAACCCATGTCGTACACGGTGCGGTACCTGTGCCCAGAGGGCAGCGGTTTTCCGTTGCGATACCACTCAATCCTAAGATTAGGATCTTCTTTGGGTTCAACCCTGCATTCGAATCGAATGGCATCCGACTCTTCTACAGTGTGCGACTGGATTTGGGTGATAAATTTGGGCGGAGACATAGCGGCTTCTTCCTTGGGCGCCTCAGAAATAGGTCCCCTTTCGAGTTCTTTGATCTTTTCTCCACTCATGCCCTGTGGCAGCTGAGAGTCCAAGACGACATCGCGCTTAGAACTGCTGGTAACCTTAGCGGTGGTGGTGCAGGAACCCCATCTGTTGGTCGCTCTGCACACATATTCACCGGAATCTCTGGCGTAAGTATAATCAATATCCATAGCGATGAATCCAAAATCGTTCAACATGTGGACTCGGGAGCCGGTAGCGAATGGCCTTCCATTGTGGAACCAATCAATCCTCATGCTTGGGTCACCCACGGGCTCAACACGGCAGTCGAAGTGCACAGGTCCACCTTCAGGGACATCAATGTTGTCCTTAATCTCAACAGTGAACCTGGGAGGATTAGGTTTCTCTTCTTCAATTGCTATTTCATCGCGTTTGTGCAGAGTTTCTTCGAGTTTCTGAATGCTTTCAGTTCCTGATTTGAAATGAGAAGGAAGCTGAGGCTCAAGAATAATGCCTTGGCGGCCGCGGACTTGCAGTTTACATGACACAGTAGCTTCGCCGTGCCGATTAGTGGCTTTGCAAGTGTAAAGACCGGAGTCACGTTGATACACTCCAGCCAATTCCAAAATAACGAATCCAAAATCGTTGATGGTCTTGATTCTCGATCCGGTAAGCAAAGCTTTACCATTGTGGTACCATTCCACACGCATGCTTGAATCGTTGACGGGCGTAAGACGGCATTCAAAGTGAGCCAAAGAATTTTCTCCAAGAATTAAATCTGTCGGAGTGGTTATGAACTCGGGTGGATTTCCAATATCTTCCTCCGGTGACAGAGGACCTGGAGCACCAGAAAGGCCTTCAAGAGCAGCAATCTTATCGATTGTTCCCTCCATGCCTTTAGGCAATTGAGATTCGAGGATGATGTTCCTCTTTCCTTGAACTTTCATTGAAGCAGTGGTTACAGCTTGACCATAGTTGTTGATAGCCCTACATGAGTATTCTCCAGAATCTTCGGGATAAATAGGAGAAATTTCCAAAATGACGAATCCAAAGTCACAGAAAGTCCTGAATCGAGATCCCGTTTTCAAGGCTTTTCCATTCCAGAACCATTCAACCTAAAATTACGAAATATATAAAAATATATAATATTTATGTCTTATTTTGAATGTAAAACATTTGTTGTATTATTGTAATTTAATTTAATTTATTAAAAAATACCTTTAACTTAGGATCATCCGTAGGAGTAAGACGAGCTTCAAAGTGAGCATTCTCTCCCTCCCGAAGGCTGTCCAGATTGGAGAAAGGTACAGTGAAGACAGGAGCTTTGCCTTTCTCTTCCACTGTCTTTTCATCTTTGTTCTTGATCATAGCATCTTCCAAGTTCTGTAACTTTTCTAAACCACCCTCCATTCCCTAAAAACAATAAATATGTATATAGTTCATTTTAGACATGTTAAAGTTTAGTAAAAATCAAACTTCACATTTCTTATTCGTCAAATTTTAAAATAAAACAAATTTTTAAAAAACTACCTTAGGAAGCTGTGAATCCAGAATCAAATTTTCCTTGGATAGGCATTTCAGAACTGCCTTTGTTGAATCACGGCCGAGTTTGTTAGTGGCAATACATTCGTACTCGCCAGAGTTTTCTTCATAGCAATAAAGAATGTCCAGAATAACAATTCCAAAGTCATGGAATGTTCTATATCTGTGACCGTGAGGTAACTTTTTGCCATTGTAGTACCATTCTACAACGAGATCAGGATCATCAACAGGGATTAGACGGGCTTCGAAGTGAGCACTTTGTCCTTCAACCAACTTGGTAATGTCAGCTATTTGTGTCAAGAACTTCGGAGGCTGTGAGCTGGGTGCAGCTGGAGATTGAGCTTGCATTCCTTGAAGACTTTCAAGTTCCCTGATCTTAGCCAAGGAATCAGGCTGTAAGCTGTCCAAATACACTCCACCTTTGCCAAAGCATTTGATGGTTGCTCTGGTCGTGTCTTGACCATATTTGTTGGAAGCTTTGCAAATATATTCACCAGAATCGTGAGACTGAACATAAGAAATGTCCATAAGGACAAAACCAAAGTCAGATACCATCTTGATACGAGTGGAGTGTCTCAAAGGTTGTCCGTTATGGAACCATTCTACAATCATGTCTGGATCATCGACAGGAATCAAAGTGCATTCAAAGTGAGCGGACTGCCCGTCTTTCAGACCTTCAAGACTCTGGATCTGAGTCGTGAACTTGGGAGGTCCACCCTTCGTTTTGTCAACGCAATCAAGTTTGACGCTAATTTCTGCTTGTCCCCATTTGTTGGTGGCTCTGCAAGTATAAGTGCCTGAATCAGCTATTTTAGTGCCCAAGATTTCAAGAACAACCATTCCAAAAGCGTATACAGTTCTAAGTCTGTGGCTAGCATCGATTGCTTTTCCATTGTAGAACCATTCGATAACCATTGACTGATCACCAGTTGGAATAAGAGAAGCTTCGAAGTGGGCGATTTGGCCCTCGCTGATATCAACCAGATCCTGGAACAGTGAAGTAAATTCAGGCGCGCGTCCGCCATCAATATCTGCTCCCTTGTCGTCTGGTTTTCTTAGAGAATCTTCAAGATTCTGAATCTTTTCCATACCCTCAGCACCCTTAGGATGTTGAGTGCGCTGAATCAAATTATCCTTTGTGATGCAACTAATGGACGATGAAGTAAATGCATCACCTCTCTTATTATAAGCCTTGCAAGTGTAAATGCCGCTGTCGCGTTCATAGATGTCGGTAACGTCCAACGTAACAAATCCGAAATCATTGGTCATTTTGAATCTTGATCCATGCTCCAATACCTTTCCATTAAGATACCATTCAATTTTCAGGTTAGGGTCATTCTTAGGCTCCACTTGGCCTTCAAGATGCAAAGCATCGGCTTCAATTAATTCGATTTCAGCTTTGAAAGGTACAACCCATGTTGGCTTATCGAACTCAGCCTCAGGGGCAGACGTCTGCCTGGCTAACTTGTTAGCGAGGGCTCCTTCAGCCTCATTGACAGCTTCCAATCCAGCCTTTCCTTGAGGATGCTGTGTTTGCAGATGGATATTTTCACCTGCGGTGCAGCGCAGAGATCCTGAAGTCGTAGCAGAACCCTTGTTGTTTGTCGCTTTACAGGTATAAATACCTGAATCTTCTTCATAAGTGTGAGTCACATCGAGGGAAACGTATCCAAAATCATGGGTCGTTTTATACCTTGACCCAGATGGAAGTGGCTTACCATTGACAAACCATTCAATCTTCAAGGTGGGATCTCTTGAGGGTTCCACATTACACTCAAAGTGAATATTGTCTGCTTCCTTGCAGACGATATTATTCAAATGCGTGATGAATACTGGCAGATCGTAAGAAGGTTCTTGATCTTCGGGTTTGCCCGCTTTGGGTTGTTCCAAAGCTCCAATGCGGCCCAACGACTCCGGATGAAGAGTATCTCCAAGAAGCCAATGGCGATCTTCAATCTTGATAGAAGATGTGGATACTGCTTCGCCGAGCATGTTGGTGGCTTTGCATGTATAAATACCAGAATCGTCTTCCCTGAGACCATTGATGGAAAGAGTGACTAAGCCAAAGTCAAAAGTGCTCTTGAGCCTGGACCCAGTCGTAAGAGAAATTCCATTTTTGAACCATTCCGTTCGAAGGTTTGGGTCAGTACGAGGCTCTACCTGCGCGTCGAGGAAGACATGCTGGCCTTCAACCAGTTTGTCGTAACTCTTAAGGTGAGTCGTGAAAATAGGTGCCTGCATTGGAGTCGAGTCAATGAACATGTCGGGAACCTTATTCTTGGCAGCCTCCTTCAGTTGGATCTGTTCCCATGATTCCGGACGCTGGGCGTCATCGATGATGGTCGACTTTGATTTGACCTTCAGGGAAATAGAGGACACAGTGCTTCCGGCATTATTGATAGCCTTACACATGTACATGCCAGAGTCATCAGTCGTTACCGAGTTTATGTCTAATGTGACGAAACCGAAGTCATGAGTGGTTCTGAATCGTGAACCTAAAATAAGAAATTAATAATCAGATTCATATTACTAACCAAAAATATGAAATACAACAATTAATTTTGTTTGATTTTTTTTTTAATTAAACGTACCCATTTTTAATTCAACTCCATTAATATACCACTCGAATCTTAGGCTGGGGTCTCCCACTGGGACGACTCGCGCTTCGTATCTTGCGTGCTGTCCCTCCCACAGCTCAGCGGGGCCAGTGAGCACCTGGGTGAAGATGGGCTTGTCGAACTGCTGCTCGGGCTCTTCAGCGCGTCCTTGCGCTGGCTCCTCTAGCCTCAAGATCTTCTTCATTCCCTCAGGGTGCTGGCTCTCCATCTGGATGGCGGCTTTGGCTATTGGGGTACAAATAATTAATAACTTTAAAATCCAAAAAAAAAATGTTTTAATGTAATTATCATATTTACTCCCGTATTGAATATATATATTAAATACTGAAACTAGAAAGTTAATAAAGAAAATTAATAATAAGTCACATATGTTTTATGTAATTTTAGAGTATGTCCTTACTTTTGATCTTCATAGCCGCCGTGGTGACTGCTTCTCCAAGCGCATTTGAGGCTCGGCAGATGTAAACTCCTTCGTCCTCATCGCGCACGTGAGCAATGGTCATTGAGACGAATCCAAAGTCGTGAGTCTTGGTGATCCTCGAGCTGTCCTCCAGCAGCTTCTCGTTTCTGAACCACTCCACCTTCAGGGTGGGGTCACCGACGGGGATCAGCCGGCAGTCAAAGTGCGCGGTCTCAGCCTCGCGAATGTTGTCAATGTTCTGGAGAGGCTGCGTGAATACCGGGCGTTGCCTGGTAACAGGATCGGCGATTTCAGGCCTCTTGAACGGTTGGTTGGCTTCCAGCTCGCGAATCTTCTCCAATCCCTCAGGCCTCTGAGATTCAATGATAATACTTCCCTTAGCGGTCACAGTCATATCAATAGAAGACTTGCACTGGCCGAAGGCGTTGATGGCCTTCACAGAATATTCACCAGCATCTTCAGGCACGACGTGCTGGATATCCAGAGACACGTAACCGAAATCAAATGTAATATGGAACCTCGCCGCTGAAGGCAGAGGCTTGCCATTGTGATAGAACTCGATCCTCAAGTTAGGATCGTGGACCGGCTCGACTTGGCACTCGAAGTGAGCTGTCTGGCCTTCCATGAGGTTGGTAGTTCCGCGGAGCTCGGTGACGATCCTCGGCGGGCCTGCTGGCGGTTCTTCTACTTCCAACCTGGAAGGACGACCCTGAGCTTCAAGAAGCCTGATCTTTTCCAATCCATGCGGATGTTGAGTGTCAAAGATGATACTTCTGTGATCTATAAATAAATAAAATATTTATTTAGAACATGAATATAAAAAGAAAGAAAGAAAGTGTATTAATATTTGAAGATAATATTGACACATAATCCAATAAGTACTAATAATAACTATCGAAAGCTTACTGGCAACTTTGAGGGTGCAGGTGTTGACGGCTTCCCCAAGTTTGTTGGTAGCCTTACACATGTAGGTGCCAGAGTCCTCAGCGTACGCGTACAAGATGTCCATGGCAACGTAGCCAAAGTCATGCGTAGTCCTGAACCTGTGACCGGCGCGGATGAGGTTTCCGTTGAGGAACCACTCGATCTTGAGGTCTGGGTCGTTGATGGGCTCCACGCGACACTCGAAGTGCGCGCGGTCACTCTCCTTGAGGCTCTCGAGGCTGGTCAGAGCCGTGAGGAACACGGGCCGCTGCCCAACTGTCTCCTCCTCGACCTTTTGTGGCCTCTCATAATTCTCTAGCTCGCGGATCTTCTTAAGGCGCTGTTCGTCGAGCGTGTCCAGATACAAACCGGCCTTAGCTGCAAATTAAAATATTAAAAAAAAACACATAGATGGCTCGAGAACTAGATAAATTGAATAAAAGCTTCCTGAAGGCAAATATCACACAAAATTTAGTAATATCAATACATAGATAATAGATACTGCTTACTGTAAAATAATGGGGTTAAGATTTTTTTTAAAGACTTACCATCAACTTTAACGGAGCTGGTTGTGACTGCTTCTCCCACAGCGTTGATGGCCTTGCACATGTAGGTGCCGGTGTCCTCAGCATAAGCGTAAAGAACGTCCAACGCCACGAAACCGAAGTCATACGTGGTCTTGAACCTGTGTCCCTGTTGGACCGGTCTGCCGTTGCAATACCACTCGATGCGCATTGTCGGGTCGTTGACCGGAGTAAGCGTTGCTTCCAAGTGAACAGGCAGTCCTTCCGCAACATGCGCGTTCTTCAACGGCCTGCCAAACTGAGGCTTCTCAGCAACGAATGAGTCGTCCTCGACGGTGCGCTTGTAACGGCTGTCATCTTCAAGGTACTGGATCTTTTCTAGGGCACTCGAGTGCTGGGTGTCTCTGATGATGGATGCCTTAGCTGGAACATAAAATCCATAGAATATGAATTAAACTTTTCATACACAAAATTGAAGAAATATCATTAAGTTATTTGATGAATAGTTTTTAAAAAATACATTGGGAATGAAATGTGTATCACTTATTGAGATTAAAGTATTTTAATAATCATTTACAATCTCCTTAACGTCGGCATGTACACAACTACTACACATCCTCTCTACTCTCAGTGTCCATGTTATTGAGCATCATAAAGTTCACTAGAAGGAGAAGACCCTTTGCTGGTCCCTTATTCTATGTTCTTATATTAAAATGCACATTAATTTAAAACATGCCTTCACTCAATCTAACGAAAAACAGAATATTGAAAATAAAACATTTTTTATTAATAAAACTCTCAAGTGAGAGTGTTTCAGCATTATTATTTATCACACGTCGTGAGGGAATGTTGATAATTGTCATGTTTCACTCACATTGAACGTTAAGGCGGATGGACGACTGTGCTTGGCCTAGCTTGTTGATAGCGCGACACGTGTACTCGCCAGAATCCTCCGCATACACGGAGAGCACGTCCAATGACGCGAATCCAAAGTCGCACGTGGTGCGGTAGCGATGGCCGCTCTGCAAGGGCTTTCCATTGAGCAACCATTCCACTCGGAGGTCTGGATCGGGGTAAGGCTCGATGCGGCACTCGTAATGTGCACTGCGACCTTCCACTAAGTTGGTAGGACCGTTAAGCTGCGCACTAAAGCGAGGTGCCTGGCGAACCACCACCTCGTCTTCTTGACGCCTCTGGTAGCGAGAGCTGTCCTCCAGCTGGTGGATCTTCTCCAGAGCACTCTCGTGCTGGCTCTCAAGCTGCAGTGATGCTTTAGCTGAAAAATAATATATCAATAGTTTTAAAGTAAAAATATATATTTTCAACTTCATCAAAATAATCAAAATAGCAATCGGTTCAAAGTTGGTGTACATTGTAATGGGCGTTACTCACATTGGACGACTAAAGTAGATGATGTCACAGCTTGTCCGAGATCGTTAATAGCTCGGCAAGTGTATGTACCAGAGTCTTCTGGGTTGACATATTTCATGTTCAATGCGACGTATCCAAAGTCATGCATTGTAGTCAAACGATTGGCTGTAAAGTTAATAATCCATGTTCGAGTCATTGCTTTTTATATTAATAATATTTATCTATCGGTTAAAAAAGTACTTACATGCTTCGATTGGCACTCCATTCATTAACCACTCAACGCGCAACTTAGGATCACCGACGGGGATAAGACGAGCTTCGAAGTGAGCCGCTTGATTCTCGGCGACGCGGAGGTCTTTCATTGGCAGAGTGAACACAGGAGCTTGAGTCACGGAGTCTTCTTGGACGGTCTGCCTTTGGTAGCGAGAAGAGTCTTCAAGCTGGTTCAGACGATTTAGAGCGCTTTCGTGCTGCGACTCCATGTAGATAGAACGCTTTGAGTGAACGACTGCAATACCAGAAGTCACGGCTTCACCGAGGGCGTTAATGGCTCTGCAGGTGTAGGTGCCAGAATCATCAGGCAAACACGACATGATATCAAGAGCGACGAAACCAAAGTTGTTAGTTTCTGTAAAGCGAGAGCCACTCTTTAAAGGCTTGTTATTGTGATACCACTCAACTTTCATAGTGGCATCGGATACCGGAATGAGACGGCACTCAAAGTGAGCTCGCTGTCCTTCCTTGATTTCAACGTTCTTCAGAGAAGTTGTGAAAATCGGAGCCTGCTTGGTAATCTCTTCACCCATTTCGGAACGCTGGTAGCGTGATCGATCTTCCAGCATCTGGATTTGTTCCAATCCAGCTTCGTTTTGGGTATTTCTTACAATCTCAGCAGTACCTCGGCAGCTCAGCATGCACTGTGTCTCGTCCATGCCGACCAAGTTGACGGCGCGGCAAGTGTACACTCCGGAATCTTCGGCAATCAGATCGACGATGTCCAACGCCACGTATCCGAAATCGTGAATGGGCCTAAAGCGATGGCCAATGGTAACGGGCCGACCGTTTTTGAACCATTCAACCTTCAAGTTTGAATCGGTGACGGGTTCCAGTTTACATTCAAAGTGAACGTGTTGTCCTTCGACCATGTTTTCTAGAGATTTGGGCTTAGTCACAAAACGCGGCTTTTCAACCATGATTTCGTCAATGTATTCGTTCTTTTTGTATCTGGAAGCGTCTTCCAAATATTGAATCTTTTCTAATCCCGAAGGGTGTTGAGATTCTAAATACAGATCTTTCTTCGCGATGACTCTCAAAGCACACGATGTCACCGCCTCTCCCAGTTGGTTTCTGGCCTGGCAGGTGTAAACACCTGAGTCTTCAGGGTAAACGCTTAACAAGTCTAGTGCCACATAGTCAAAGTCATAAGCGGGTCTAAACCTGTGGCCTGTTTTGATTGGCCTACCGTTGCAGAACCATTCAACTCTCATAGTCGGATCGCCAATTGGCTGAAGTCTGCACTCCATATGGACATTGGTTCCTTCGACAGTTTCCAAATTGTGAAGAGAACGAGAGAATTGAGGCGCCTGCATAACAGTGATGTCATCGGTGACCTGGCGAGACTTGCGAGAAGCATCCTCAAGCATTTGAATCTGTTCAATGGCTTGCTCATTCTGAGTGTCTGTAAGGATATCAGACCTTTCAATGACTCGCACCATAGCCGAGGTGTGAGCGGTACCGAGGTGATTGACGGCACGTGCCGTATACTCGCCAGAGTCAACAGAAGTGGCGTGGATGATGTCCAATGCCACGAAACCGAAATCGTAGTAAGTTCTAAACCTGGAACCGACAGTCACCGCGCGGCCATTCTGATACCACTCGACCCTCATGGTGGGGTCGCCCATGGGCTCCAGGCGGCACTCGAGGTGAATGTTCTTTCCCTCGCTGACCGGGTTAGGGTCAGACAATGGCTGAACAAATATTGGCTTAGACTTTGAGATTTCTTCAATATGATATTGAGGCTCAACAAACTTAGAATCTTCCAATACTTTGGTTTTCTCGTATAAGCCCCTGTGAATACTTGAAGTATCGATGCTCGATCGTGCTGCAAAAATAATACAATTTAAATACAAATTATAGTAATGCTTTAATTTACTTTATTGAAATAGTGTTATAAAATATATACTTACTTGAAACTACCATAGAAGCACTGAGTTGTGCCTCTCCGGAGGCATTCCTAGCTACCACGGTATATGTTCCTGCGTCTTCAGCGCGCACGCTAGCAATGTCCAGCGCTACGTATCCAAAATCATGGTATGTTTGGATACGGCTGGCCGACTTGATCATGTTTCCGTTGAAGTACCACTCCACTGTCATAGTAAGGTCGCTTTGGGGCTCTACTCGAGCCTCAAAGTGAGCTCACTGACCTTCAACGATCTTGTTTGTGCCCTTCAAGATGCCCAAAAACTTGGGCTTTTGTACAACCTTTACTTCTTCGGAGACAGTCTTGGCCATCCTGGTGGAGTCTTCAAGGTACTGAATCTTTTCCAGACCTCCGGGGTGTTGCGAATCGACGATTATGTCTTTTTTCGTTACAACACTCAAATTGGCTTCGGTCACGGCTTGACCCATGTTGTTATAGGCGCGGCAAGAATACCTGCCAATGTCATGAACGGTGACGTACTTGATGGTCAAGGCTACGTAGCCAAAGTTGAAGAAGGTGGTGGTGCGTGAGCTAGCCTCTACCGGGCGCCCGTCCTTTAGCCACTCGACCCTGAGAGTGGAGTCGCCGATGGGCTCGAGGCGCGCCTCGAAGTGAGCGAAGCCACCTTCTCTGATGTTGAGTTGATCCTTGATGGGTGTCTTGAACTCGGGACGAGCGATGCTCTCCGGAGCTTCTTGGACGTATTTCTGGTGCTGATGCTGTTGATAAGCTTCCAGTTCTTCCATTTTTTCGATATAACGTTGTTGTTCTGGAATTCCCAAATCGCCTGTCACAGTACTTCTAGAGATGACCCTAAGAGAAGAGGTACTTATCGCTTCTCCTAACCTATTGATGGCTCTCACGGTATACGAACCGGCATCTTCAGCCCGTAGGTGCATGATGTTAAGGGAGACGTAGCCGAAGTTGAAGATTGACGTGATTCTCGAGCTAGCCGTAATAGGTCTTCCGTCCTTGTACCACTCTACTCTCATAGTCGGGTCACTCACAGGGGTGAGCTGCGCCTCGAAGTGCGCATTGCGGCCTTCTTGCAGCTCGCCCATCTCCTGAAGCGGCCTTATGAACTGCGGGCAGTGTGAGACTTGTTCCTCCACGGACTCTTGGGACTGATACTTAGTGTAGTCCTCGAGCTGCTGGATGTACTGCAGGCTGTCGGGGTGCTGGCTGGTCTTCTCGATACCGACTCTCGCCGTCACCTGCAGCAGCGCCTTAGTCTCCGCAACACCAGTCGCGCTTATTACACGGCAGGTGTACTCGCCACTGTCGTTGAGGATTAAGCTTATGAGATCTAAGGCGATGTATCCAAATTTAAATGTGGAAGTCGTACGGGAACCTTAAAAAAAAATGAAATTAATTTTCATGTCACTCCGAACGAATACTAATGCAATTATAATCAATTTTTTCACTTACTAGCTTCCAGGGATTGTCCATTGCGATACCAATGCACCTGCATGGTGGGATCACCAACAGGTTCGATTCTGGTTTCGAAGTGAATTTTCCCACCCTCAATTTGAGTCATGTTTTGTAGTGGGATGATAAATTGAGGTGGAGGGTAAACTCTATCTTCGTCGCCCGGAGGGGCATAAGGCTTCGCCCTCTCGACGTGGCGCAAATAAATGATTTCCGGGCCCGGGGCGGGTCTGAAATGGCAAATACATATATGTATATTTTTCAATAATCTATTGATAACGTGTCACTTACAAAACAATTTTACAACGAATAACTTAAAATATTAACATTATGGTCAAGTTGAAATGAATCGCTTTATGAATATATCTTAATTAGTAATAATTACTCGGGCTCGATGATCTTGCTGGGGCGCGGGAGGTGCAGCCGACGCTGCTCGGGCGCCACCTCGCGGGGCGCCTCGACGAACAGCCGCGCCCTGGTGGCAGTGGAGCCTGCGACGTTCTGGGCCGTGCATTGGTACCACGCTGCATCCGACGCCTTTGCCCTCTGGATATCTAGCGTCGAGGCTCCACTGTCTGTTGAGATTCGTAGCTCGGGATTTGATGATATCGGTACGCCGTCCTTCTGCCAAGTGATTCGTGGTTCTGGTGTGCCCACCGCTCGGGCGCTTAAAACTACGGGTTCTCCTTCTTTCACATTGAGAGTGGTAAATCTCTCAACGAACTTAGGTGCGACTACTTGTTCCTTTTCGATAACGTTCAGATTACATTGGAAAGAGGTCTCTCCGCTCTTGTTGCGGGCTACACAGGTGATCACGCCACAGTCGTGTCTCTCGACATTGGTGATCATCAGCGCATGATTTCCGGACTCGTTAACCAAGATTTTGTGGTTAAAGTCATCTTGGATCAGCTGACCGTTGATGTACCATGTGACCTCGGGGTACGGCCTTCCGGTAACGCGACAGTCCAACCTGGTCATCTTGCCTTCGGTCACCTCACGGTCCTGGCAAATCCTGACGAAGTGCGGCGCCAGAGACTTTTCTGTTGTCTCGACCCGTTCCTCGACTTCCATCTGAGATCCGATCATGCGTTGTTCCTGAGCGGACACTTCCTGGGGAGCCTCGATGGCCAAATACGCGGAGGTGACGACACAGCCGTTAGGGTTTTCGGCCAACAGCGTGTAATGTCCAGTGTCGGAGCTATGGGTTTTGGTAATCTTCAGAGCTGTCTGATTGCTCGTAGAGGACATTTGGTATTTATTACTATTGGTAATTCTTTGGCCATTCTTGAACCACGTCACGCGGGAGCTAGGATTAGCTGAGAGCTGCACCTGGAAGACGGCATCAGCACCTTCTTGCAGCTTGGAATTACGCGGCTTCTGTGAGATCTTGGGTGGAGCCGGGGGACCGAGTGAACGGTCGACAACCGTGCTCAGCTGGAAGTCGCTCTCCCCGAACTGCCTCCGCGTGACTGACTCCCTGAAGGATACCTCCCTCAACAGTCTGTATTCGAACGTATCGGCTTTAAAGTCTTCCACCGTCGTGAAAGTGTTTCCATTGGAAATTGCGACCTTTTCGGTCTTCTGCACATAGGAAGATCGCACCTGAGAACCGACAGTTTTCTGCTCCGAAGTCTCGACCGTCTGCTGAAAGTTTTGAGTGAGCGGCGCAGGCCCGGCGGGCAACAGCATGCCCTCAGGCTGGATGTACACGGAGCATATGGCCTCGCCATATCGGTTCCTGGCCGTGCAGGTGTACTCGCCCTCGTCCCCGGGCCCGATCTGCTTGATGAGCAGTGACACGCTGCCGGTCTGCTCGTTGTAGCTCATGCTGTACTTGTTGCACTCCACGAGCGGCGCCTTCTTGCGCGTCCATGAGACCACCGGCTTGGGGTTGCCGCGCAGCTTTCCCTCGAACATTGCGTTACCGCCTTGGGCGAATCTGGCATTTTTGAAAATCTGTTCGAATATGGGCGGAGACGGGTCACCGGGTCGCACATTTAAAGGAACTCGTTCAACAACGGTCGTTCCTTCAACAACTGTAAAAGCCAAAAATTGTAATGAGAATCGTGTGTTTTGAGGTTATAATATTTTGTTATTTGTTTTATTTTATAAGCGAAAAAGGCACAAGCTTCGTGATTATAAATCTCTTTTTCCGTTTCGATAATTATAAATATATTTACACTTTAATATGGAATCATAGTTTCAGTACCTGTGTGATAACTAATGTAAAGCTTTATTTTAGGTAAGTATGTATATATGCATTACTTGCTAATTTATAAGCTTTCGGTGGAATGAGTCAATATTTTTATTTAGATGAAATGATGAATTTAAAAAAAAACAATCAATATAATCGAATAAAATTCTATACAAAATACTTCATAATTTTATATACCTATTAGATTATAATTGCACTTTTAAGTGAAAATAAAATACCATTACATTTTTAAATACATAAAAGCGTATAATACAACAGCTGGAACTGATGTCACCGCCCGCATCTACTCGTACCTAAAGCTGTAAAACAATATCAAATTAAACATCCCTCATTAACTTAATCAATATTAAGATAAAACTTTTAAATTTAATATCAATTTTTCGTAAATATTTAATGAATTATGTTTTTTTTTTTTAATTACGATTTTAAAAATTAATAATATACAAAAGGTACAACGATTAATCCCTCTTAGAATGCAACAAAAATATCAGTTGTGTTTCATGGTACATAAAACTAAATTAAATTTTTCCTTTTTTTCTTCTCCAAATTACACTAACTTTAATGTTAATGTTATATATAATTAAAGAAAATATTCTACTTTAAATTTCACATAATAATTTTAAAAAATCTTAAATAGTCATCATCTTTATTATTCATTGCAGTGCCTCAGATACCTAGACATCGTCAGCAACTTATCAATACTCTTCCGAATTTAAAAGTGTCATATTTTTTATTTCCTGATCGTAAAGAAGTGTTTGCCTATCTTTTCCCGTCCCGGAGTGTGTGTGTCGGTTTTATCGGTCGAAATCTCTCATTCCGCATCGGTTTGAGGATTGGCTCACGCGCCGGGTCTATTCCCGGCCTGCGATCACGTTACCGTGCCCCATTTTAGGCGGACGTCGGGACGCCCGCGGCGCTGCGGCGGCCAAACCCCGTATTTTCATAACTCTATTTTTTCATCATTCTGAGAAGGCGTCGCTCACATTTTGTTACCAACACTTTCTTACCAGAAAGCCGCTCAATGCGCACTCAAGTGTGAGGCATTACATTGTAATTACTTTCATAAGTTTTAAATTAATCAGAATTATTATTATTATTATAATTTATTATTATCTGATATAAAAATAAACAAATAAAAAACCTACAATTGTATTTTTAAAAACCACATACATCAATCAAAATCTCATATTTTCCAATTAAACTCTTATAATTAACATTAGTAGAGATTTGTGCATAGAAATGATATGACGATGTCATCAGGATGTTTAGTCATAAACAAAACGATTGAATCTGATGATAAATTATCAATATAATCAAGGA
The DNA here is from genome assembly GCA_022606575.1 of Glossosoma conforme. NCBI lineage: Eukaryota > Metazoa > Arthropoda > Insecta > Trichoptera > Glossosomatidae > Glossosoma > Glossosoma conforme. The sequence continues at coordinate 448,883 of JAGTXR010000264.1, read as the reverse complement.
TAGATCAATAACAATACATTGCGACATTATTAGAAAATTTTAAAACTCATACGAGATCGTTACTATTTCAATGTTTATAGCTAAGAAATATAATCAGGAGGATCACAAAATAACATAAATACATTATTTCCCTTTTGAAGTAAGATTTTAGTTTTCATATTAATAAAATATGAAACAGAAAAAAAAAAGATCTTATATCTTGTACAAACAACAATTATTTTATTAATACGAGTTACGAATCGTTTGGACGAATAAGCATAATAAATGTTATTTTCTTTTGATTTCAACTAAATTCATCGAACAACTACAATTAACAACTAAGAATCTAAATATAAAATTTACCTTCAACACATAAAAAAATATTCAAAACGAAAATTACTTATTCAATTTGTGTAGGCACTATAAGCTACAAAGTCTGCATTTTATACACTCACACACAAATCAACGAAAGCTCTTCATTTCAGAAAGTATTATGAAACACGCCTTGTGTAAATCTTTATATATTATATGAATACAAGGCGGTTAATTAATTAAAATTAATAATGTTTCCATGTGGGCTTTTTAGGTTGAGAGTGCAGTTTCATGGATGTTATATCCCACCTGGTAGTTGTTATATACCTGTTATATACGTGCTTCCAACTGCTGAACGATGCCAAGCTAGTATTAATACAGGAAATGCAACGCATTTTGGAAGACGGTCGTGCATAATAAATAACGGCAGTAACACTTTACCACCAGTCGGTGCAGCGCCCTGGAATGTTTCAGAGGGAAAATTTTAATTTTCTATTTTGGCTCGCCACCTCAGTCGCACTTTGATCCCAATTTAGTTTTATAGCCACGAACAATAAATCTTAATATTAATTACCTATTCATTATAATACTTTATCTAGTCTTTGTTCGAGAAAAAAACGGATTATATTACAATAAAATATATAAAAAAGACGGCAATATAAAATAATCTTAAAATAAACAATTCCAACGCCTGATTTTAAGCAATGTATTGTACATTGAGTGCTGTTGAAAGTTTTGTATCGTAATTTTAAGGCGCCAAAGGCCAATATAGAAAAAAACACATAATTATAATAAATGAATAGAAACTAAACTATTATCAGTTTATTTGATTCGTTTGATTAATGTAATAAATATAATTGAAGCAAAATTACTGAATAAATTATTTATTTATTTAAGATTTAATATTATAAAATAATATTGCTCTTAAGCGATTTTATTGCGACTCTATGGACAGTATTCTATTCCAAGTAGAAGTGAATTTCGCAATTTTGGCAGCTGTTGATGGAGATATTTATAAAACTTTCTAGAAGCAAATCTTAACCGAACATTTCACCCATCTCTCTATATTTATTTTAAAATTGCCGCATAATATCTGATTGAAAATTATTACGAAAATAATATCATTATAATTTGCTTTATATCTTTTTAGCTAATTATCGGAATGAAAAATTAAATATTTTTAGAAATTTCATATTACATGAATGTGATTTTTTTATTTTTAATATTTTTTCTGTGTCACAGTAGCATGTATAAATATTTTTTATTGTTATCTATGTTTGGAAACTTCATTTTACGAATACATTTTAAAAGTTTTGATATTGTGTACCGACGTCTCGTGCATGAAGTTAGTTTCGTATTCAAATATAACTCTATTGTAAATCTCATCTTAACACAGATCGAAATAAAACTTAATTCACAAGAATTTCTTTCAAAGTCACGTCTGAAAACGGGTCTTCGAATTCTTGAGGAAGTAAGGACTCGAGCTTGAAAATAACACATTCTTATAATACGAATATACGATATTGTACATATATCTTTTATGTCGATATACAGTTATTTTTATTAGCAACAAAATCGATGGAACATTGAGATTTTTAAAATATCATCACGCACATAATATTTTTTTGGTGTATAATTATATACCTGTATACATATTATTGTTTTATTTATATTTGATAAATATGCAAAAAAAAAACAAATCAGAATAAGTTATTTTAAATATTGTTATCAATCATAAAGTAATGGCAAAATGTGCTTCTTAATATTTTTATTTCGGTATATTTCTAAAAACGCTAGATTACGAAAATATTTCAAAATGTTGGTTATCTTGTGCCGACATTCCGCTTACCAAGTTAGATTGGTATCCGAATATAACTCGAGAGTAAATTCCTCATCCTTATACCTAACAAATCGATATATTTTATTCATTATTTGTTAAAATCAGTTCTGAGATTCTGGAGTTTATCAAGTGACGCTGAACCGACATTTTTATACACAGAGCTCAAGACATCGGGGAATGAACGCTTTCAATTAAATATGTCAGCTCTGCTCTACAACTTCCCTGGCGACGATTCCAAAATACCCGGCGCGTCGTTATGCTTCGGTCGGGAGTGGCCGAGCTTTCAAAATATGCCAACAGCCAACTAGTAATTCATTTATCCTTCATTACCGTCCGTAAATCCTTCACCTCTGGTTCACGAAAATGCTACTAGTATCTGAGAGTGCCTGCTAATGCCACGTTGAAAATAAAATTAATTATGAATTAAGCTCAGATTATCACTTTAAAAAAAGACTTTCAACCTATGAACTGATTATATACTGATTAGATGCTGTATGAATTGTCAACAGTTTATGTTTCAGGTATTATATATTCTAAAAAAAATGCAAATTCGCTAACTGTCATCAGCTTTTAAGAAGTATTTGCATTGAAAAATGACATAGAAATAAAAAATAGATTCTTCAAAATATGTTGGCATGTTAATTTATATATACGCGTATATTTGTGTCATTAAATAACCAATATAAATATAACCAAAAAAAATACGTAATTACATGTTTTTTACGATAATTTTTTTTTTTTAATAATTTACGTTTCTTAATTTATGTTACGCCGCGATAGCAAAATATTAATATAAAACAGTTAAATATGAATTGAATCTTCGATTTGAAAATATGTCTTAAACCAGACCATTAGTCGGAACATGAAAATCTAAATTTATAACTTTACCCTCGTCAATTTTATAGTTCCCATAATCCTAACAAATACATTTTCTAGACGAAAAATCCTTGTAACTCCACTTATATTGAACGATTGGATACTCTTTAATGAAAGCTCCATTAATATTCTTGACGTGTCAATCTTAGATAAGGTATCATACCAGAAGTCCATCAAGTCAAGTGTACACCTCTAAGATAAACAGATTAATAAACATTTACGATTTCTTTAAACCCAATACAAACAATAATTATCCTTTACACGCATAGCGTACAACCGAATCGGTTGAGTGATGTAGAGTCCACTTAAGAGCGAAAACCGCTAATCGTGCTCTCCTGTGTATATATTTATTTTATTCTCATAATGTACTTCCATAGTATTGTATATTTTTTTAGGAATGTTGTGAGAAAAAAATATATTTTGTTATTATTATAACTTAAGAACGACAACAGAACCACCATTCTCTCTTTGAAATAAAACATCTACATATAACATTATGTGTGGAACTATGAGCTTAATATTATAAAAGTTATTATTTTCCTAGAAACGCAGGTGCACTACGAATAATTGAATTAATGTAGTTTATAATATTTGCAGAGATTTTTTTTTTTTTTAAATAAAACATTCTGAAATACTGAACCGGTATTATCATTCCTAATACCAGCAGGACATTGGTTTGACAGCGACAGCTGTCTTGAATTCACCTGACGGAGATTTGATTTTACATATATTTTTTACTTAAATAGATTTATGATAATGTTTCGTATTTTCATCTTATGGAATTGATTTAGTCAAACGTAAAATCACTCCATCCCAGTAGAAGTTACGCAACCATGATTTATTCATTTGAGTTACGTACAAATATGTTTTGAAAACTCACAAATTAAAATTCAATGTAAGAATTCAAAAAAACTTTATAAAAACTGGTAATTGAAAACAAACTGTCATTTAAAGTTATTCAATGGAATAATAATATAATATTTTTTTTCAAATTAAAAAATAAGCAGATTTATTTTTACATCATCCGTGGGTTTTATAAATGTGGACTCTGAAACCTAAGCCATGTGATCGACTCCCACTGTCTGTCGCGAGACATTCTTTTGCTTATATCACATTCTATTTCAGAAAAGTGAGAAAATCTAGAGTACCTACAACAGAAAGAGTCTAAGAGAAAAGCTTTTGTCCGAATTCCTAATGAATACCTTTTGTTCGAATTCTTCAGAGTAATATATGAATACTGTGCTATACTCTAATTAGATTAATGGATCAACACTTCACATACTGAGCAAAATAATTATTAAATTAACAAAAGTCAAGAAATCTACCAATGGGATTTCCCCACCACCGATGGCCGGTAATTTCCTATAATTATGTAAATATAAGTAACCAAGAAATATAAAAAAAAAACACAAATATTTTATTTACTCCTACCATATTACATTTAAAATTAATTAATTTTAAATTTGAACTTTAATTATTGTTCATCAGAGTGGTCATTTTTATATGTAATTCATTGATTAATATTATTGATAATATTATCATGTGGTCTCTACAAATCGTTTAAATATGTACAGTGTAACAATATGCCTGGTTTAGACACATTATACAAGTTTTAATAATAGTCTATTTTATACTTCTCATTTCCTAAACTCAAGTAGACATAAAAAACATTTTATAGACTTTGAATGACAACTTTATATTTGCATTAAACATGATATAAATGAATGAGGGAGTCTTTTATACAGCAGTACATATATTTATGAACATAGAAAAGCTGATTTATATACTGTTTTTGAAGCGTACAAAAATATTTCAATCGATTGCAAAATTCTGTGATGGCCGGACACAGAGTTGATGTTGTTGACTCCCGACTCAAAATTGAGATTAAAATACTCCGGAATTTCTCAGGGAGAGAACATATTGCGTGCACAAAATGCATTTTGGCCCGAGGCACCCGCGCGGTTCCTCGACCTCATTGCATAACTGATACGGAACTGAACCCAGCTGTCGTGCATTAAGACTAACTAATATATTTCACGACTATTTTTTATTTATAATCAAATAATGTTTATTGTGCTCATCCGATACTTTTGATTAAATAGCTTAGGTCTAGAAAGCGTCGAGCATCCAAAACTGAGTAACTAATGTTAAAATATGCCCAAAATACTACGGTAATCGGCCAATATTATTAGGGGGCTTATATGGAAAGAGAATGCGAATAAGATGCATCCAATACGTTTTTGTTTAAATTTGTGGCTCGTGGATAGAATCTATCTACAGCTAGAAAGCGATTATTTTTCAAATCATGGGCCGTATTAGAAATTACAAATGAACTTACTGGTCATGTCACAATTTTTTGATAAAGCAAAAAAATATCTTACTTTTTCTTTGAAATAGATTTCATTAAAATATTTTTAAAGGATACTTCTTTTTTATACTTAAGCAACTTAAAAAAAACATAATGACTTCTTAAATGCAAAATAAAATGTTGTTTATATATTATAGATAAAATGTATTTTTTTTTAATTCAATTTTTCGTGTATGTCTTTATGTAATAACGCACTAACATATTTGATAACTATTATCTATTTCTGTATTGTGAATAATTATACATAAAATATATTCTCAAGGGGCAGGACATATCTGTCGAAGAGACGACGGTCGATGGGAAAGAAAAGTACTGGAATGCCGCCCAAGAACTAGCAAACGAAGCATTGGCCGACCCCCTACAAGATGGACTGACGAAATAAGAAGAATAGCGGGAGTGACCTGGATGCGGAAGGCGGAGGATCGAAGAGGATGGAGACTCATGCGGGAGGCCTACGTTCAACAGTGGATGGGCACAGGCTGATGATGATGATGATATTATTTAAAAAAACAGTATCTTTATCTATTTGCCGGTGTATCTTAAAAGTTTATATGCGATGCGATATAAAATATAATATTCATGGATGCAATATAATGGTCATCATTAAAATAAATAAAAATGCGTGGAATTGTATGTTTTTATCGATTATCGAGTAATTATTTTCAAATGGGTCGATTGAATACCGATCTGTCCATATAAGTACATGCAAATTATTAAAATTTATTTAATTATTGGATAACATGTGTTGAGCGATTCCACCATCGACGGCACAAAGTTGGTTTCGCAACAATTTGATCACTCACTGACAGAACCACTAGAGACCGAGTCGCCGGCGTGCCCCTCACCCGAGAGAAATCGTCCCCTTATATGGGTCTAGTCAACGGTTAACCTAAATTATGTACGCCGGTATTATTGCTTTAAAAGGTACGCGAAAGAATACAACCATGAATGTATAAAATATTGCAATGAGATACATTTGCTTGAGGTCATTTAATCGATGCCGATAATATTATTGCTATAAAAACTAATTTGTGAATAATATGGTTTACCGGGTGACCCAATACACTAACTACTATTTATTGTATACATTAAAGACATATAACATTCAAAAAAATTTACTTTTATTTTTGAAAATTATTCTTTCATTCCCATATTCCTTTTTAAATCACTTAGTGTGTACCGATATGAAATAATGAGTAACTGATTTTGTAAGTGAATTGAAACTGTGGATATTCAAATTATTATTGTTTTCTTTAAAAAATACTGTTTGTAAACAAAAAATATATTTAAACTTCATATTATGTTTTTATTAAGCTTTCATTATTACTTTGTATTTATATTATTGTACGTTAGGCTGACAGCTAAACTACCTCCTAACACCAATTCACAACTAAGTCATCAACCCTGAAGAAGACCCCTGCAATGGCGGTTGATATAATATTAAAAAACACGGCTTAACCCAAAAGCCACAATATCAAATCTGGCCGTGAAAACCTAAGAAGTTATTTTCATTATTAGTCTATAAAAACAATGCGCTTAATTTTTGTAATAAAATATTTTTGATTACATTTGTACAATTAAGAAAGGTCAACGTGCATCATTTAATAGAACAGTGACAAATTGATAGTTTAATTAGAGTTCATTGTAATATAATTGTTTTCTTTTTTTTTTCATTTTATTTTTAGTAGTAAGTATCTTAATGTACGGCTGTGAGACATGGTGCTTATCTGAAAGTGATAAAAAAAGACTAGAGGCCTTTGAGATGTGGTCGTAAAGAAGAATTCTCGGAATTTCCTGGGGAGACCACGTCACGAACAATGAGGTTCTCAGAATAATCAAGGAAGATAGGCAACTAATAAGAACCATCTCAGAGAGGCGAGCCCGATGGATTGGTCACATCATGCGCCACGATGGTCTCCTTCACGATATTGTGGAGGGGATGGTTGAGGGTAGAAACTGTAGAGGGCGCCCTAGACAGGAGTATTTGCAGCAAGTATTCGAGGACATGAATTGTAGCGCTTATGCTGAGCTGAAAAGGGTTGCGGAGGACCGAGAGGAAGGGAGATCGAGATGCAAGATTCTGTTGCTGCAAACCAATCCACCGGATTGATACTACGAAGAAGAAGTAAGTATACTGTTTTTTTTCTTAACACAACAGTATGAGTCGAACTATATGGTACAGATGTTTTGGACCTGCAAAAACCGGTCCTCGAAACCTTCGGACGTCAGATAGCCTCGTTGACCTATTTTGTTAATCCAAGAATAGAGTAAAAATAAATATTCTCGCTTCTTAAGTACAGTAAAATAAATATAATAAAATCAATATTCTATCACAATTATTTATATGCGATATTTTAGAAAAATATTATTTATATATTCTGACATTCTGATCTCTGAAGAACATACTCATAAATTCACATTATTTTTGTTTTAGGTGTTCAAACATGATAAAAAAATCATCATACTTAAAATACAATACATTTAGACCTGTATAAATTGAAACCTACAATTAAGTCTTAAATCAATAAAATTTAAAAAAAAGTGCAAGCAAACTATTTTACATAAAAAAATATTTATAAAATTTAATTAATTTTTCTCACAAACATTTTTTGTTACGCGGTCAACGATACAATACGTTGCATTTCTAGAGAAATTGCCAAAAAACGATTTTTAATTTAAATATATACGTCATTATATTCATTCTTAGGCTGATGGGTAATACCGTAATAAAAAAACTAATTACGATAGATTATGATAGAAATTACAACGTTGATTGATATAGTATATACTAGAAAGAAATTTTAATTTTGCATTGCATATAAAAAAAAAATTGAAACTAAGGCGTGAGTTTTTGGGAGTATTTACTTGTATATTTATAGATTCGTTCTGAATAACATGTAAACTATCATGGAATACCGTCATATCCGTGAAACAATATGCCAAAATCTATTTTATACGAGTTATTCATATCGAAAACAATAATTAAATGCGTCTCACTCTACTAAATATGATAATACAATGAAATAAAGATCTCAAAGCGGTAAAAAGTCACTTACACCAACAATTTATTCACTTTTAGTGCTTAAATTAATCATAAAAGCATTTTGTTATATTAACGTTGGGCAGGCACGTGTTTATGACAAGAATTTAAATATGAAAACAAACGAATATATTTTGAATATTTTCATGAAATATATTCTCATGACATTATTAGGTTTTAAATGGATTGAATTCGAATGTAGCTTGGAATAAAATAAGGTTCTTATGGATAGAGATTTTAACGCTGAGTGAAGACAAAAACATGGATGATAAATAGCCGTACAAAAACATATCAAATTACTAATACTTTCAATGACATAATTAGTGATTTTGAGAAATTCGTATTTCAATCATAATATATATAATGTAATATGAATACTACAATTTACTCAAGACTTGAAACTTTATGTAGTAGTTATACATGGATAATTGTTATATATTTAATATATCTTTATTTACCTCATTATGTTAATCACTTATAATAATGTCACACTTACAAGTATGTACTTTAAATCCGAACCAAATAAGATAAATCACAGTTTTCATGTTTTGAAGAAACACTTAATCATTAAACCTACAACGAGTATATAACTTATTGTTTATTATTTTTGTGTAATAAATATTATATCTCATACGTTATTTTCTTGTTGACAGTAAATTTACTTGTATCTGCACGGTTAGCAATAACCATATGCGTGCTATTCAAAATATCACGTATCGAATACATAAATGTAATACAAAGGAAGGTGAAGTATTATTTTTAATTTGTAAACGTAATTTTATTATGCTTTGAATATTTTTATCTACTGCAAAAAAAACTTCAATCATTTAATTATACGTGCTGCAACTGTTTTATTCTTATCAAAAATACTATTTATTTACGTGCACAAATAGCATTTTTACTATGTAAAAATAAATATGTGTTTTTAAAACAAACTGATCGTTTGACATGTAATTAGAGTTGATACGAATGTGATTCTCTTGCAATCTGACAACTTTTATAATCAGAATAATACAAAACAAGTTTAAAATATTGTATAAATAAATCTTTGTGATAAAACTGTTATTTTTAATAATATGTAGAAGGTATGTACGAGCATATCTGTCGTTCTAGATTGTATTTCATCGACCTGCAATCGTGGCCTTTCTAAACCAAGACCACTATAGTAATACCCATCTTGACACCGTCTGATCATCTCTGGCAGACATTGGTATGCATTATTGTTAAGAATGCTCAGATGGGTACAATCATTATAAGGAGAGATGTTAATCTGGCATAACAAGAGCAACCCGTTATAAGCCGAGTAGACGTTTTGTATACAAAACTAAATGTTTACTTTTCAGTTATAAAATATGCAGAAGATAGCGTTTTGTAACGTTGTACGTTATTCGTTATTATAATAATAATTTAATTTAATTTAATAACTTAACGTGAAGACTTTTATTAGGTATTATTTTTATCAATATCTACATGAATATGTCACTATAATCTTTCTTGTGCACTTTAATATAATCAAGTAGATGACAAACATAACCATTATCGAATAATCTCAAGAGTATCACAGTAACGAGGAGTAATTAAGGCATTAATTATAATAAGCGACCCAATTACAAAAAATGAATCATAATAATTATATATTTGCCAAGGGATATGGATTATATTGTATATAAGACAAGTCTATCACACCAGAATTTGGGGATGTAATCCCAGTTGAATCTTAAAATAACATTGATTTTTAATAAATTTATTTACTTTATATTGTTGTTGTTAATTTGAACAATAATAATTATCTCTTATTATTAGAGTGAATCTAATTCTTCACTCTCTTAAAGTCAGCATTATAATCAAAACTGGTGGCAGATGAAATGCCTGCGATGGATGTAACGTGAATGCTAAGCTGTAATATAACGATGGCTGTGGGTCAACAGTCAATCTTCAGAGATTTTCCTTCATTAAAATGGCAAGAGTCATACAATCCCCAGACAAAATTTCTTCATCAACATCTATATTCTCAAGTGTTTTCATTACATTTTTTTTTAAATAAATTCCGTAGTTTTCCGAATGTAGGTGATCTTTATAGGAATGACTTCTTAATTTTGTTTCTGTCAGTTATGCAATGAATAAATGGTGAAAATCCTTTAAGCAAAAAAATACTTGAAATATAAAAAAACGTGTTCTGTATATTAAGTTGAAGTTGTAATGATAGCCATTTAAACTGTCATCATTATATTTTACTGTAAGGTACTGTTAAGTACTGAGACACGTATTAAAATGAGCGACATCGAGCTCACTGACTTTCATAAGAGTCCAATGTAGCTATTTTTATTTTAAAAAGATAAATTTAATGTTTTCAATCAATTTATCTATAGTTTGACAATGTGCTTATATGGAAAATTGATATGTCAATGCTATAGAGATGATCCCAGGGAAAATCAAAATGGCAAAGTAAATAGATAAATAAAAAAAAACGTAAAATTGTAGCTAAGTTGCAAAACTCTCGTTTTTGAACGCAATATGAAAGAGGCACTGATTATTATTACATTGGTATGGAGTCAAGAAAAGAGCGGTGATGTTTTAGCACTCCACAGTAGTGGTAAAGATTCCTAGAAGAAGATAATCGCATGGGGTTCGATGGCATCTGTAATTAGGGACTGCCTCCAAAAGTGAGACGAAGTGCTTTGCTCTGTTTTGGGTTGCGGTGTGGTGTGACGGCTGGTATGAGATCGCTCGAGCAGCTCGAACTCCCGCTCGGCCGCATCACCGTTGGTATAACGGTAAGAGTATCATCAACGCTTCCAGTCTCCCGATTCAAGTCTCGCCGGGCACTGGTGCACATTCCTCGCAATATCTCACAGCGAGCCAACACTACCTTCAAGTCACCTAATAACCCGACCGCTCATCTCACACCGCACATAAAAGGGTCTCTCGAAGCAACACTCAACCCTTGCAGTCACATAAAGCTTGAAGCTACGTTTATTCGAGCCTTTTCAAAAAATAAAAACTTCCCCATCACGTATTGTTTTACTGACTATTAAATACATTTTACACATATTTCTAACTGAAGCAGTTTTTTACCGTTTTTAATGAACGATTTTCCAAAATATCAACAATAAGTCTGAAAACTCAATTACGAAACATAAATAAACGCAAAATTTATTCACCGCCAATTATTATTAACCGCCAAAATTTTCTTACAATTTTTACGATAATTTAATATACTATCCAACTCTTTGGATGACTTCCTATTGGTCTAATATTCGCTTTGTTCATCATGTGTGTAGCCTAGCGGACATGCATTATAGTGACATTACTGGTCATATTGAGGATAACACCGTTTAGATTGGCTTGTACAGCAACATACAGCACTGCAAAAGTATAGTACTGTAAATAAGAATGATTTCTACATTTATGATGAGAAAACACGCTTAATACAACTTTGTTGTGATTTCAACTGTTGTTAAACATTATATTTATAATATTTTATGTTCTTTTTTAATATCAAATGAATTTTCTTTTCTGAATATTTTAAAAGTAGCTCTAAACTATTGAAAATATGATATGCGTTATTGTCGATCTTTATACATTACATGAGTAGTAAAAAATATTTTTCTCTAATTCAAACCGATCCATTAAAAATTATTTCTGCTTTCAAAGAATAATGCGAAGCGTTCTCTTTCGATTTCAATTAATACGAGAGAACGGGGCAATTAAAAGTGCTCGTTTCCTCTAGAAAATATGCCGACAAAAACGTCAAAAATCGTCTCGACAAATACGGATGGAGTGCGCCGTTTTCTTTAGAAATTAACGCTGGTGCACTTGAAATAGCATTGAAAGAAGAAATAATGAAAACAAACAGGCGTCAAGAGCATAAACATGATCTCGTATCGGGAAATGAATAATAACTGTTCATCTAGCGTGGAATACTGACTTATTACCAGATACTAAATAGATTAGAATACACATTGTATGCTCCATACTGCATAAAACAATACTTTTAACAAATAATATACTAATTATGAAAAAATAAAGTGAGGTAAGCTTATCCGGTAATAATATTTCTCTAAAATATTTTCGGATAAATGAGTTTGATTAAAAAAAAATGTCTTGTTCATAAATTGACAATAAAATAATTTTGAAAGTATTTTATATCTTATGATAAATATTGCTTTTAAGGTTTATCCAAGGACAGCTTAAATTATATACAAATGTATTCATATTGAAAAAATAAGGCATAAAATTTATACTTTGTAATAAAATTAGATAAATTTAGTTTTCACGTTTCATATATCTTACATTTTAAAATTACGCTCTTCAGTATATTTAATAATATTAAAACTAAAGCAAACTCGGTATATTGATAATCTGTTTTGTTCCACGTGTCTGAAACATATTTCTAACATCTGTTTATACTCTTGGGTACTTGACATAAGTATTTTTAAAACATGTTTTTTTATTCGTCCTTAGCGAGAAGTTATTGTTTTTTTACAGTCACGCCAGCACGTCACAAGATGTGTAAAAATGTAAAGCTCATCATATTTCAAGTTTACATAAAAAAGTAATAACATTACGCTGTCAAGATTGAATACAATTGCGTGCCTATATAAGTTAACTATTAACTTAAGAATCGTCTTATTATCTATTAGCTAATTATTATCTAACTTATAAGAAGAGTCAATGAATTATTTTTTCACTGTGAACTAATTGTCATTAAGATATTGATCAATCATAAAAATTTGAACACTCAATTGCTCGTGATCCATAGATATATAATATTAAAAATTAATATCACAAATTCATTTAAATTGGATGTCAATTATTTATAAAAATAGGATCAAACGGCTTTCTTTAATAGACACTCGTATTTTGAATGTTTCTATATGTTTAAATATATGAAAATATGTTTATCATAATTAAGAATTATCTTTACCCAAGTCTTTCTTCATTTCTTATAGCCTATTCTTTATTTCCTCTTGTGTCGTGATTAGCTTATGTGAATAGGCATTCAATTAGTGTCATTCCTCAATAAGCGTGTTATTTTTTATGAAATAATATTTCTTACAACCGCACTTTTAGTATACTTTATTGCGTCTGAATTACTTTGTTTTGTAACTATTTACTACGTAAATATAAAAATATTTTGCACCGTTTAACGTTCGCCATTTATCAGTAAATACTCTATTCTACGAATGAGTTTTATCAACTCTCAGTGTTAAATTATGTTTCAGAACGCAAGTCTTACATATGTTATTTGTTTACACGTACCATGTCGAAAACAATAATTTGTTTTACGCGTCTAACTAACTTGTACATACATGAGAATGATAAAATCATTTATGCTGCACAACTTCCAAGCGTATCGAAGTAATCTTAAATGTGCATAATGATGGTGGACACGCTGGTTGAAATGTTTGTGCAGATTTAAGTTGATTTGAGCTGCCATATGATCTCACCTTCCAGTTGAAATGTTGGACACATTTCAAAAGCCATTTCTTCGCATTTGCTAGGTCCACTAAATGCGATATTTACGCAGATTAAACATGTCAGACGGATTTATCTTGAATTTAATATATAATCGCTCATGGCTTTTACGAACATCACATCGTAAATTGAATATATATAATTTATAAATCACAAGTCAAATCCTTGAAAATTAAATTAGGTGGAATGCAGACCTTAATTTTACATATTCAATATTTGACATGTAAAATATGTTAAAATGTCCAAAATTATTGTCAAGAATATTTTATTTTACTCTCATTCATATTATATCCTAATCAATAATTTATAATCGATGATGAAATAAGCATTTAATTAATATATAAAACTAGTACATATTGTTCAAAAGAATTTGCGCTTGAACATACGAGTATAATCGCAAAATATATGTTTTATTTTTAAAAAAATAACTTGAATATACTCTATTTAATGAAATGTGAGTATTATGCTTGATTCGTTGTATATTCAAAAATATATTTTTTTTGTAAAACATCCTTGGAAATGTATCAAATATATTATATTTAAGTCTCAGAATTATAATATATGTTTAATACTCAAAAGATTACGTTTTTATTATTTCAACCAACTCGTGCTCTCGTCAAGAAGTCTTGCAAATTAAATTTACCTGAACGTTTCAAGTTCTGAGATCACGTCTGCTGAATTTTCACGCTTCGGATGCAAGGATTGATATTAATCCCCGGTCGCTCTTTCGATTGACTGGGACAAAAATAAGTGATATCGGTTTCCGTACCTGGGTCTCCACAGGTGCCGGAATTTTTCTTTTATCTGTGGGAGTTTATCGCACTGGTCGCTCGCGCCGGCGCATCGGGACCTCTATTTTGGGACCGGCATGCCGCATAACGGCTCGATACAAATAAAGGCATGCCCCACGGGGAGCAGCCGCTAGGATCCCCCCCGCCCTGGAGGACGCTGGACCCCAACTTAATATATTGTGCAATGCATCATGACTTATGATATATTGGGTGCAAACTTAAGAATCAAAGAAATCGGTGAACTTATGCCCCATGGATTGATATACTTATACTTCATAAGTAAATGTAAATGAATAAACTAGTAATAGGAATATTCGCAAAAAGACACCCCGCTCATTGACATGTTATTTTCTACTGATTTTAGTAACTTTATACCCCAATCATGAACAAAAGCTCAATTTGTATCAAGTCCTAAGGTTTCTTCTTCTCCAGAATGTTTCAGAAATTGACATCAGTTTTTGATAATTATTTTTGATGATCAAATATAATTGCGCTAATTTATGGCATTGAGAGGCAAATATGCTCAAGAAACTCGTTAATAACATAAAATACACTGGACATATTCAAGTAAAATGATCGAATAACCATATACTATTGTATTTTACGGTTTATTGACATTTTTAACATCTACACAAATTTTTAGAAGGACAGTTATATTTTTACATTGGTTTTGATTCAACGTACAGCATAATAAAAAATTATAATTTTGTATTCACTTGAAAATATTACATGTAATTTTTATAACATTAATATTTATAAATACACATGTATTTAATTAAAGTCTATATTCAATGGCTGTATCGATATCTTAAGACATATGTATTTTACTAATCATAAAGTACATAAAGATTATAGCTAACTTTTAACTTATTATAGAAATCTATTAAAGATTAAGAGAATAAGTAACCGCATGAATTCGCAAGGAACCATGATAAACAATTGGTAACGTGATCAATATAATTATAATCAAATGTCATTTTATAGGGGCTATTAAAGATATGTTACGTAATCTCTTTAACAGATCACTGAATAACTTCTTAGGTTTTCACGGCCAGATTTGATGTTGTGGCTTTTGGGTTGAGCCGTGTGTGGTGAACTTCTTTCAACCAATATTTCGACCGCCATTGCAGGGGTCCCTAATGTCAGAAGACCTCTGCAATGGCGGTCGAAATATTGGTTGAAAGAAGTTCACCACACACGGCTCAACCCAAAACCCACAACATCAGATCACTGAATGTTTTAATTTCGTTTAATTTCATCAAACCTCAATCGTTATTTCCTGCGGTTTCTTACCAGGCAACGGTGGAGTGTGGTAACCACAGATTATTATAATTTTAATGAAGACAGAAACGGTTATCGTTTAGCTGTTCTCGCTATACACCTCAAAAATATAAATTATGCTCACTACTCTACATATCACTTCGTAATTAAATTGTCTTAACCCTTCAATGTCAATTACGGTTATTTCAATGCATTAATAATATAAATACTCATATAAAGATTATTTTTTGACAAACTCAAAACAATCAAAAAAGGATATGTGTTTAACGTTTTTTTAATAGAATTGTGATGTTAAATTCATTAAAACTTAACATGACCAAAACTAATGAAACTCTTAATTTAAAAAATGTTATTTCAATTAATAATACTATATTTAAAGAACAACGTCATGTGTAAAATAATATTCTATTTGATATTATCAAATAAAAATACATTACTGAGTATTCTTAATGTATTCGTTTATAACATATTTTTGATGATTTCACGGGTATTTAAAAAAATACATAAATATAAAAGCATCCGTACACGATTTTATATTCCATTGATGTATTCGAACTAATTTAGGCAAAAATAGTAGCAATACAAGAATTTTAAATCAAGATGTAGACATTTACAGTAATGGTATACGTCATATTGCACTAGAGACAAAATATCTATAATATTTGTATGTTGATACCTATCTATAAAGAATGATGCTATTTATGATATATAATAATATAAGAAAATCATTTAAGCGGTACATATAATACGTAAAACTTGAACTACAAATATTTTGTATTTTTCTTAAGAATTCGAATTGTATTTGTGATCAACAACGTCTGTGCGAGAAATTCCTAACGGAATAAGTAATAACTTTTTTTAATTCTTTCCAGATAATAAAACCGAAGCGAATAATGTGGAGGGTACATAATTCTGTTTGCTGCTAGTAATGAGTAAATCGTAAGTAATCGTTGGTATTGGAGAATCTTCCGTACAGAGATTAGTCCATCGTAATATTGCTATTGTGAATACCATAAATGTTTACTGTCTCTAGAACACAAAACGCTCAGACGTAGATACGAGTGTATTGCATGAGTTAGAACAAGAAACATTAACGAGATGTTTTCAATAATATACAACCTATGTGCTATCTTGCAGTATATTTTGTCATAAAATTAACAGTTGCTAGCCATTTTTAATTTTCAACTTCATGTTTTTAATTTAGAGGCTTCTTATACCTGTATTCTACAACAGTTGTTAAACTGAACATGTGATCTTTCTATAGCTAATAATATTGTCGATGAACGTATAAGTTCGATTAAGAATTAAAAAAAAAAAAGTAAATTATTGTATGTGTGCTCTGATTGTGCGTTGTTTGCTTTTGGTAATGTAAAGACTTCATAGTTAACCCAGAAGATTTTAAAATTCATCATCATTAAAAAATCAATACTTAAATACAATTCACATACGTGTGTATTGAAACAGCAACGGCGTACAAAGAAGATTTGTAAAAAAAATTAACACTAAAAGTAATACGTTTCGGTTATAAAATATACATTGCGCTGCGTGCATGCCAAAATCTGTTTAAGGATACTTTTCAATAATTAAAATAATAAAAAGCAAAGTTCAGGAATTCGCAATGTTCCCTCGGGCGATTTAAAAATTATTACCAAAATTTCTGCACGCATCGCCGGATCAGAGAGATTCTTAACCTCAAAAAATAAGAATTGCGCCTCAGGCTCTTAACCGATGCAGCCAGTTACAGGCTCTGTTGACTTACACATGCGTGTATGTATTTATATTCTTGCAAACAATATAATTTTTATGGTTGTTCAGCGAACTCAACTCATTGCTGTTTTTTATATTTTTACTTTGGAATTCGAACATCACGACCGTTATTAGTCTACACACATACGTCATATTATTTGTGACCTATATAAATCTAAAAATATACGCAAATGTAAAAAAAGGTATTTTAGTATTCATTATATACTTTTTTATTAGTATATTATTTCCGATATCTATTTCATTTTAATTTTTAAAATACGATTTTCACATTTCGTCTCTATATATAGTTTTAATTATTGAATTCTTCTAGTAAAATATTTATTCAATTAAATTATTTAACAGAACATTTTTTTTCATAAAACGCTCAAATTAATAAAAAGAATAAGAGTAGTAAAGCAAAAAACGTGTTATATTTAAAGTATTCTATTAATTTGAAAAAAAAATTATACGTACGCATTCATTTACATAGTTATAAATTTAAAATTTCTACAGAGATTCAAAGTACATATTGTCATTATATAGAAATAAACGCAGAGATATTGTTATAATATAATGGCACTAGCAACGTATATAACAAGATAGAAATCACATGCGATTCCTCAGCTAATACTTCATCACGTACATATTATATTTGACTCAATACAGCTGGTTCACAATAAGGTTATCGTTCTTGGGCATTATGTCATTCAAAGGCATAAAGTCTCATTGCGGGGAACACATTATGTCGTGCTTGCCACATTCCTAAATGTTTGCCTTTTCAAACGAGCCATTTAGACTTACATGAAAAGCCCCGTACGTCTTATATGCACACCAAGGCGACCATGGAAGCGTCACTCGAAGCTATTTCTCACACTAGTAAAAGTCACTTTCGTATTACACGACACACGTTTTTATAAAAGGCACTATCTCATCTGCTGCAATTGTTACAGAAATACAATAGGTAAACAAAATCTGAAATCATTCATTTACAATCATTTTTGCATATGTATTTTTCGATTGGCGTTCATCTACTCGATCGCCTTTTTGCGTAAAGATCATTTATATCAGCGCTTTATATCTGATAGTTGTAACAGTCATTACACACATGAATTTACATTCAACCATATGGTCGAAGCTCCAAGTATGCTTATGCTTTATATAGTAATTCAATTTAAAAAAATCTAGCATATATGATTGTAATATGCAATGCTTACGTTTATTAATCTTATATAAATAAAATATTTTATCAAAGTAATAGATGGTGTAATTAAGAGACATCAATGTTTTATGAATTTGAAAAAGCGAAAAAGGAAATTTAATTTTTATATAGAAGAGTAAGGAAGTTCCGATGATAATTTCACGTGTATATTTTTTCATATTTCCCAGCGACGAGTTGTAATTTGATATTTTATTTCCGCGCGGAATGCTTGAAAAGTTAGCATGACTCGTGCGATATTTTTCTGAAAAATGCGTTCGATCGAATGTTTTCAATTGATATTAATAACGGTAAGTTACAATAATAAATGATCCGTTCGCAGATCTCAGCGGGATAGATAAAAGTTTTATTTTTCATTGAATACTTCGCGTCAAAATTCAAAATCATTTTTTTTTTTGTTTTCATCAGACAATAACATTCTTCTAAATTTATTGATCTCTAATTATATGGTAAACCATATCAATGTATATACTTTTTATACGACTTGTATAATTATTTTTAAAAAAATCGTCTTTAGTACTTTATAGAATTATAGCAAATCTATTTTATTAAAATAACAACCGACTGTTGACCTAGTCTAGACAGTAATTTGACAAAAAAAGATTTTCATGATGTTTCGTATTCATAGACATGTGTAATATATCAATACAAGTACTTACCAATAAGATAATTAACACATTTTAATGAAACATATACAAGAGCATCAGGAATAAATAAAATGCAGGAATATTTACACATTTCATTCGCAAATCACTCGCTTTGGTAATAATTCCGTAAAATCCCAAATAAAAAATAATACTATATATTTCTTTTTGGCCTTTTTTGTTTAAGGCTAAACATTATTATATTACTTCCTGAACAATTCTTACGTTTAAATAATATTAAGATTGTATTGCTTACTTCAGCGTAAATTATGTTAAGTAAATTTGAAACTGAAAATAATTTTGTTGATTGAGCATATTTTATACAATGTGAGAAATCGTGCAAAACTTTCAGTCGACATTGTGTCATACTGAAATAATAATATTCTCAATATTATATTTCAACTTCAAATGATTCCGTCTGTGCTAGAATTATTATTATATGCGTAACTTAATACATTTGCTTCATTTTAAAATTCAATTTCCCAAGCATCAAATAAATCACACTAAGCATTTCTTAGAAATTGTGATATTTCAAACAAACGGTATTGAATAACGCTTATTATTTCATTTTATTAATTATATTCTATTTGAAGGTGTTCAATTTGAAACGACTATAATACGAAAACAAAGGTTTTGATGAGTTGACTATTATTTATGTAACGTTCTATTTTTGTATATTTGTGTTTTATAATTTGCTTTATGATTTATTGATTTAATAAGTTGAACTCACAAATCGAACAATTGTTGATATTATGAATCGTATGTAGCTGTTTTATTTTTTCTTTTTATGTAATTAACTTTCTTGTCGATTATTGAATTATAACGGGATGCATTTATCGTTTCATTGAATTCTTAGACCGAATAATTTATCCATTTTTGTAGTCCCAGTTTTTATAATAAAACTATTAGGAGAGAAAGACAAAGATATTCTTCTATTAAGATAAAAAAAAACAATACACAACATACGAATACGTTAATAGCATCAATATTGTTATATATACAAAAGGTTGAATGGATTGCAATAAAGGAACAAAAAGGGTTTTTATGCAGATATATAATATTTTGACATAAATGATAGATAAGGTTCTAGCATACTTTCATTTCTAAAGCGTGTTAATGTTGAATAAACGTAACATATAGCTTAGTGAGGTTTATAAAAAAAAATCATAAATTCGCTTTGCTCGAGAGTGCACTAGAACTACTTATTATCGCTCAACGTAAACAAAACAGAGGACCGTCCTTTATCGATCAAGAAGAGCGAGCAACACAGCAATGGGGCGGTTTCTAAAATCGAGTACACCAGCTAAGAGCCGAGCTCGAAAATGTTCATATTTATGAATGTTATTATGTGGAGCAGCGGCGCACATTAAATGTTGGAGTCGATGCCGCCCACAGGCCTCCACAATTAGCCTCGGCCAGCGCTCGTCTTCCTGCTCCGAATCGCCGCACTCCCTGCTTGTGTTGATCCTCTTTCTGGGACAGATCGCTCTTCTACATCGCCCCTTAACTCGCCCATACTTCCCGCAACTGCGAGCGGTGCGAATCCTCTCAATCGCAGTATTCATTACCAGAACGAGTGATTTGCGAAATACAATGAAAAGCAATGAAAGCAGCGTTCTCGTTCGGTTTACTTACGTGGTGATGTCTTCTGTCATATGAAGAATCGTGCGAGATACGACAGCCGATAATGGAAACGGTCGCATGATTTATTTTCGAATTGTTCGAAGAAAAAAGACATAGTGATTCATACGTAGCTCATTGTTTTTTTTTTAATGAAATATTATTGTAATCATTAAAAAGCGAAATAGCGACAGGGCAATGCGATCTCAGCAGCACTGGTCACCTCCGGATGCGGCTGAAAGGAAGTAATATCAAACACTTTGAAGTTTCAAAATACATAAAATATCGCATACATAAACAAACAACAAATAAATAAATACGGAAAATATGTCACGTAAATATCGCACGTTTTGCAACATGTTAACGTTTCATAATTTCTATATTATTTAAACATTTTGCATCAGATATTAAAAGTTGTTCAAAAAAATACTACACATGGAAAACAATATCGCATACATTTAAATTAATTATGTCTGTTGGAATGGCAATTTTTGTCAAAAATTATTTTTCGAAACTTTTAACATCTGAGCATGCGCAAATTTAATTTCAAATTGTAGTTCAAAATTGCTATAATTGTATTTTAGGAACATAATAATATATACTACAGCAGTAATTGTAACTCTGAGCTTCTAATTTGATGGGTATTAAGATTTAATTGTGATGTATTGATACAAACTGTGTACAAACATAAGTGTAAGAGGCGGGTATGTCATTTGAACAGATGTATCGAAACACTAATTCCATAAATCAAAAAATCGAACGGAAAATAGCAAGAGAATATGATTAGGGGCGGTAAGCGTTCACCCGAAGCCCGTGTCTGTACCGCTGGAGTCAGTTTCCGTGGTCGGACCTCTCTGCTGACTGGTGACCTGGCGCGTGAAGTGCTGCTCCGTGCGGCTGACCCGCTGCTCCTGCCGGCTGGAGGTCTGTTGCTGCTCCGAAGAGCTCATCTTCTTCTCCTCGGAATTTTGATACATTTTGTCACTCTATCGTATACACTTTGCACGGGCCGATCACACGCGGAAGAGCAAAAAAAAATTCGCACAATATAAAAATATCAAAAAAAAAATCTAGTTCATTTTAACAATATTTACTGTAATTCGTTTCGTTTTTTTATTATAGTACCACTGTCTGTCCACGAGTTCATTTAGCAGAAGTCAAGTCATTCCCGAGACTCGACCAAGACGTCGGTCGGTTGCGAGTCGTGAGCGGATAGTGGAGCTGTTGGAGCGCTGCCGGCCGGGCGGTGGGGAGCGGGGACACCGCAAATAGCGGGCTGCTTTTAGACCGGGCCCCGGCGGGCGCGGTACATGCGATACACATACGTGCGAAACACGTACGTACGATACAGATACGTGCCATACAGGCCCACTCGCTTCAGAGCTTTTCCCCGCATTCCCCGCGAAATGAAAACTTTTGGGGAAAGCGCTGGCCGCGGAAACGTGAGATCAGCAGGTGACGGCCACAGCACCCACCGCCTTACTCACCTGTGACTCACCGCAAGTGATGCAACGCGCAATCAACACACTCCTATCATAATGCGCCAATGTTCGAGAACACCCGACCGGCGGCAACCACTTTGATTCATCCCTTATTCATTGTTTTGCAACGACGTCAAATATATCTAACACATTATCTCAGAGTTGCAATTGTTGAAAACGCATTTATTTTTCTAATTTATATTATTAAAACATACATCAATTTTAATCGCTAATAGTGTAATCAATATATTAAGCTATAAAAATTTAAATGATTGAAAACCAAAGTTTTTTTCACAATTTTTCAGGACTCGTATAAATATAATCCCTTTGTTTTAAATATTTATTTTGATTTAATTTAAAGTTATAGTCGTGGATTATCCTTTTTTTCATAAAATATTTCTGGCTTCGCGTTAGAATAACATTATTTTTAAAATTCCGAGGAACGGAAGGAAAGTAAAACATAATATCATTTAAATTATATCAACAGCAAGATTGTTGTGAATTCGAAGATGGCAAACTGTAAATATCCTGTGACATGAAATAAACGCTTATGCGGTATTATTGTGTAAAACCAATTATTACTTTATCTTTTGTGTTATAACATTGGTTCACTTTCAAAACTGATAATTATAGAAGCGTGTTCATTAAATATCTATAAATTTATGTAACATTATTTTAATTTAATTAATACACGATTAAAATTATTTATCTATAGAGCCTAGAGCAGTGGCTCGCAACTAGTATTCTACTAGATTGCCGAACTGTGTAGTCTAATGACGTTGGAAAATCATAACTACACACATAGTTTAGCCATACGCATAAATGGACGAGCTTCACAAAATCGGCATCTAATATTTTCATCTACCACCTTTATTATTTCTGTTATGTATGTATTTCTTCTACTTTTAGGAGTATAAATTCTCACTCTAGCTGATGGTCGTCATATATTACCGCCATACATTTCAGTCAGCAGTAATTATCCTCTTCACATTTGGGGTAAGCTGTTGTATACGAGTCATATTTGGGTGTTAGGTAAACATTTTTGTAAGGAAGTTGTAAATATAATTAACCCAAAGTTACACACTGATGCAAAGACAATTTCGTCCAATATTCAACGGTGTTTATCAACAGTTTCTCAAATCAAATAGCAAAATAATACTATTTTTAATCTTGCTAAATGATGATACTCGCACGAGTATCAACAACTCCAAAATATTAGATTGGGGAAGATTAGTTAAGAGTTATACAAATGAAATCATCTCTATTGGCTTTAACTTATTTCAACGAGTATTTCGAATGTATCGTTTGTTATCGCGATCTTTGTTATATGATTCTTTTTTCCATGTTTTTATTTTGTTGAACATAGATTTACATGTAAATATTAATGTTGCTCAATGCATAAGAAAAGCTCAGCAAATTCCACGCTAGTTATTCATAACTATTTCTATTTTTAAACTCTTGTGTAATGCTGCTTTAAATTTTCCATTCCTAAAGCTGTCTAAAGCATACGAAAGAGCTGAAAATTATTTACGTCTATGAACAAAATAATATTGTTTTTGACAGTAATATTCAGTCCCCTTAATTTCGTCTGCAGTAAAATCCAGAAAAAACAAGTTTATTGCAATATATAGTGCAAAATTATACTAAATATACTATCAACATTATATTAATTTATTCATATATATTGTAAAACTTAGAAGTATTAAGTGGAAATATTTACGTTACAATATCCGACGATGAAAGATGAAAGACTTCTGTTTATAGAAAATATTTGTGAAATTTGCATAAATGAAGAAAATTTTATAGGTACAGTTGTTTATTTCACATTTCCGTAATCTCAAGGTAATGTTTTCAGTTTTGTCATAACTTACCGTTCGCTGCCTAAGCTGTTTAACTGGCAATAAAGTTTACTCGTTATTCGTTAAATATATATACGCTTAGCTATTTCTTTCAACACTTTTCTCTAAGATTTGAATTATTTCTTTTTGTGATAATCTGAAAAAATACAAAAAAAAACATTTTTTAATGAGTTTTTCAGTTTTTTACGATATTGACAAATAAATTAACAGTGATTTAAAAAAAATTAAGAACGTTTTTATCAGTTTTTTAAATTAAATATATGATATCAGTGCTAGAGATCGACAAATGTTGTCAAATAAACCTATGATCATGAACCCACTTGTTGTATCACTTCACATTTTCATGATTCAATGCATAATATAACTTCGATTTATTTTATTGTACTGTAAAAAAACTGAAAGAAAAATAACTTTATAAACATCTAGAATTCATGAAACTTTAACATAAAAATATTAAGTGTTCTATATTAATGGTGAAATTGTTCTGAAACAAATTATTTTAAAATGTACAACTTAGTGCAAGCTAAAAATATAGATCCACTTGACCGAGAATACGTAAATGTATGTCAGTATGTCTGTAGCCTATACAATATTTCATCTTTATTCTTATTTTCGAGTATCACTCATTGAGAAATCACTTTTATTTTTATTTTTTGTGAAACATAGGCAATCAAAATATTGAGCTTTCAATTCAAAAAAAAATATCGCTTCATAAAAGTTATAAATTTGACGTTATTATATATCATCTGAAATCATTCGATATATCACATATTCTATGACAATGTATATAACATTTCTCGGTGAGAAAATATATATATACTTGTTTTTACGACACCTAGACAGGATAGCGTTTACATTTTCCCGATTATTATGAATTCTAATCAAAGATATAATAAAACAATGTGTGCATAAAATAATGCAGCTGGAAACATTCAAAATGTTTACTGAACGGTGTATTTATATCGCATACTCTTTACCTACCCGTTTTAATATTCTGAGGAATATTTTTATTTATACTCTCTTGGCGTGGGGTAATAAATAATAAAGTAAGAAATCTCTCCCGTTAAGAAATGATTTCCATTTGTTGACAAAAAAATTATACAAATGTATACATCAAACTCATTCATTTGTAAGATAATATTGTCTTAATTCGTTATTTAAATATTTTTTAATGTAATGTTAGAAGAAATATTAATCATTAATTTTACATCTGAAACTGTGAGATTTATATTTTTTAGGACAAAATTTTTGTAACATTAATTTCAAATGATTAAATGAATAAAATTATATGACTAATGCGGTGTGGAAGACATGAGAAAATGTGTATCTAACATACTACAACAAGCTGCAATAATAAGTGTAGAGACTTGTATGCACGTACGTGAGCATTGGTGCCGCGATGATAAGACAATCTTTACGTGGTCATTATTTTGATAGTAAGAAACGTAAGCATGAAACATTAAAATCACTTATGGAGTAAGTTTTTTTTTTAATTATGACATAATATGAAACTTGTGGCAGACTTTTCTAAGTGATTCGTATGATATCAATTGTTTACTGTTATCTTAAAGTGACATTATTTACAAGTGAAGTATTTTTTCCGAGTAGGCAAAAATAAATTATACAATTTTAATATTTTCTCAGCGCAACAGTCTTCTACATGCAAAAAAAATGTAAATATTTAGGTTTGAATGGGGAATTTTATAGCCATTTGTTTTATGTACTGGAGACGCTTTTCACTATTAATATATATAATAATAGCAATATTAAGTTGAAATATTTTATGAAAATAACGATAGTTGAATACATTGTATAAACGTGGATGGTATAAATAGCATAGGTTATCATTTATTTTCTGAGTGAAATAAATTAATAATTAAATAAATTTCAATGGTGTTAAAAGCAGATTTAAATAATATTTTCTGAATTTTTTTAGGAAACGGATAATTCATCTAAGCCATTTAAATAATAAGACTTTAATAATTTATTTGATTAAATTTTAAACAATGCACATTACAGAATAATCTAATTGTGAAATTCTCATGTGACCTACTCGTTATAGGGGATATTTTATTATTCTTGAGACGGTTCCAAAATAAATAGTCTACATGCTTGCTCACCGGAAACATGTTTTCTAAGCCAGTTAAACTATTTATAATAGGTTTGCAACAAATAGTCAGCTATTTGGTATTCGAACTATTCAGCCATATGTAATTATTCGACCGTATACTAAAAAATACAACCAATATACGAGTACATTTAAAAAAACATCACTATACATACACTTACACTTATTTTCATTTTCAAACAATGCACTAAACTGGAGTTTATAAATCATTAATTTTATATTCTTACATTAAATTAACTATTATTATGAAATTGTATATTTATAGAGATAAAAAGTTATGCAATTTTTTTTTGTTGCCATCTTATAACTGCTTTTAAGATAAGTCTTTCTAAACACGCAATACTGACTAGTGTATTTTACAGTCAATTTTGATTAAAATAAGAACAATTCTTAATGTTTTTTTTTTCATAAGTCATTATGCATGTGTACTAACTAGACTGAATTGGAATACATTCCATATAAATGCAAGTCATTAAAAAACTCTGCAACCACTTCAAGGAAACATTCCCAAAAAGACGTTTAAAAATATTAACTCACCACCTTATAAGTATATTTATTGACCATAAATGGAATGTTTTACAATTTTTATCATTCATTACTTTTGTCCTCTAACAGAATGCCTCTCTGCAGTGCACTGATCAAAGATGGAATACCTATTAATTAGTTTCACATAAATTGGCTGAATACTATTCAGTGAAAACTCGACTATTGACCGATTAAATCGAATATTTTGAATTAAATTATACAAAAAAATAATAAATATTTTTTATTTAACTTTAAGTCTTTTATTTATTTCGTAATCGGCAACCAAAGTAGAGTATCAATCGGCAGGAAGATTCATACACGTCAACCTATCCCCATACAACTGCTGTATGGAAGTGAAACGATATTACGTTATTTTTACATAACAAAAGTAATGAAAAAGGCTTTAGAAAAGTAAAGAAGAAGATATATTATTTTAATGACGTACGATTATGGCATGAGCAAAAAATAAGTATCTTTATGCAATCCTTAACACTAATTTTGTGATGTTAAATCGTAGCCCAAAATTCCAAAAATAATTTTTATTTTTGTTGTTTTTCACAGATTTCTATTTCTTAAAAAATCATGAAGCTTCTCTTTGACACATCATAAAATATTAAGTGTCTATCTGCCATTTGAAATTTTATCACAAATCTATAATCCATACAGAAAAAAACCTAACACGTCCACATAATATAATGTATCAAAGCGTGTCAGCCAGCATTTAGATGTTTTTCTAAAAGTCTAAGAAAATGTCGGCTCTGTCTTTGATTTCGTTCATGAATACCACTACAACTTAAACACAACAAAATACTTAAAAAAGAAAAAAGTTTCTGGCATGGCTCATAATTATGTTTGTCAAATCCTGCCAGAAAATAGGAATCTTTCATTTTGTGTAAAGCTCACAGTACGGAAGTCCCTTGAAACAAAAGGTCTTCTTTAACAAAAATAATAATCAGAGAATCAAAACATTTTATAAAAAAAAAATACATTCTCGTGTATATATTTCACATTTTCATACAATTAATATTTTTACCTTGTATTTCGTATGGACCACGCGATTACCATTTTATTTCGGAGCCATGATTTTTTTTACACTGTACACAGTTTTCCAATTACAAAAAATAGCTTCTTTTCATATCCACTCCCTATCTGAGCCGCAAATTCCCGCTACACAATGTATCTACTATTATCTTTGCCTCATCCAAAATAATATATGCACCTGCCGAATCATACCTTGCATAGTTCCAGACAGCTATTAGGATAAGAAACCTAGATGTTAAATATATTTTTTAATCAACATATTCAAGGATTTGGATTTAAATCCCGACTCTTCTTTACAAAAAATACACGACTGAACAAAATGCCGTTTGAGTGATAGAGTTCAAACAAATATATTAAAGAGGAAAAATGTAAAAGAAATGCTTTAAATAAATCAATCAAAAATATTTTATAGAGGTGTGTGATCAATTATTATTATTTATTCAAAAAGGCAATTTTTATAACATGTGATCTACAAAGTATGTTTAAAGCCACATCAAATTCATAACATTAAACAATATTATGCAATTGTAAATTAAGAACATAACCTAGTTTTGTAAAATAGTACAATTATAAAACTATCGGACTGGATCTTGAGTTTCCATGTACACCTTCATTATTGTCCTCGTAATGGTTATTATTGGATTACCCGGTGTTTACGTCGTTGCATCATAGCCGGTGATTGTTAAGGCATCTCCAGGCGTCAGATGCGCCACAATCTGTCCATAAATCTCGACCAATGAGTATCTCGAATACTGATTTTACTTTAACCTCGCTGTGCCTGTATTTGACAAAGTGATTCAAAGCAACTGTTGTAATTGCAATATATTAAGTGCAATTTGCAAAAAAATGATTAATACTTAAATATATATAAGATAAATATTAAGCAATTTAAAATATTAAAATATTTTTTACTTGTTATTAATATTCATGGAATTCTAGTACGAGATAATTGAGAATATTTTTTTGGTATTAGGCAATAATTTATTTAAACTTACTTTTTTTAAATTATCTTAAATTTAATTTGTATGATTTCGTTATACAGTTCAGTAATACAATAAAAATACACTTTTTATGTAATTAAAAGATATGAATTAATCAAACAAATTATTAAGATAAATTATGTTTATTTTGTTGAATAATTTACAATTTATTTTAAATGGGTTAATAATATCAATTATAAAAGATCATATTTTATGCCTAAGACAATATTAAAATATTGTTTATTATTCTCTATTGTTGTACCTTATTTTAAAATATACATATTCATTATTTAATTATTTATTATCTACTGAGTAAATTTGAATCCATAATTACATATATTATTACATTTCTTAGTATTGGCACGGTAGTGTCGTAGTCGCTGTTAGGGTATTAATATATAATGATTGATATAGGGGTAAGTGTTATGTCACCTTGTGTACATCATGTGGTTCATATTAATAACCACTCTTCGAAGTCTCTAGCATGTGTTTACAAAAAATC
The DNA here is from genome assembly GCA_022606575.1 of Glossosoma conforme. Taxonomy (NCBI): domain Eukaryota; kingdom Metazoa; phylum Arthropoda; class Insecta; order Trichoptera; family Glossosomatidae; genus Glossosoma; species Glossosoma conforme. The sequence goes on along the minus strand of JAGTXR010000264.1, from coordinate 419,176 downwards.
GGTCTTGCCAAAAAAAAACCACTTTAAAATGGGTCATCTGCTAAATACTACACCAAATACTCTTCTCTGTGCGTGAATAAAAAAAATACTCGTAACATAATATAAGTGGGGAATATCATTGATTGTTTATTTTAATATTGTTATCACCAGAAGAGTTTATTTATAAATATACGTTGAATTGGTATATGGTTTTTGAAAATGGAACATTATGGTTATGTTGAGAGCTTGAATAAATAATGGGTAAAAAGGATTTGTTAATTTAGAAGGGAACATGTTAAGAGGTGACATGAAAAAGTGTTAATGTTAGCATCATAATGTCATTGTTTGTATGATATAATGATAGAATATATATATAATAAAAACATAATATTGGAATAAATGTTATGTGTCGAAAACGGTATTCTCCAAAATGAACAGCGTGTAATACGTTTTAAGACTCAGATTTATTTGTTATGTTTACGCGTTCGGTTTAATTTTAATCCGTTTGATGGCGTAAGACAAATTTATGCCTCTCGACAACAAAGCTATCGAATAAACATGTTCATTTAAATCTAGCTGTGAAGCATTCTCACTTGCGTTTCGCATGATCTGATCTTATTTTGGTATTATCTTATGTTCATAATAATATCAGGAATGCGCTTCCAGCTGCAGCCGAGGCTGTCATGACCGTATATTATTTTCGTAAATCTTACAGCGTTTGCACAATTGGTGGAATTCGCGAATGCGGAGAACAGAATTGGATACCTGTAACAGGGAACTCTGCCAAAAATAAGTATTCTAAGGTATCGCTGTATTTACCGGGCAGATTCACTGAATACCCACGCAAGGTGCAAAATAGAATGTGAATGATGGAAAAAACACTTGGCGGGGCGTCCAAAGACAAAGCTTCTACTTATTCATTTTTCCTTTTGATATAAAATTAATCATTTTATATTCCGCTTGAAATTATAGCATTACGCAACACTTTAAAATACACTGTTGTGTAATTTGTAAAAAGTATGTTTCTTGTATAAACAATTGCGTTGATTTGTGCAGTCAACGTCATTGACTTGGGAAACAGAGTGGTGTTTCACTTTTTATGTTTTTATTTATTTTTAATATTGTAAGACTCAAATAAATTTAAAATATCTAAAAAATATAACAAATCGACTTATGTTATTGACATTTAATTCCATTTAATACCATTTATTGTTATTTTCGTATTTTTTTACGATCTCTCAAAACACTATTTATCATTTTATGCAGTTTGCGGATCACTAATTGAATTTTTAACATCGTTACCTTCTTGTAAGACATATTGCAGGTTGCTAGAAGGAAACGTAGACCGATTTTTTTTATATCAATCAACATTATATGATGTTTTTAGCAATAATTTACTAAATTTGTTACAATTTTAATTTGTAGTTATATTCTTAACCCTCCAGAGACGAAAGTTTTTTTTTTGATAAAAACTAAAGTTGTAAGCTTTACTTTATCAGCATGTAGTTTTCTTGATAAAGCATTTTTTTTTTAAATACACGATGCTTTCTTTAAAAAAAAGCTTTGTGACCGTATGGTCACGCTAGTCCTAACTATTGACTACTTATTTTGTATAAAACATTAAAGTTTTTTGTATGGATTCTAACCTTGGCTAGCCTTTGGGGTTGAAATACAGCTACATAGAAAATATTTAAAAATATTTATGATATTACCTTTTTAGAACAACATACTGTTATACGAAATGAATTAGTAAAAATTATGTAAATCATTTTAAAAAATATTAAAAAATTGTATTTACTCTTTTGAAATATGCATTTTGTAGAAAAAAATTCAACCCGAAATAAAATATCTCACAAGGGTACTTGGTAACTGTTTCCACTGTTGTCCACTTCTTAACCGAAACAGCGAAAGATATACAATATTCAGGTAGAAAAGGGACCCGAGTAGGGATAAATAGACAATAGTGTTCACTGTGACCATACGGTCACGCTCGTCTCTGGAGGGTGAGTGCTATTTTTTACATTCACTCTTATGCGATACAATATATTTTACACCACATATTTATATAGCGAGTCCAACATGATGGCAATCAGTTAAGTTACATAAAACAGTGACAGGCCTCGTTTAGACGGTATAAAATAGCGTGCAAAAAAAGGTGTTTGATGTTGAGCTTCCATAAAATACACAAGAAAAGTAAATAACGCATTAGCCAGTACCTTTTTCATATTAATAAATAAAGATTCAATTTTTATAGGCATAGCCCCGAGTTACCGGTTTATTTAATTCAATGGACGCTCGCTTCTATAAAATTATAGACACATAAATGGATGTATTTAATAATGGAAAGTCGAAGGCGCCTAACACGGTATATAAAGATATGTAAACATACGAGTTTATATATCAATCTTTTATATATTCAGTAGCAAAACTTGGTTCTTTGCCGCCAGGGGTTGTCCCCAAATACGTTCTCCACCACCACAGCACACAAAAATAGCAAATAGTAACATTCATTCGCGGTACAACGTAAACTCAATAACAAAAACATTAAAAACGCCTCTTATCCAAATTCATACCCATTGGTCCCCTGGTACTTTGAAATAAAACCCCAGGAGATAACTGCTGCTTTAAACTTCGTAAAAAAATTAAAATATTGTAATTTAAAAAATCACTTCTTAATTCTACCTTTTGCTTTTACAGCCAACTTATGCTATCTACGAGTATCTTACTAGTAGCTTGCAAGTGGTATGTTCGTTGTTGAGCAGAAGTTCATGGTTTCCATTTATCTCAACAAAAGATATCTTATTCAATAATAAAAACATATGAATTTACTTCGAATGTCGCAGCAGAGCTTAGGCTACAGCTAAATTTTCTTCAAGCCCCCTGTTCGGCGCCGTCTTGGAAGGCCGTCGGGAACTATACATAGAATGTACTCGGCGGAGCTGCCGGGAAGAATAGATGAAATGAGGCGAAGTCCGTAGAGACTGAGAGAGCTTTGTGGCGGCAGTTTGTGACGTCCATATTCTCTAGTTCATGGAGCGAACATAGCGTGATGATTTAATAAAATATATTGAAAATGTTTATTTAAATTATTTTTTAATTGGTGAAACACATTACGGCCGACTGTAGAGCATCTTTAAATAGACCAGAAATTGGGGCTCCAGTTAAATATACACTATAAATTATTTGAAATATAAAAAAAAAGTGCATTAAAGTGCACGAAACATACTCGTATGTCTTAAATTACGTTCATTTCAATATTAGATATGATAACATTTGTCCACCTACACCAGCATGTGTAACAACTCTGTTGGCTCAAGGCTTACCTATAATTTAAGTAATAAAATAAGTTTATCGTGAATTTTCATTGAAGGTCATCGTAAGTTTCGGCAATATCCACAAATTTAGATTAAATAAAGTAGATTAATGACTTTTCCACTCCAGAAAAGTTGTGACTTGCCTATTTGAGCATTAATTATTTGAAACAACTAAATATAACTTATTCATACATCATATTATGCCTCTTAGTCTCTATAAAATATGTGATTTCCTGAAAGATGTATTTAATATATACATATTTTCGAGACAAAATATTTTAACGAAATAAATTAGTACAAAATATAAATAATGAAATCAATATTATTTATAAATTATACAATACTACTAGCTGACCGGCAAACACGTGTGAAACAGATGTTATTATGTATAATATTTAATTCCTGAAATGAGTTTTGTTGTGTATGCTTATTATTACTTTTAAGTACAGGGAGCTGCAAAAATAGCTCACGGGTTTCGTCGTTGTTTTGATTTAAAACCGTTAGCTTTTTTTCCGCTTCATGTACATACATCCGAATTACTTAATGTTTTATCGAAATTACCTGTACGTAGATATCCTGTAAAACATATTATTTTTTGTCATATCCAAAAGACCATACATTCTCGATATGACTCAGATTTGAACCTTAAAAGTAGATAATTCGGTTATTATTGAGAGAGGTAGCTACTCTTATGAAGATATAGAGAGGCAACTTAATGTATCTACATTGGAGAGACGTAGATCAGTGACTGACTTGCTGTTTATTAAAAAATTCTGAACTCTATAATCAATGACTCAACATTATTGCAGGAAATTACGATCAATGTTCCCTCCCGGTTCACTAGAGGCAGTAACCTGCTACATGTAAGGACATGCAAAACAAACTACGCTTTCTATTCTCCTATGTTGAGAATATGTAGACTGGTCAACTCGTCTAGTGACTTGGACTTTTTCGGGCAGGACCTTCCGGCATTTCGCAGATACCTTTACTGATGTGCGAGATGTCTGTTTTATTTACTCATGTTCATGTTTTGTCCAAACGTAATTTATTACCTAAAAACCTATATATTATATTGTAATTATTACTTATTTTTTACCGTTGAATAAAGTATTCGAGAATGCCTTGATACTCCACAGACTTTTTGACTCTCAACCAAGTTGGACGCTTTTTTGGGAAGCATGTGTAGCGGTTGCTAGCATACAGGTATTACGGGGACTACAAAGTATATAAATAGTATTCCTGAAGATATTCAGATTACATAACAGAGGAAACACAGATGCTGTAAGAACATTTCAAGGGAGTGGTATTATGATGTTAAAAAAATCTAGAAAATCCATTCGTCGTCAGATATTAACTATATAAAGATGCTTGGAAAGGGTTCTACGTTTAGGTGCTAGAAGAATCAATTGAGAATATTTAGAAGAGCAATACCCATAAAAGTAGCGATTAAAAGGTTTAGTTAAACGACAACATGTCCATATTGCCATGTTTCATAAATTGTTGAATATTTATGAAAATAAAGGTGCTTTTACTCATTCGATTGCTCCTACTGACTCTTAAATTCCTATTTCACTTGTACCATATTAAATACTTAAATTATATTACATCTCTATGTGTTTACAATCAGTTTTTAAATTGTTATTTCAAAGAAAAGTCGGGTAATAACGTCATTGCTATAAATTTGCTAATAAGAGTGGTACTAAATTATTTTCCCTGCATAAATTGTACGCATTTGTTCGATGAAGTCACTCGGACATTTCGGCATTATTTACACCTCGTTTATATTGAGAGCTATATTCATTCTGGCTTGCACGTAATGCTGCACTATTTTCGATTGCGATATTTTCTTCAACGGTCAAAAAATATCTTATTTTCTTACCGTTGCAAGTTATTTTTCAAGATGCGTAATAGTGTTGATTTTTCAAGATCGCAAAGCCAACACTTTTTTTACACGACGATTTTAAATTTTCACTACTGTATATTATACATTTGTATATATTGTGAAAATAAAAAAAAATGCCTGTAGAAAAATGAAATTATTTTTATATTTGTATATTCAAGAAGCATTTCCTGAAAACAACTTTTTAACAATAAAAATTGACTTTTTCAAATGCTTTTTAATTGGCCTTTTCATTATTATTATAACAATGAATTTGAATCGTTATTTATCACGTAAAGTATGTTTTATTACGCCTTTTTTCTTCCTTCCTCCGTGTAATTTTATTTTTTTCTAAGTCCTATTCATAGATGTCTCGTATTACTGCCACAAAATGCTGTACAGTACAGTCAACTCTCCTAAAACGCTTTCATAAGATTGAATGATAAGCCTGATACTACAAGACCTGGACCATTTAGTCCTTAGAGGCGGTCTAACACTCCAACCCAAAATAGCAATGTAAAAAGATAATTATATAAAAAAATCACCGCAAACACTAATCGCTGTTACAAATTAAAAATGGCGTGCGTTATAAGAAGATTGGCTTTATTTTCATATTTTATTATCCTTGCGTCGTCCCAAGCTATTTCTGCATCCTTAGCTCCTTAGAGTACATGATACAGGTGTATGCACAATTTTCTACGGTCTCTAGGGCATGAAGCCGATGACTTGAAAAGAAAGGCCTATACTCTCGAGGGACACACTATTTGGCACTAATGGGCGACTAAATACAACCAACAATAGTGAATTTATTGTATTCATTATAAATATATTTATACTTTATTTTGAATTTGATGAAATAAGAAAGTAGAGTAAGAAATAATCAAATATACGACCATAATCACAATATAACTACTTAGAAACGTTTTATACTTATTTTTCGTGAAATTAAAGCATATTTCATATCAAGCTGAAAACGCATGTTAGATTAAGTTGAGTATTTCATTCACCACCAAAACAAACAAACACACGCCAACTACAAATGTATCCTCAATAATAATATCTGAAATAAACTATGAATTCTAAGTTATCGCCCATTTGCCAATGAACATACTTTCAGACGATGAACACATTTGACTTTTTAAACACATTATAGTGAAGATTTTAGATTTTTCTGTTTTTAATATAAAAATATGTGCATATGTAATAATTTGTGTTGAATAAATAATAATTAACACATGTTATTCCCTTTCATTCAAAAGGAAAATTTCCTGTTTACTCCATAAAAAACATTCGATATTCCTAAACAACAGTGTTTTAAAACGACCAATAACGATGTTTAAAATTCGTCTATTAATTCCTAAATTAAAGAATCAGAACTTCCGAAAAAATAATTTTGTAAAATATTTGAGAATACAAAACGTTAGCTAGCTTAGGGTAATAATGAAATAAATACTAAATCATTTGCTCTGATATGGATTATGGTAGCTAATGCCTTCAAAATTTAACAAACATGTCTTCTGAAAACGAAATTAAACTATTTGTTTTTCTTTTAATAAGAGTAGCAAAGCCTTAAGTACATACTCTACTAGATATGTACTAGAAAAATAGTAAAATTACATAATTACGGGTTAATGTTTGAAGTTTTATTAAAAAGATATGTTGAAGATAACGAACGTCTATTTGAAAAATAAATCATACACTAACTATTCACGGAGGTATAATAATGATTGATTTTTCGGTTGTTACAAAAATTTATAAATGCACTTATTCTGTGATTACAAATACGTAATTACAGTAGTCGATTCATCTAGAACACATTAGACATTAATCTGGAGAGAAGTGGTCCGCAGAATGTACAGTGGGGCAATGGGTGCGGTCTCCAAAGTGGATTTTATGAGCGCCGGTAGGCAGCGTTTTTATTTTAGGAGCGTCTTCTCATTTGGTTATTTATATAAGCCGTGGAGAATGGAATGCATCGCGAATTCGAAGTTTTGTCGTCACCCAAGGACTGGACCCGATGCCCCAATTAAAATTATAAATAAACTCCTCATCGATGTAATTGATTTATCATTTATCCAAACCTGACAGCTAAATCATCTCACATATTTTATAGTATACATACTGTATTTAAATTTTCCAATATGATTTAAATAACATTAATAACGCACGTCAGGCGGTTGGATATTTTTTTCTCATGAAAGATTGTCCCTACCATAATTTGACCACTACAGAAAATTCTATATTTTCATATTTCTTATTGGTAGTTTTTCCCCTCCTCTTCATTGTATTATTGTATTTTTGTAAAATGTAAGTAATTCCAAACGTCTTTATTGTCACAGTATTTTCGTTGCACCATTTCATTGCTTTACATTTATATATAAATATGTCGTATATATATATATATATATATATATATATATATATATATATATATACGACATATTTAATAGATATCTTGATATTTTTACTTGATTGCTCGCTTATTGTTGCATCACGTTTCTATAAACAGTGGACACATAAGTGTGCAAGTACTAAAAAAATAACCCAAAATAACATAGTATTCATTATAAATCCTTTATCTGTAAAGTCTTGGTTTTCTTATTATAGCAGTAAATACATCCTGATGTCAATCCCTGCAACAGTGATCAATAAATTTGAGATCAAATTCTAATGATTCTAGAAGCTTCAAAATATTGTTTCAATTTTGTAATTTTATCAAATTAATTACTTATATAAATTTTAATGCTTTAAGAATGTAAAATCTTCAATTCACAAAATAAGGAATAAAAGAAAAAACAATCATTTTAAAAATCGTTTAATTTGTCATTTGTTCCCACGGTTTAGGTTATGTGACAAAATTCAACGTTGTCTCTTCTTCGCAGATTTTTTATATTGTCAACTTTAATAATGCAATTGAATAAAAACGGTATACTTTATTTTTTATTGACATCAATTCAATGTGTAAAATTGGCTGTAGGTGTTATGTTTCACTTATGTCTACAAGAAATCAATCAAAATATTCCTGCAAAGTTGATATTAATAATCTAAAAAAGTAATTACCTTGTGATATATATATATATATATATTTCTTTTTTCGTCAAATACGAAAAGCTGAATGGTTAGTATGGTAATTATAAGAGACTATGAATGTTCTAAGAACAGCATACGAAGCATCAGCTTTGACTTAGATGCCGAATTCAAAATTTGGCAGATTATTGGATGCTCCTATCTTCTTCGTAGTATCAATCCGGAGGATTGGTTTGCAGCAACAGAATCTTGCATCTCGATCTCCATTCCTCTCGGTCCTCCGCAACCCTTTTCAGCTCAGCATAAGCGCTACAGTTCATGTCCTCGAATACTTGCTGCAAATACTCCCGTCTAGGGCGCCGTTCTGCAGTAATGTTCGAACATTCCAGGTGGCATATCTTGTTGGCTGAAGGTTTTTCTTATTTGTCTTGGTTGTTTTGTCTCGAGCTCCTATATTGAATATTTATTTCACGTTTCTTTTATATGAATTATTGTCACTACGTTCTGTCGTGTACTTCGTGACTATGAAGAATATAATCCAACTGAATATCTTGCCACGTTCGCTTCCTTTATGTTCCATATGGCATACACATTCTTAAACTTATCAGTTTCCATATCTCAGGCTTTATCGAAAAAAAAATATACTTTCAATTTTTTGATATATTACAAAGTTTTTTTTAATATGCGAAATTAAGTATTTCATATTTAAAAAATAATGTAATACAATAACTATTGGAATTCCAATATGAAACGAAAAGGAAATTAAGTCGCTTATATTCTATTCATATGAATAGTATACGAAGACTTCATAATTGCATCGTCATGGTAATTTTCACACGACCTCAATAAAAAAATCTTTTTTTTTTTGCGAAATACAAAAATAATATGCATTTTATGGCGTTATTGTTTCGAGTTGCGGTTCTTCGGCGATGAATTCTGAAACACGACCCGCATTCATACAATTCGAGGGGTATTTATACATTTCGGAGCAGTCAGTCACAGGCCACTTTCAGCTATGACACAAGTCTCTAGAACTTGGGCTTGGAGCGACGAGTCTCGAAAAATAAATCCCGTATGAAAACAGTATAAAATATTATTGCCAAATTCCTGAAAACTTGGCAATCGTACGTGTTTATTGGGATTACCTAGCATCGAAACTATATTCACCCCATTATTTTTTCAGTGGGATTCGATTTTCTTGCGCAGTGAATTATTATTTTCGTGGCGGATAATTTAATTTGTCGTTTCTTATGAAAAGTGTTTTTTTGAAAGTTGAACTATTTACGCTATACGAATTACAGATTAATTAAACTTTCTTTTCTTCCCATATCCGTTCAATACTTGGAATATCTGGTTACTTTAAATTGCCGCTATGTTATATAAGCTCTCACTGTCTATTCCTCGTCCCAAGACATTTCTGCACCTGAATCTCCACTTGGGAACATATAAGATTCTTGTCAACCTCCAATAAAAAAATCCGAATCGTTTCTACGCTGTGGTCTTCTTCGTAGTATCAATCCGGTGGATTGGTTTGTAGCAACAGAATCTTGCATCTCGATCTCCATTCCTCTCGGTCCTCCGCAATCCTTTTCAGCTCAGCATAAGCGCTACAGTCCTGCTACAGTTGGTGGCATATCTTGTTGGCTGAAGGTTTTTCTTATTTATCTTGGTTGTTTTGTCTCGAGCAGTCCCCACCCGGAGATCTGATTGGGGGACTATTTTATCTCCGGAAAATTTTACTTGAGATGCAATCATTTTTTTGCTGATACGTGGGATGTCTTTAAGACCTTTAATGTGGTATTTTCCCATTTATTTCCACATCCTAATGCCGTTGACCATAAAGGTTCATCCGCCTTAGGAGGGCATTAACTACCTCCAGGACAATAGAGTGCCCTAACCAGCTTGACCTGATGAGGTTAGCTGGGTGTTAGCTTATTCCGGCAAACATTCGGTCCAAAAAATCTGATCTTTCAAATTATCATCAGCCACAACGCAAATTTATTACGCTGTGGTATCCGTGGCATATTTTTGAGTGATTTCCTAACCATATATTTAAGGATGTCGGATGATTGACCCTACACTCTCGAGGCCCGGATCATGTGGTTCTAAGTAGCGACTAAACTCGCCATCTTATAAAACATGCTGCAAGTTATTGTGCTAGGATTACTATTCTGAAGGCTACTAGGTATATTATTGGGTATTTTGTCGATCGGATTTTTTTAAAAAATCGGGTGATTACCTCATCTCTTCTGACGTCTGATCATTTGGTCATAAAAAGCGTACAAACCCACCATATTATTGTATATACTGTATTCTATTATCTTATGTTATTTCATAAGTAAAATTTATATTTTTTATTAAGTTCACCAAGACTTCAAGTTAACAATAATAAATTTATAAGAAAAGTGAAATGTACGTATGAGCTATCTGCAATATCACAATGTTATGTTAAGTGCTACTTAAGCGAGAGATACGAATTGTAAAAATTTCTCAATTTTAAAGAACAAAAAAATAATCATCCACGCCGATATATTTAGTTTCTTTAAATAGTATTATAAATTAATGCAGTATTGTAGATTGTCATGAAAAAAATATGTTTGGAATTACATAAAATCTACTATCAGAGATACTGTCATCAAAAATTTGATTTGCAAAATATCATTTCGATTCTTCTTCGTAGTATCAATCCTGTGGACTGGTTTGCGGCACCAAAATCTTGCATTTCTATTAGATGACGATTTTTATTTTTCACAAGTACAATAAATAATCAATCAATCGATTCGTAATTATCAGTGCTTGTCTAATTGAACAAAAATCAATATTTACCAGAATACAAGCACTTTATTATTTATGAAATTAACAGATTACAAATTTGTTCTAATAAATTATTTTGTGAAATTATTTTAATTATATTTCTGTTTGTTATTTTCGCGAAGAAAATTCTGGAGAATATTTAAAGTCATTATGCGGAATTCGCACATAATCGTTCATCATTTTAGGTGGGCGTATTTCCGTTATGAATCTCACTGCATCATTAGTTTTATTTCCTTTAATGTTTATTTTGAGCAGTAATTATATATAAAATCTTCTACTTCTTCTTGTCAGCGATGTCAAATAAGCTCCACCCAGTACCTGGCAACATCACAGTTTATTGCATAACAAGAGGACATGGGAGGAGCAGCTAAACAGTTACGAAGAGTAGTATAATACCTACTGTGTAGTGTTCTTAAGGCTTCAGTCGCACAGTAGTGACTCTTCCTGTTGCAGCACACCCTCTTGTACCATAGTTTTCTGATGCCGGTCCAGTCTATTGCAATATCAATAATATCTTAAATGTTTTAAATAATAAATTACAAATTACTTAAAACTACTGGAAAAGAACTCTCACGTGCAAGGCCGTTGTTAACATACGAGAATAATATACCTGTACTACCAAGTAAAATATTATGTAAATATAGTTTTTGACGACAACTTGTGACGACCTTATGCCCCAACTAAAAGTATATTGAGGCACAGCACTATGTTCTATAAAATACCAACCCAAAAAACCAACATAGAATAATTTATATTTAAAATTACCGCGCACGCTATGGGAAAAATCTCCGTTACAAATAAAAAAATCTGGCGTTATTTCTTTTTATGCAAGCACATACAGGAGAATACCGACAGATAGTAATTCTGAAGTCTCATCTGTGGAATTCTATGACGTTTACCATGATATATATGGCTAAGCGCCGCATGTGGAGTGTTGATCCGCCAACAACTACAGCCCGAGATTCACGCATCATCCTTATTATTACAGAAATTTACTATGAATGGGTGGTCTTCACGGGACGACTTTCGTCTACCACCAATTTTAATTTATAGGCTACGACTGGCATTTTACGGGTGAGGGATCAAATTTACACCAACCGGGGTATTTTAGAGCTCAGAAATCGGTTAAAAAACTTTTTTTTTATTCTCCGCCGGAGATCGAACCCACGACCTTTGGGTTGCAAAGCAAACGTTTTGACCATTGAGCTATACCCGCCGCGTTATAGGAGGGTTGGCTGTAATATGTTATTTAATTACATTGAGCCACTCAAAAACCAAATTAAGTTAAGCTTCGAAAGTTTCTGATTAATCTTTAAAAATCTTGTAAAAAAATATTTCAATGTTTGTCACAGCAGCTGCTTATTTTACAAGCCCCGGGGGTCTCGTCGTTTTATGTGGCCTTGATAAACCATACATAAAATAAACTTGGCGTAGCATCGAAATACAGATATGACAACTTAGGAACATGCGAGAAACATGGCAGCTGACTTATGGAAGCTATTTGTGGCGACCATAATGATAAAAGGAAACGTGTATGGAAGAAAAATTAAATTCTGTCGTATTTAATTTGACTTCAAAAACAGTGCTATAATGATTTCTGTAAAAAACGTAAGCAAAAGAAATAATTAAAATCTCTGCAATTTAATTATAATTTTATTGAAAATAACGCTATAGTGGATAATACCAACTGATTGATGATAGTAATAATAAATATATAAATAAACAGTTGTAATGGTATCACTTCACGAATGTTTTTTCTTTATTTCAAAAATTTTAATGAATTGAATACAATCAGTTGAAAATTAAATATCACACTTATTTATTTGGAAGTATTTTATAAGAACGGATATAAATAAAAACTTATTATAAGCAGTGTGGACACTGAGACAGATTATATAAACAAATTTCACTCAGCATTGAGAAGGAAAATAAGTCGACGTTAAAATCAAAGAGTATGTGAAAATACCATGCCCATAACCATTGTATCTTAAACGGTGGTTCGTACGCCATTTTTAACACAAACTTTTCGATTACTGAAATGAACAAGTTCAGAACAAAATAAAACTTCACAAGAACTTATACTTTATCTAATCTTATTCTGTTTAAAAGTTGTTAAGTGCCATTAAATTTAATAATCCATACGCACATACAATTCGCAGCATACACCATCTTACTGATATATTTCTTAAGATAATTCTCTCATCAATAAATCGGAGTGTGCCCGTGTGAAGAGCCTATATCGGGCGCGTCTCCACAAAACCCACACTGGGAGGCTTCTTCAACACATTTTGAAATGGAATTTCCCAGTGGAAGACCATCCATAGGCTTCTCCGACATATTCGGAGGCGAGGCTATGATGGATATATGTGGTGGGCAGGATCTCATAGCTGAGATGGTGGCGGATGAAGCGAATTGGCGGTCAACGGCAGCTCTCTAGCTTTCCAAGAAAGCTACTGTCTTTATATCAGGTGGCAACCGGCAGTAAAAAAAAACGCTAAAAAAAACATGATGCACGTGAAGACCTGGAATACCGCAGGCAACCTGGACTGCAAATTTAGACAAGAATCCGAAAACTCTGGGCTTGACCGAGAATGCAACGCAGGACAGACATACATGGCGAATGTGCACAAGAAGAGCCGACCTCAGATGATATGAAATAGCGAGGGCTAAAGAAGAATAAATCGGAGAAAAGTAAATGAAATGTTTTGGGATTCGTGATTTTGTATATGTGTATCAATTGTTGAATATTTATATGGTCATATGTATACGTGGATATTCTTAAAACCATAGGAAAGCCATCGTAAACGATTGTTGATTTTCATTTCTTATTTATCCGTCATTGATTGTTAGTTATTTTATGTTTAATTATTACTCGAATGATTGCGTGATAGTCAGAGTCATAATCCACAATCGGATTGGGACGAGACGAATAACATGATTTCTGACAAGAATTTCTGACGAGTATGTACAATATATTGAATCATACACAAACTTGTCTATTGTTAAAAAAATGTTTCAAAGGCCATCTTAGGTGAGCAGCAGAATTATATACAATCTTATGCAATATTTCCAGTATTCTTGTTTCAAGCATTTGCTAGACAAAATAAATGCGTATCTAAAGTGAAGCGATGCAGGTAAAAAAGTGGAATTAGAAATACGTGAAACCATAAAATAAAGGGTAAAAAGACGTCGAAACGTTTCAAAAGAGCTGTATTGGATTATTTGTTTATGTTAGCCAATAGATCGAGTAGGTGTTGGCAGTTGGTTGGGTTTTTCCCAAGAATCACTTCCCGTATTCGCTACAGCCGCCAGCGCCGCGACGCTCTCGAAAGCTCGTATCGGCCCACATGAAAAAATCATTTGCATTAGTAATTATAACAACAATGCCCCAATGAGAAACTTATGTCATTTGCAATACAACATCAATAGGTTGACTTTCTTTTTCGTCGTATTTTACTTAATTTAAATGATAGTTTTGATTTTACTTATTTTTTATTTCCAATTGTTACTTTTCAGCTTATGTTATATATTTCCTTTTTGATTGAAAGCTTTTATTTTGTTAATAAACGTATATATTATACAAACTGGTATTTGAATTGGTCACTAAACGTTTTTATAATCCTAAAAAGACAACAGTATTCATTTAAAAAAAAATGTCTTTCAAAAAGTTAATAACCATAAATAAATGAAAAATGGGCCCACTTTTAATACTTTATAAAAATCATAATTATTTAAAAAAAAATTCTTTCAGAATCTATTGCATTTATAGAGATACGAAAATATAATCAATTTTCTACCATTTAAATTACATAAATTCATGTCTTGGGACCTACAATATAACCAAGTACGCACATCAAAAACTTCAACTACAGAGAAAATATCGAAGAAAAAGTTGAAATGAAAAAATAAGAATTGTGGTAAAAAATACTTATATATTATTCCCATATTAACAAAAGTTCATTGATGAAATCTTTAAAAAAACAATTTTCAAAAAGGCGTGGCATTATTATTAGATGAAAGATAAATCTTAGTAGTTTATTATCATAAGATAACGTATTTTTATTGATACATTTAATTGAAATCTCTTTCATACAGTATTACTTTGACTTTAACGTTGAAGCTAAAATTTCAAAAACACTGCAAAGAATGTGACATTTGAATCATAACTTGGCTGCAAGTGTATTTTTTTTTTTAGATGTTAGTATTGTTAGATAAGTATAGTAAAAAGACCATTACTTAATAGTATATTATTTTTATATTATAAATTTATCACTTTTATATAAAACCATCCGACAAACCTAAAATTTATGTATTTGTATTTTAACAATTGAATATAAAATAAATCTTTTTTCACGGATGTAGACTAAGATTAAGGGCGAACAGTTTCCAACTGCTTCTTTATCGCCACAGAAAGACTTTTGTTTTTTTTCCACATTTAGCATTCTTCCGAACGTATTGACAGACATATTTTAAATTAAAGAGGTCTGAGGAAACTGAAATATTTGTACATTATCATTGGCATTATATAACCAAATATATTTTATTTCGGTCGTTATTTCTCTAAGATATTCCATAATTTCAATCATCATTGAAAATATAATTATATTTCTCAATAGACCATTTAAATAAGTACATACTGCAAAATGTAATACTAACAATTCACTCTTGAAATCAAACATTCTAGAGATTTTATTTATTCATTTATTATTTTTAACTTTGATGTGCGGTTGGCAATAAAAAAGCGAAAAAAACATTGTCTATTACTTTTCATTGGTTGAGAGCCAACGAACACAAGTGTGCACCTCCCACTTGCGAGTAATGCTTATTATTTACTTTTATTTTTCATTTTCGAGTCATGATAATGAAATCATCATTTGGAATTGATCGTAATATGTATTGCATATCGCGTATTGATTTAGATCTCAACTGAAATTCAAGAAGTCAAATAAAAATGCGTCCTTCAAATACACTAGTGGTATTAAAGAAATATGGTCAAATTCACCATCTGAGAATATATTAATCACGCGAAAAGTTCACTACGTAAATCACATTATATCCCGTACAACAGTTTGATGTGGTATTTGTATTATCTGCTTTTGCCTAAAAATGTCCAACGATCAACATTTTACCTACCAGTAAAGATAGTCGTGGATTATAATTATTTGTAGCATCTAGTGATATTTTACTTAATGTAATCATCTGTTAACATAAAGTGGGTTAATTAAAAATATTATTGAATTGTTATTAATAAAAAACGATCAATCTTATTCGTACATTCTGTGAAATTATATTATTTATAATAAACTTGATGAATGTTGAATATCAAAGGAATGTCTTAAAAGCTTTTTCATATCCGGAAGTGACAAAGAACAATGTTCTCCCAGTAACCAATTTTATTTAAAATTAAAAATAGTTTTGAGCATCTAAATTGGCAACACTTTTAATTAAGCATTGAGTATTTTTATTTATTCACGTGATTCATATTTTCAATCATATCGTAGTTCCTTCATATTTTATTATAAATATAACAAACACATTAAAAATACATTGCCATAAAAGTTTTTAATTTGGAAATTAACAATCCAAACTAGCAAACTCAATTTGTTTTAATATATCAACTGAATTAAAAAAAAAAGTCAATCTTCCTTAGACACTTAATCCCTTCAAAGTCTGCATCTTTAGGACATTCTAAAACTGCAATAATATTACATACTCACGAAGCGAATTTATCATGTGACTAAGGTTCATCATTATAATTTATTTATAAACCATGATATAAAAAATAAAAAGATTTTCGTGCACTCCAGAGCTACCTAGTGGTCAAACACCGGTTCCACTTCGTGGCTAAATCAAATTAAGTCGAGATCTCTGCTGAAGTGCTACGAAGCTACAAGTTATTAATATAAGAACCGCCTCCGAAAATATCACTATGTTTTTTGCTCTTGCTTGTAATGAGTTGACACGAAATACTCGCTAGATGTAGCTGCATATTCCTCTCAAAATCACTTTTAACGACGCTTTACATATGTGAAATTAATATAATGATAATTAATAAAAAAAAAAAAATAACATAGAACGAATCCTAGTTTGATGACTCAACCCTTTACTTACTGAATTATGAAATAATGTATTTACTTCACTGATTCTTTTTATACGAATAAAAGAAAAAACATGTTTTTCTTCTAAAATAAGCATTTATTTCATAGTTTTATAAATCCGAATTATAAGTAGGCACAACTGCAGCAAAATGCACGATCAATATTGCATTTTGTGGTATGAGACATATAAGTCCCGTCAGTAAATAAAGGGTTAATAACGTCAAAAGAATACCTGTACAAGGAGAACTCTTGTTGCAGAAGTATGATTGATAGGAATTAAGACTCAATCGGAATCCTTCAACAATGATTGGAAAATTTATTATGATTATGGTGATAATATTCACAGAAATATAGCATCATAAAAAATGTAAAGTAAAAAATACTAATGAAAACCTTTGTGCTATTTTAACTGACGCCAGTCTGTACTCAGTAGGTACATTTTCAAAAATAACTTGATGCGGCATCCGATTTTCGAACGCAATGTAAACCAGACGTATCTTTGAATTAAACAGAAACAATAGTGAAATTATGACGATTTATAACAATAAAAATAGATAAAAAAGATTTTTTAAATTGACATTTAAAATTAAGTATATACTGTTATTTTATAATATGTAATTATATTTTGTAGTATTGAATTTTCTTAATTAATCGTTAAAATACGGTGAGTATTTATTTTAACAATTGATTTTATAATAATACTTGCATTAACTATGACCCGAGTATATTGTCGTTATTAATACACCAGTGATAATATGTACATATTTCTCGTGTAGGGAATAAGGAGCCGTCATTGTTGACATATTGTGAAGTTCATCAAAGCAATGAATAATTAATCGATTGCGTTACTTCTATGAAAGGTTAGCTGATAGCCATCCAAATAATATATTAAATATTGTCATTGTGTACAAAAATAGAGACAGTTAAATAATGATGAGCGCGAACTTTTTGCCAAGGTCATTAAGACCATTTGGACTTCTTAAACTTGGCAAAGATCATCAATATAAGTCTCATCTTAGATCTCAATCGCTTTGATTCAGACGAGAACAAAATAACGCGTAAACTCTCAGAAACCAAATGACTTAATTAGCCAAATATGTGGCATTTGGCATTGTAATGCATACATCCCAAACGTATAACACTTCTTTAAACCTAAATACATATTTTTAATTTAGTTAATTTTATCATAAAAATCGCTAATTATGTGCATTTTTTCTAGCAATATTATAGGAGGCTTCTCTCTTATTTTTCTCTGTCCTAGGTTTATTAAAAACTAAGTAATCAATGTTCCATTACACGCAGTAGACTAATAAAATGTAATTACACCAGTACCGAGATCAGAATATTTGTCGAAACAAATATTCATAAATTAATCATCGAGGTTATTTCATACTAAAAAATTCTAACATCCTCATCATATTTATACACCAACCATAGTTACTAGGTCCTGGCCATTATAGTCTTGACTCTCCTATGACATGACTATCGTATGCGGTAATTGGCAAAAATCTAATTCGCATTCGGCAAAAAATGAAATGTAGAGCGATGTTGGCGAGGCCGTAATTCTGGTGAGTGATAAAGATCTCTGGTAGCGATTTATGAAGCCATATGTTCTTAATTAGGATCGGGAATACATCATGTTGCCTTTAGGGCTAAAACATAATATTTGTCTTTTATTTTGTTTCGTAGAACATTTTCCATTGCGTCATTTTAAAATGAAAGTATATTTCTTAGAGCTCTACATTTTGCAAAAATAAACAGACAAATGACGTAAAGCGCTCACATCAGCGTTACGTCATTTTTTTCTCACTTCAAGAATGTGCACACACAAAGTTACGTACGCATATTAACAAAGTTTGAATTTTCAACATAAGCTGTATGCCTAATTACCACAAATACCACATTTTCTTTATAATTGCTTTATTTTTAGGTATTTTTTGCATTAAAAAGTTTTATTAAAATATTAAATCTACAGTTACAACAATAACGCGTTTGTTAATATCGTTATTTGTATTATTAGGCTGAAACTTAACTTCGTCGATATATTACTTAAAGACGTGTTAAAAATTTTACACAGTGCAGAATAATGCCAAATGGTATATATCACTCGTCGTCAATAAGTCCACATCGCATTTGGCAGAGACATTTGCCCATTGCCAGATGGCATATATCGACAAAGTGTTGACGAGCCATTAGATTTTAAAACAAAAGTTTGGTTTACTTGTATCAGTGGCGTAACTAAGGTCTTCGAATCTCCAAAAAAATCCTAATATTCCCAAGGCAAAACCATTATGCGCTTCAGGCGTAATTTTCACAAGTTACAAAGTCGTTTTTTTATTTAAATAATTAATAAATTACATATTTTTCACATATCTGAAAATCGCAAATACTTACTTATTATCTTTTTTTAAATTATAATTACAATACATTTTATTCTTTTTCGCATGTAGACCAAACGAACATTTGCAAAATTTATCGTCATGTCTTCGAATTTGCTAAGAGTAAACGATAAATCAGTACTGTGATATTGCTCTCTATACTTTTGCTGCTAATTTCTTTGGTGTGAACGCTACAGATTTGAAAGTATATAACAAAGTCGTTTATATTAAATGGACAATCTTGCTCGTGTTTTAGTTCTATGTTCGTTCGGTCTAATTGCACATTTAAGATCAAACCCTAAATTACCTGTCAGATCAAATCAAATCAATTCAATTCAAATTGGATAAACTTGGATAATCTGCGATTAATGAACACCTGTTATGTCCTATATTCGCATAAAACCAAAACACATACGAGTATTTCTCTTAGGCAGCAGCCTACCGGCCCAGTTAACCATCATACAGGTACATATCCGTGTAAGACTGAAAATATTTTAATGGTGGGAGGTATGTTTAGATATTAAATCTCTGAAGCGCTAATACTTTAAATAATTGCTTTATACCTTTTTTATCTACAGTGTAAATGTGAATGCATAATCGATTTTAGGATCAATCCCTCAACTGAATTTTATCTGGATTAGTTTAGGTACAAACGGCCCTTGTTTTACCTAAATATTGTAAAAATGAGACAACGTTTAGATGTTATATTGATAAAAAATAAACTTACTTATTTCTTTATTGAATTTCTCGATCATTGTGGCATATAAATTAAAAAGACTCATTGCCAACCGCTTCATATCAATTTTCAATTTATTTTTTCAATTTATTTATTTTTATTTCTTCCAGAAACATTACAAATCCAAATATTTAATGCGATTCTGAAACAGGATATAATAGAAACCATTTTTATATATAAAGTCCCGGAGCTCGCTACACAGAAGACTCCACGAAATTACTTTAATAAATAAATTCGTGGAGCTCATGTCGAAACTGGGCTTTTCTCAAGTGGAATATATCAATATTCGAGGCGATATGGTTGAACAGTCTGATCACTCTCCCAAGAGGCATAATCTCTGGCAGGTTAGTATTACCCCTAGGAAGAACAAACTATCTGTGCCTCCTTATCCTTAAATAATTGTCAGGGATCTCTGATCCTTTCAGAATATTCTGTTTAGTCCTTATTATCACTTTATTTTTTAGATCTAGTTGCTTAAATTCACTACAAATGCATGTAACCAATCGCTCGAGACCCTCATTAATTCAACATTGCCAGCACCGCCATTGATGCGAATTAAACAATTTGAAGGCACTTAGCGCATTTTCTAATTTAAAAAAAAAAACAAACAAGTAATCATGGATTTTCAAAGAAAAGTCTCTACTCTTTGAAGCTCGTTTTTCAATATTAATCGTAATTTGATTTTTTGCTGCACACTCGATACAATTCAACCTAAATATGAAAGAGAAGTAAAATGCGCCACATGCAAAAATAATAGTATTTTATATGCATAACGCAATATTAAGAGTTACCAGAGCGTCGGAAGCGCTCCAAATTGCATGTATTTAGCATAAGTATATCATAAAAAGCTATACATCTGTGATCAATATATTTTTTCTCCTAAAATTCCATTTAACACAAAAAAAGAGAGACCTAAAATGTTGAGGTTTAAGTGCGCCTCTTGCGCTTAAGGAGAAATCTGCTACTAAGTATGTCTGTAACCCTGCAAAGGGGTGTTCCTAGTAGGACGAAGCGGCTGCAAACTGGCGATAATCTGAAATCATAGTGCAGAAGATGAATCTTCAGGGTTGCGGTTGTGTGGGGAGGTCCAGGTGTATGAAACACGTCGGCGATCCGGTGCTCAATCGCTCACATGTTTTTGAAGGAGCGGAAGAGACGCCGCCGGTCGGTAAGATATAAGTGTGCTCGTGCGAGCGCCGGGCGCCAGCAGATGTCGCGCGCGGCGCGCCGACGCCGCGGCGGGCCAGTCGCTCGCCAGGCGCGCCGCCGCCATGGGGAACCACCACTCCGGCCCGCACTCAGCCCACCGGCCCAGGAAGAACGTGCACTGGAAGGCTGCAGGTAACGCCCGAGCCCAACCCCAACCCCGTCTAGCCAGCGAGAGTGAGGACCGCGGGCAGAAGGTCCTCCTAACTGACCCGGTCGAGATTGCGGGCAGACGACGCCTTGGAGTATTTATAGAGCGTCGGGGAGACTGGGCGCTCGGCCGCCGCCCGCGCGCCGCGACTTACTTGTTTACATTATTGCCCTTACAACTATTTCAAAAAAAAAAATCTTCCCACCATAGCTTAACATTAACATGACAATTACATCATATATATTCAATTATCATTTTATTGAAGCACTTGCCGAAAAGCCCCGCCGATGTTCAGGCAGAACGACTGGACGCTACATGTGCGTGCAAACGTGTGTAATTATACTTGTGTTGGAGAGATTGCAAGTGTATATTGATCTGTTTTTTTTTGAAGAGATACAACTGTATGAAGGAGGAAATGCAGATACAGGAAGAGAATTCTAAAGCTTGCCAGTGATATTTAGGATTTGTATTTTTGTAAACTGCCAGTTCTTGCACACACATTAACAGTTCAGAAAGTGTACTATGATTATGTAGGTTGTAGGTGAGTGCAGTAAGTATTAATTAATTGAGTTCAGAGGAGCAGTCGTCGTGCTAATAACGGTAGAAAAGACTAATATATATTTTTATTATTACATATTCTAGAAAAAAATTGAGAATAGCTAGGCGCTGTGTATGTAGTTTACGGTGTATACCGCCAACGTCATTAGATTCAATGTGGCTTGGATGCTGTCGGCCGACTATACTTAAGCCTTTATGTAACTGGCTTATTTCAAATCACAATTATATCATTACGAGTCGTTATTTTGACGTAACACTCGAACAGGTGGCGAAAACCAAAAATATATCAACCGCAAATTATTATTGAATCGTGCTACACAATTAAAGTACATATATTCATATGTGTTGATACTCGTTCATTATATGTATTTCAAACTTCAAGAAAACAATTAAAAAAAACGTTGAGTGTTTTAATTTCATTTATGAATATTTCAATCGATAATAATTATTATTGAATATTTTTGCTTCATTAACATGAATATAAGAATATCGTCAGATAGATCATATAAGATTCTATAACATTGCATTTTTGAGGGTGAAAGCTCTCTCTGTAGCAATGCCATAAGACAAGATCATAAATTTTTAAGAAGACTTACAGTGGATAGGTAATATTCAGGACATAAATTTCGGATACCGTCCACAACATTCAAAACTTTTAAGATTTTCTTTTTTTTTATAAATTTTATTGAAATACGTTATATTTCGACAAGTTGACTCCATGATAATTGTGAAATGGATGAGAAACATTAAATATCATCACAAAATTCTATTATGTCGACATTAAAATGTACAGTTTGTATAATTAATGTTTATTTTTGAAAATAATCATTTTCTTAATTCTGTGGGATTTCAAGACATTACTGCTGTATACACTGCAAGAGGAAAAGAAAGGTGTATTATGTGATGGTTGTATGCGTGCGGGGAATTCATGGAATGGCAAGTGTTAATTGAGTGTCACTTAAAGATTTGCGTTCGTTGTATATAAAAATAAAAGAGCATTAATTGACATGGTTGAAATTATTTTTTAGAATGGCCCCAGCCACCCGGCAAGCCGGACATCGTGCCGGGGGCGGGAGGCGAGCAGACAGCCGTGGCCTTGCGCTGGGCGCCGCCACGCCGCGACGGAGGCGCCCCGGTCACGGGCTACCACGTGGAGTGCAACCGCCTGGGCTCGCCGCTGTGGGTGCGCACCGCGCCACAAGTGGTGCTTCACCCTGAGCTCATCCTCACAGGCCTCGAACCCGGATACGAGTACCAGTTTCGAATATCCGCTGAAAACGCTGTCGGCGTATCTGTCCCTAGCGAAATATCTGACGTCCTAACAGTATCCGTTGACAGAAGCGCAATATCCATCCCTAAATTTATACGAGGACTCCATGACATCAAGACAATGGAAAACGACAGAACCGAGTTCAATGTGACGTTCGAGGGATCGCCCCCTCCGACAGTCTCGTGGTTCAAAGACGGTTTTGAAATATTTAGCAGCCGTCGGACGGTGATCGTCACGGACAACACTTCGAGTACACTCATCTTCCATCAAACCTCTCTGAACGATGAGGGGGAAATCAAATGCTCGTGCACGAACCGAGCGGGGCACGCCGTGAGCCGCGCGCGACTATCACTCGAAGCCGCGCCCCGCGTGCGCCTCCCGCGACAGTACGAGGACGGGCTGCTGCACGAAACAGGAGAAACCGTTTTCCTCAAAGTATCAGTCGCCGGAAAACCGACTCCTCATATAGAGTGGTGGCACGACGGTCGTCTGATGGAAAATGAGGATCGAATCCAAATATCCGATACCGATAAGTTTTCCACCGTCCGAATCACCGAAGCCTCGAGAAACGACAGGGGTGAATATCAAATCGTCGCCAAGAATAGCTTAGGCGAGGACTCGGCCTCCTTCCTGGTGACTATTACGGCACGGCCGGATCCCCCGGTGGCCGTGAGCGTAGCTCAGAACCCCGACAGGTCGGTGTCACTGTCGTGGGTGAGCCCCGATGACGATGGCGGCTGTCAAGTCGGTAACTATATAATCGAATACTACCGAACCGGGTGGGACGTATGGCTGAAAGCGGCCACCAGCCGCAAGCTTACCGCCACGCTGTTTGACCTGATCGAAGGCTCCGAGTATCGCTTCCGCGTCAAGGCCGAGAGCCCCTACGGCGTCAGTGAGCCCAGCGCCAAAACCGAGCGAGTGTTCATCCCCGGGAAGAGTGGGGAAACCACTTACGGTCCGTTAGATCTTGAAAAGTCTTTCGAATTTATCAAATCAGAAAATAAGGATGACACTCCGCAGTTTGTACCGAGAAGGAAGCGGCCGATGTCACCCAATAACGACGATGTTGAAAACGCTCATAAATATACCCTCGATATTCCAGCCAGTATAACTTTACGAAAACAGAGAATCGTTGAAAGTAGCGAAAAACATCCAAATTCAACATTAAGGGACTACAATACTGAACAAAGAAAATATAGTTTTGATGACAAAATGAAACATGGCAGCTCAGAATTCATGTTGGTTCTCTATCCGGAAGGCGAAAAATCTACCGAAGGTAATATTATTTCAATTCCTAAATGTGCGAACTTATGCTTTATTGCTGACTGTATATCAATGTTCATTTTTGCGATACTGATTTTGTGATTATTTTTTGTACTTAAGCATGTCATTTTTTCAAAATAAAGCTACTATTTATTTTATGGAGATTTTATGGATTTTATAAGCAAAATTATTCTTAAAATTTAAGAAACATAAGACTTTCAAATATTTTCGGTGGTTTTCAATATGCGAGTATAGTTTTTAAAACATTATTTTTTAATGTATAAAAATATATTAATCTTTAAACTCTAATTAAACCTTTAAATTTGCTTGATTTGATTTTTTTTTTTAAATATAACAATTTAAGTAATTTATAAATTTATGAATGAATATATAATATTCCTGCTAGCCTTAGGACCTAAGGTGCAAAAGTTATAATAGCACTTGAAATCTTATTTATTTACGTAATGCATAAATTGCTTCTAATAATGGATTGAAAGCAGTATTCTGCTTCTATAATTCTTCAATATAAGTAATATTGCAATGGCTGTATTTTATTTTATGTCGGTGTGTTGGTATTACAGTAAATTTATGTTTTGATTTATTATATTTTTTCATATTATGCTTTTCTGAGAGAAAATTGTGAAAGTTAAACTATTGCGATTATTTTATAAAATACAATATATAGTGATAACCAGTAAGATATATTTTTTCCAATGCATTAACAGTCAGGTTTTGTGGAAAATAATTCATTTTTCTAGTAGCACTATGATACTTTTAAATAAAAAACTTGAATTGCAATTTCTTAAGAATGTTACAATTGTCATTTGCTGCGATGTACTTACCAGAGAAATAATATTTTGTGTAAAATAAGAAGTAATATTCACTCATCTATAAGTAATTATTATTTTTTCAGACAAAAGAAAATCCTTTCAACTTGATTTGGAAGATGCTATGAGTCCCCCTCCAATATCACTATCTGCACCGGAATTAGGATATGGAAACTTTTTCCCCATTCGTCCTTTGAGAAATTCAGTAAGTTCTACAGAGCTGTTACATGAGCATGCAATGGACAGATTTTATCAAGTGGTTGCTCTCAAAGAAGCAGAAAAGGCGAAGGCTAATAAAGAATCACGACGTTCTAGTGCAATAGAAAAAATCCCTGAAATTAAAATTAATCAAAACTTTAAGAATTCAAATGACATAAAAATAGAAACGAATACAAAAGCTATTGAAAATAAAGAAGAAAAACAAGAAGAAAT
Organism: Glossosoma conforme; assembly: GCA_022606575.1. Classification (NCBI taxonomy): domain Eukaryota; kingdom Metazoa; phylum Arthropoda; class Insecta; order Trichoptera; family Glossosomatidae; genus Glossosoma; species Glossosoma conforme. The sequence continues at coordinate 393,241 of JAGTXR010000264.1, read as the reverse complement.
TAATTCTGAAATGTATGAAACTGATGATGCTACTGTATCCAACGAAAGTCTAAGTAGGGAAAAGAGTGAGGAAAATAACAGCCAATTTGAGGATGACTATACTGCTAGCACGGTTTCTACAGGAGACAGTGAATTTTCTGATTCCGATAGCTTGGAAGAAGATGTAACGAAGCTGCGTACCCGTCTGGAGGAAAGTACAACTTATCATCCAAATGAAATGGTTTTTAAAGGCATTCCTCAAACACACAGCCCTCCTGGACAAGCAGTGGAGGTACTTACAAAACCTGCTCCGTTACCAGATCCCAATTTTATTCCAAAACCAATATTGAAAAAACGAGAGCCTGATTTGCCACTTCCTTCCACAAAAGAAGAAAAACCAATCAAATCTTCAGAAAATCTAATGAATAAGGTTCCATTATTCAAAAAATTTGCAAAGTTTCCAAAGGAAAAACAAATATTTACTGGAAAGAAAGGATCAAGTAATAAGAAGGAAAAAAAATCAACTAGCACTATCCAAAAATCAATTAATTCTGTCCAAGAAAAAGCTCCAATTATAGAGAAAGATAAAAAGACTCAAGAACCAGTAGTAGATGTTTGCCAAGATGAAGGTAGAAGTGTTATAGAACATTATGGTAATTTAGTCAAAGAATTCGGAGGCACAAAAAAACCACAGAGAACATTATACACGAATACGGAAGAATTAAAAAAAGCAGCAGCAGTTCAACAGAAATCAACAGAAAAGACAGTAAACAAACAACCAATCATGAAAAAAACAATGGTTCCAAAAAATATAGGGAACAAAAAAGAAACAATAAAATCCATTCCAAGAAAAGTAGAGGGTGGTGCTAAAAATGGAGAAGTTAAGACAAATAAGAAGACCGTTGAATCACAAAAACCCAAACTGCCAATAAGCCCTAAGGCACAGACAATTGAGATTGTTTCTATGCCAAAAAACTTTTCAGAATTAAATGCAGAAGCAGAAAGTAATATCCGATCTTTATTCAATTACATTATAGATATTTGTATGCTTATTGTTGCATTCTGGCTCTACATATTTAAAGATGAACGTTTAGCCATCCCATTCTTAGGGTTAACAATGTATCGCCAACTTAACAGTGCCATTCGAAATAAAATGCCTTCTTGGCTAACAAAACAAAAACCTGCAATAGAATAAAAAGTCGTTTCATAAAAATTAAATAAAAAATAATTATGGATGTATTATGTTAATGCAAAATAATTGTTTCATTTAATAAAAATAAGCTTTTTGATAAAATTTATCATTAAATTAAATGGTAAGTAAGTTAACTTAATAAAACTTTAAAAGGAGGATAAGTGAATATGAATAGAACATTTTTAGTTTTAGTATCTACATTAAATGGTGCATTATAATAATTTAATATATTAGCAGAGCCTTTGAATGTTTGGGAACTTAATGTAACATTACGATTATATTAAAACCCTCAAAGATTAAAATGATGAATGCTACGAATGAATATTGATAGTCTCTTGCACTCCAGATTCTTGTTGATTTTACATTGTGATGTTTAATGTAACCTCAGTATTTGGAACATTATAAGTATCCTTATCAAAAATAAATAAATGTTGTTTCCTGATATCAGAAGAAGTTTTATTGATTCTTAATTGAGTGCTTTCTTTAAATTAATTATTAATATCCATAAAGCTCTAATTTAATGTGACTTTTCAATTATCTGAGGTTTCATTTAAGATTCTTATCTTTATAATTGATTTACATTTCATGTATGAATAAAGTAAATACTATATATTCACATTTTATTGTACTGAAAAATATTGTAGTCACTTAATATAATTATTATTATGATATTATTATTTCGGTATTTTTATTTATTCCCTTACTCTGTATAACTTTGTGAAAATTACCATTTGCACAAATGTAATAAGTAAATAAAAAGTTGTAAGGCATTAATGGTATTGTAATGCTTCAACATCAGCCTGTACACTACTGAACGTAGTCCTCTCCATCCTCTTCGATCCTCTGCCTTCCGCATCCAGGCCACTCCCCCTATTCTTCTTATGTCGTCAGTCCATTTTGAAGGGGGTCAGCCAATGCTTCATTTGCCAATTTTAAAGCACCACTTCAATACTTTTCTTCCCCATCGACCGTCGTCTCTTTGACAGATATGTCCTCCCGATTGCCACTTGAATCTGCCTATTCGTTGGATAGCATCCACTACTTGAGTTCTTCTGCAGATATTCTCGTTTCAGATTCTATCTTTTAGTGACATTCCAAGCATGGATCTCTCCATGGCATGCTGGGTGACCTCAATTTTATGGGTAAGACTTGCTGTTAGATTCCATGTCTCTGCGTTAATTTTAACAAGGAGGATTCATTGGTTTAAAAATAAATTATTTTTATTTATTATTATTAGGAAATAGAAAAGCCCGGGATAAGTAAATTACATTTAATTCAGTAATCCTTCAATCAGCTAACCACCTACAATAACTATGGTATAATTTAAAAAAAAGAACCTCTTCGTGAACGTATATTTTCAATTGAATTTTTTTTAATTTTTATTAGAATATTATTTTATTATTTCAATATTCTAATCTACTTTAATAGATCATTTACTATATTACATTATTATTAATAATTAAATATACATATACTATACATAAAATTCTTTTTTCAACGCGTCAATCCAAACACAAAAATAACGGCAGAAGCGGGATGCGAACCGCGGACCTTGGAAACCAACTATGCCCAGGTATTCATACCGCTCAGCCGACTGGGCTATTACTATGCCTGGACCGACTGACGTTGAAACTAGTATTTATGTCATTGTTATCATCGTATGATAGATGTCGCTATAGTATATATTCAAAGTTTGTATATTTTTATTTTTTATTTTTCAATCAGTCTTCATTTATTCACAAGCTTAATATTATAACTTTCCGACAGTCTATTTATTTTAGTAAGTACCACTCGGGTCTCGAACCAAACTATAGACTGAATGGATGAGAAACGACTACTTATAGTTCCGACTTGGACTTTATAACCAATCATTTACCTGTGTTACTGATTAATAATTTTACCTTCTTGATATTGTCCGAGTGGTACTTACTAAAATAAATAGACTGTCGGAAAGTAATAATATTAAGCTTGTGAATAAATGAAGACTGATTGAATAATAAAAATAAAAAATATACATACTTTGAATATATACTATAGCGACATCTATCATACGATGATAACAATGACATAAATACTAGTTTCAACGTGAGTCGGTCCAGGCATAGTAATAGCCCAGTCGGCTGAGCGGTATGAATACCTGGGCATAGTTGGTTTCCAAGGTCCGCGGTTCGCATTCCGCTTCTGCCGTTATTTTTGTGTTTGGATTGACGCGTTGAAAAAAGAATTTTATGTATAGTATATGTATATTTTCATGTTGCCATTAATAAAAAAGCATACCATCAAAGACTTTGTACTATGTATATACAGTAGTACCTCGACATACAAGTTTAATTCGTTCCATAACCTTGCTCGTATTTCAAATTACTCGTATCTCAAAACAAATTTCCCAAATATAATATAACGCGAGCACAACTTATCAAAGATGCTTTGACATTTAGAGCACACTGATAACTGATTCTCTGACCGTGGCCGGGGGATTCACGCATTTGCAGTCCCGATTCGGGACTGCAAATTTGCATTGTACAATGCCCTAGCTAATGTTTGTAATGTTTCGTCATACAATAGATTCTTCCATGAACTTACTTTAATACTGTTATTACAAATTAATGTAATCCGATTGTGAAATGAACCATAAGCACGTCCTGTATGGGACCGTAGAGCATTGAACGACGCAAATCTGCAGTCCCGTAAGGAAACCACTGGGCGTTTAAAGGTTGAGGTGCATGGTGAGAAAAGTTAAGAAAACTTTTTTTTTAGTTTTCATTTTAATAAACTTAATTGAATAATAAAAATAACTAGGAAAGACTTTTTATACATTATTTTAAAGTGTTACTGCTAAAGTAAATGCACAATAAATATGTAAAAATAAAACCAAAGTTTTGAGAATTTTATTTAACATTTTAATATGACTAACAAAAATATATTTTATAATTTTATGAATAAACAAAAATTTCATTAAAATCAATTCTTACTTATTGAAACAGATTTTTTAAATATATAAATATATATGTTGTATATAGCAGGTAAATTATATTTACAAATATAAAGATGAGATTTTATATTTTCAACATAGATAAATCATTAGCATACTATAAACACAAAAATGATGGGTAATTTTTATTTCATATTACATTTGTACAAAAATATTGTGTTATAATATAATGATACATTTTTATTTAATTAGCAGTCTTGAAGTGAGACTTATTACTACTCTAAGTTCCTTTATAAACCGAATACCCAAAAGGACTAAGTAGTAATGGAATGTGATAATGATTATCACCAGCTTCAACTTTGAAAACCACCTGGAAAGTTTAACAATAAATATATATTACTCGGTTAAATTCAATGATAACAAAGAGCTCATAAAACGGATTGAAAAACTTTTTTTTTATTTCTATCGGGGATCGAACCCACAACCTTCGACTTTAGATCGATTCGAAGATACTAAAATATATAAAATTCTTCTAAATATATATATTTATACACTACAAAATCCATATACTTTCAATATCAAGCGTAAAGCAGCGATCGGCGCCACATCCTCCAGCTCACCTTGAAAGAGCTCACATCTTTAAGTTTTTAATTTGTAAATAAGATTTACCTCTATCATCGTGAATAATGTTTCAATCCCCAAGAGTTTGTAATATTGGCCAACGTCAATGGAGAATCTGTATAACCCCGTAATGTAATTTTCCTTTGTCACGAAGGAATCGCAGCGGCCATCGAAGGATGTTGTACCCATATTGACTAATTCCCATTTCTCTTCGAATCGGTGTAGCAATATTCTGATCCCGGCAGCTGGCTGTCCACGTGAAGTATCCAAGACGTGGGTAGAAATGAAAGGCTTTGGCAACAAAGGCTTTGGCGAATCCATGGTAATATGTAAACTGAAATGTATACAAACATATATAAAACAAACAAAATGAGGCCTGCTTGATTCTTTGCAAATATTTACGGCCCTGGCAAATTAAAAAGGTTAAACATAAAATTTATCTTTATATGGAAAAAAAATATTAATGTTTCTTACTTTTCACCAAAAATAATTGGACCTTCTCAGACAAATTTTCCAAAGACAATCAACTACATACAATTTGTGTATTTCATGGTTGTCATCAGATAAACAGTTTTAATGCTAGAAAATGTTAATTTTTGTCAAAAAATTTCAACTTAACTAATAAAGAAAAAGTTAAATAAAATAACGCATGTATGTACGCAATAATATGAGCTTATGACAGCTGTAGACATTATAAGCGGCGAATGAGTTAAATAACCTAAGACTTTTACTATTGTAATAAAAAATATATTGTTCGATATACTTCGAGTAGGTTGGGTACAATTAATGGTGAGTTTTCCTAAATGTCAGCATCATTTCATAAATAGGTATTTAAACTGACAAATTCGTCAGCCGAAAAAATTAAATGATTAAAAATCATAAATTTGGTAAGTAAGTCTGTTTAATATCGTCAGGAATGTTTTGGTGTAACTTAACACAGAGTTCTTATTTACAAAGTGTTTCAAACTAATAAGTTTTTCAAAAGCTACACTAAATTGATTATTATAACCTATAATCAGATAATATTTTTTTAGTTTTCTTTAAATACTTATAACTTTTTAAACAGCGTAATTTTTTAATAACCTGCACATGATAAAGGTATCTCAATGAGTAATTAAAATAATTTTACCTTTTCTTTGCTAGTTTTTAATTTTAATTTGAATAATAGTAATTCATTAAACGGAATATTATCTACAAAAATAACACTTTGAAATTTGAAATGTCAAACATAAAATTATGTATCCCATGTTCATAGATATTACAACAAAATCTGATAGATTCGTAATCATTCCCATGCATCTACTTTGACAAGGCTATGACTTTTCAAACCCGTGTATTCTATATTTTATGAAATAATATATTGAAATGATTATATTATGAAATAATCTCGTTATACTGGAACCAAGTATCAACATATGATATAGTAACTCAAGCCACTTAATGCAAATCACTCACATGTAATTTAGAGATGTATAATATTGTAAATATGCACTCACTATATTATAAATGGTATTTGCTGGCAGACAGATATTTTCGTTTTGATTTAGTATTCTTAAATTATTTATAATGTATGAGATATGTCTTATCTCAAAATACACACTACGATAGTACAATTTGTTCTATTATCTGAATAATGTTGACTTAGTATCATGAGGTTATCAGCAATAAAATAAAAAAGTTAATACCTACCTACTGAAGTTATGGTTGTTATTTATAAAGAAATTAATTAATAATAATTAAATAATGTATTGCTAGCATATTAAAAAATAGATGGTTATTTATCATTTTGTACCTATTTTGTATTATAATTAAATATTATTATTTTTAAACCTCGCTGAGTAAAAATTTTCAATAATTTTCACGGTTGCATTTTGAGGTATTTTTTATTTTTTATTTACGTATTTGGAAGAGTTTGAATTATGATCTGATATTTTAAAAAGTGCTTATAAACAAACACCCAAATATGCCTTGGATACTTGAGTAGCCTTTCATTGGAGCCCCGGGCTCTCATTTTCAAACCATAAGAATCTATGTATAAACTAGTATACCTAGTATGCATTCAGCAGACAAGTGCAGAGATGATTTGAGATTAAGTAAGAATAATGACAGCTAACAAGGATAATAGCGGAGAAGAATAAAAAATATTTCATTACGGATACTTTACGTGTTTTTTTTTTATATGGCAATAATTTTGACAGTTCATTAAAAACTTTATTATTAGACGGCATTTTCAAAATACCATTTTTATATTTCTTTTTAAAATCATATTTTGCAGTTTTTAATATGCCAAAATGTTTCACACGAAATGCATAACTGCTTTATTTATTTTTACATTTTTTTCCGTTGTCTTAAGCGACAATTCTGATAATGATGGAGATAAATGGCCCACAGTTGTGATATCAGTACTGGCAAGGAATAAAGCTCACACGTTACCTTATTTCTTAACCCTATTAACAAAATTAGATTACCCTAAAGATCGAATATCTCTCTGGTGAGTAATAAATTGCAATGGCGTTTCGTTCTTAACACACAATAGTTTGTAATTCTAATATAATTTTGATAGATAAAATCTAATATTTACTATGTATAATTAATTACTGATATGTAAATACAGTTTTAGTATTTTATGTTCAATAAACAGTGTATATATTTATTTGGCAAAGCTTAAATTTTATGTATCTTGCTTTATAATTTGTGATTATTGAAATCATTATTAATTTAATTGATTAATTTTGGAGCAAAAATATCATTATCTTATATGTTTTAATCAATGTAATTAGTCAAGCAACACTTACTGCAATCTTCGAAAAAATAACTCACTAACTAAGATTCTATTGTTGATAAGTTGTAAATAACCTTTTTTTATTTTAGGATTCGCAGTGATCATAATGAAGATGACACAATAGACGTGCTTAAAGCATGGTTCCATGAAATTAATATGTTGTATCATAAAATCGACATAGAGATGATTGAAGATGGACCAAAGAACATGGTGGAGGAACAGAGTCATACCCATTGGCCGCCTAGTCGTTTTGAGCATGTTATTGATCTGAGAGAAGAAGCTCTTAAATATGGAAGACACGCTTGGGCAGATTATTTATTAGTATGTGTTTGAAGTAAATAAAATATCCATGGCAAAAACTTCACAATTCTCTGAATTTTAATTGCCAGTAATAGAGTTGATATCAATATTGTTGTCTAGTTTTTTCAGACTTCTTATTATGTTTAGAGTTTCTTATAATTATTGTTTACTAACTTGTACTTTTTTACCATTAGAATCTTTAATCATTTGAACATGATATTATTTATAGGCATTCCTTTATCAGAGAAGTTTCATCAAATTTTAATATGACGTCTTATTGAAATACCAAGCCTTTTATCTAAATACTAATTAGGTATATATGTTTTTAAATTACAGATGATAGATGCTGATGTGTTTTTAACAGACAGATCCACATTGAAACAGCTAGTAAAAAAGAAGTTACATGTTGTTGCTCCGATGTTAAAATCTGATGGTCTTTATTCCAATTTTTGGTGTGGAATTACTGATCAATATTATTATAAAAGGACTGACGATTATAAGCCTATTTTATACCGAGAAAATATTGGTTGTTTCATTGTACCGATGATTCATTCTGTTGTACTTATCAATCTGAAAAAGGCTGCATCAGACAATCTGACATATAACTCAAAAAATATAAATAACTACACTGGTCCATTGGATGATATAATTATTTTTGCCATGTCAGCCAATTCCTCAGGTAAGATTATAAATTTTAATTATGTGAAAACAATTTGATTTAATATTATAATAACATTAAGGTTCTCAACTGACGATACTTGGTGAAACTGCATAATTATAATTTTAGAATTAATTTTAATTAAAAAAATTATAAATTAAAAATATTTAGTTTTGATTCACAATTTATTTTAATGATTACATGTTTCGGCCTTCCTGAAGACTTAATTATTAAGAATTTATTGAAGATGATTATTGATATATGTGATGATATATGAAAATGATAATTATTAAGAAATTATTGAAGATGGTCTTCAGGAAGGCCGAAACATGTAATCATTAAAATAAATTGTGAATCAAAACTAAATATTTTTAATTTAATAATTTTTTAATTAAAATTTATTCTGAAATTATTATATTAATATTATAAAATAATAAAACTTCTTAATATGCATTTAATATGGTTTATAAAAATCATTGAAATATATTTATAATATGATTCACAACATTATCATTTAAACATTTTAGTGAATGTTGGGTTATTATTAGTATTTTATATATGATTTTATTTTTATTACCAAATTATGTTCATTAAACATAAAATTATATTATTTCTTTTAGAAAGCAGAACCCTGCTGAATGTTTTTTAAATTATGAAAGTTTGAGTAAATATACCGACGTCCTTTAAAATCACAAATTTTTCCCAATACTGATGTTCCTACTGTATCTAGAACCAGATTTTACATTGATTTTGGCACCCCGGTCTTCTCATCCTAGATGACTGTTAACTACATATCACATTAGAGCAGGGCTTCCTAAACTTTTTTCATTCACGACCCCATTTATGATTGCAAGATTCCTAGGGGTCACATAGGAATATAAAAAAAACATACATAAATATTTTTTGATGATTTTTTTATTAGGTAACAATATCCATATGAAAAAAAAATGTTTTAGAATTCGTTGAGAAACATACAAAAATCTACCATTAAAAATTGTACAAAAAGTTGTAAAATTGTATTTATGATAGTGACAAAAATGATATTCCCTATTTTTCATCAAAATTGCATTGTTTGCAATGACATAAATAAAATGGAATTCTGACTGTCTTAGTTCGTTCGAATATATTCAAATGCAGTTGTTGAGTGGTAAATATTAAATTAAAATTAAAGTTTTTTTTTTAATGAGATGGATGTGCCTGTTAATTATTGCAGAACAAATTAAATATTGGTGGAATGTTTGACACTGCTTTATAAAATCGTGTATTTAAATATTTGACATTAAAATCTCTCGCGACCCCAGAATTTTGCTACGCGACCCCATTTGGGGTCGCTACTATGGGTCGCGACTTCATTTGGGGTCGCGACCCATAGTTTAAGAAGGCCTGCATTAGAGTGAACTTTACCAAAGGAAGCTATCATAGATTTTAACATAGATATGGAACTGAAGTTTGGCATAGGCTATAGGCTCCATTGTTGGAGATGATATGGTAAAAAGAGAGCTTAATTATAATCAATATGTATTATTTTAAATGCATCATAATTTTAATTGTTTTTTGTTCTAGGTATCCCTTTGCATATTTGCAATGAACATAAATATGGTTACATAACCATCCCACTTGAACAAAAAGATTCCATACAAGTGGACAATCAACAGTTAGTTAACCTTAAAGTTGATTCTACATACGGTGAGTCAGTAATTGAATCTGACCCCACGTTTGATAAATTTGTATCTGATCCGATTCTGGATAAAATGGGATTTGAACAAGTATACATGATAAATCTGGAACGCAGACCTGACCGTAGAAAAATAATGGAGACATGTTTCCAGCAACTGGGACTGAAAACGACTATGGTAGCTGCAGTGGATGGAAGGTTAGTGTTTTTAATGTCAAATTTTGAAGATATTTTTAATCAGAATGCCCAAATTCCTAATGTATATTATATTCACTGTTTGTATTTTATTTTCTTCATCAGCCTGTGACGTTCGTCCATTGTTGAACTTAGGCATCTCGCATGAGTATCTATCCTTCTTGATCCTCTGCATTTCTCATGTATACATCTAACATATTTTTTTTATTTCACATAAAATCTATTATTAAAAACTAATAATTTGACCGGGTTTGTTGTACACTCATTCTACTTGTAAATATATTATGTGAAGTTTTTTAAAACTAAAAAACTTATTGTACAGTAAGGCCCCGCTTAACGCGAGGGATACGTTCCATCAAGGTTGAGCGTAATGTGAAACAGCGCTAAACGAGGCTATATTAACATGGAAATAATAGGGTTAGGTATTAAATTTAATAGTTGTTTTTTTTTATAAAAATTAAACCAAACATTTATTTCTTACAAAAATAAAAATAATATAAACGAATATACTTATAAAAACAAATAAAATTCTAAGTCAGTTCGATCATTTAGTCCATTCTGTGTTTCCAATTTTTTTGCCTTTTTGTCAAGAAGGCACTAATGTAGTTTGCGTTTTCCTTTTGAGTTCTGTTAGAAGTTGTTGATAAGTGGATAAAGCATCTATAACACCCCGTCTTGCTTTTGAACTCCTGTCAAAATTTGGATCATTTTCAACAAATCGGTCCATAATTTCAGTTATAGTGCTCAAACTCTTTTTTACAAACGCCATCGAAAGTTCTTTTTGCTCTTCTTCGAAATCACCAATATCAATATTTATCAAAGTTTTCTTCTTGCTCAGTTAATTCCTTGAGCTCATCATTAGAAAGACTAGCTGCTGTTTCTTGAACTATTTCTTCGACGTCTTCCACATTTACCTCATCTAAACCGGTTTGTTTTGCTAATTCCACTATTTTTTCCACAATTTCGGGGAATAACCCCGAGTTGAAATAAAAAAGCGCTAAACCGAAACAGCGCTAAACGAGACAGCGTTAAGCGGGGTCTCATAGTATTTAAATATTGATTGAGTTAATAATTAATGGTACGAAAAACGCTTTGAAATGAAATTAAAAAAATATGGGTTTGATCAATTATTAGTTAAAATATTTTAGGTAAGTGCTAAAATGTAAGAAATGAAACTCATCACTGTATTTTTTTACTACTTTACTGCACTAAAAGATTTTTACACTCATATAATCATTTATACATACTATACACATATACACAGGTTATACAATTGATAAATAACGAATTATCTGTATTATATTAATAACATTCTAATATCTTGTGTATTTAATTATATAATTTTACCATTCTTAGTTTATAAATATTCACACATTTTATACTAATACTATATTATATCTTGAATTCAACAATAGAAAAATGATTCTATTTATGTATTTCAAAAGATCTCCAATTTTGTATAATAACTGATTGTGGGACAACTGATGAAATTTAATTCCAAGATGTATTCTCATATAGATATGCTGCAGGAAAAAAACTTTTATGGACAGCTTAATAATTAACGATGACTTCTGTTTTTTGTGTGTGTATATTTTAAAGTTATATATTCAATGTATTTATTACTCATAAACGATTAAAAAGATTTTTTTAAAGAATTGCCTCAACCACATTGCCACAACTTTACTTCATGATACTTTACATGAGTGTTAATATTATTTTCTATCCTCTTTTTTTCTCAATGAGCCGAGTGTATTGGGCTGAATTATATAAATATCTTGAGATGAGTGAAGGATACATTAGGTAACATGATGATTGGTTACAGTCTCTACTGAACATATAACATAATATAGGTGCTCTTTTGCATAGAGCTTTGTTACATAGATGTTCATTATTGATATCTTCTACAATATAATAAATAGTTTACTGCATATTTATAAAACTACATATAACATATATCATTTCTTATTTATTTCTAAATACTCATAAATACTTATTTGGCCTTAATTTTGTTATTAAACAACATTAATATTTTAGTCTCAACGTTCACGTTTAGTTCTACTCGTTATGATACATTTTACTGATTACGTTACATTTGTATAAATTTTCTTAGCTTCTTAATAAACATGCTTCTTATTTTAGAAATCTATAACTTTTTGAAGCCACATTGTTAAAATGTGGTTAAAATCTAATACTCCATGAGAGTTAAAATAATAATTAAATAATAAATTATTTATGAATCTATAAATACTTAAAAGAAAATGAAACCAGCAACGTATTAATCTTCAAATAATAAAGAAATTGTATTTGATATTGTTAAGCATATATCAAAAAACTTCTTGTATCATTTTCTACCGACAAAATACATCATTTTATTATAATTGAACATATACATTTAGTAATATTTTTAGCAATTTATTATTAATATAACATTTCCTACAATCGACTTCAACAATATTTTAATGAACTTTGCATTTTTGGGTGGGTTATATATCGGCGGCTCATTTGCCGAGGCCCTTTTGTTTTCAGCACTGTTTTCATGAGTTTACTTCACGTTTCCTTTTGTTTTTCGTTAGGATCTTTTCAAAAACTCATTTGTTTTGTTGGATTAGATTCTAATTTTCCATTTGTGTCAAAATATATTAATGAAAATCAAATGAAGCTTTTTAATTTATTGCAATATTTGATAAATAAAATAAATATATTTATTATTCACCTATTGATCTCTAAAAAAAAAACTAAATTAACTTATTAATTGGTTCAGTCATGTAAAAAATATATTACAGATTTGGTTTTGAAAAAATGTTATTTATCATTAGTATATATATGTATAGATATAATATATAAATTTGAATGTTAAATAAGTTTTTATTAATAACCAAAAGATATATTTCATAAAATATTTTTTCTCTTTAGGCCTCTGATTACCGTGTACTTTTATTTATCGAAACATTCCATTCCATTCCATTCTCAATTTCCTTTTGTTCTTTCACTTTTGTCAGTCTTTATACCATTATTACATTCCCTTATTTTTTATTATGTATTTTTAACTTACATGTTTTATATATCTTTAATATTTATATACAATCATTATAATTTGTGAAAAATATGTATTTATATTCATTTAAAAACTAATCTTTTTGAAAATATTGAATTTCATCTGCCAAAATATTCTCAAAAATATTTCTTATTCAAATTAACAAATTTAATTAACCTCAGATTGCTGTCAATTTGATATATTTTTAAACTACTTGTAAATATTAAACAATGAAAAATAATGATTAGAAATCACTTTGCTAAACATTCAAGTTCCCTAAAACAAGTTATTTGCATATAAATGATAATTATTTGTATAAATATAATGTGAATCACATAAAAGTGTGCAATGTAAACTTATATTATTACCACCCGACTGCACAACACATTTGATGAAACTTGCTGAGATAGAAACCACTTCAAGCATTTGTTACTCCCTCTATTTACTACATTACAGAAGTGAATGTAGAGATCAATCTGACCAATGGATGCTACTTTCATGTGATTTATTTTATGATTTCAATCAAAATATGAAGTAAATCTGTCGTTATTACAGATAAAAAACACATCTTATTTGCAATAACATATTTATATTGTTACCACGGGAGTGACTCCAATAGAATGTTGGGTAAACAAATATTTTTGAAATCAACAAATCATCAATACTAAAATATATTTTCATCAACTTAAAAAAATGACAGCAATAAGTTATTTTCATTTAAGTTATGTGGTAATTGAAAGCAGTCCAATTCTCGAAGATATGAGTACTTACAAAAATATTTTTTTTTTAGGTACATACATTTCTTAGGTACTTGAATTTGTACTGTTATATTACTTCTACATTACAAATTTTTATAGTTAAACTTATAAATAAATTATTAGATGGTATTTAAATATTTGCCTCTAATACACAATGTAACTTTCTTGCTTTAAAAAAATAAATGAAAGTAGATTCTTACTTAACATAGTAAATAGTATGGTGTGACAATATCTATAGAGAATCCCTGATAGTTATCCTAAAGCCATTTGTGTGAAGGACATTTAGCAGAATGGACATATTTTGTTTTTTATATTTATAAGAATACATTCTTGACAGAACAAATTATTAAACATGTATAGATTTTTCACTTTTATAGCATTATTCGATATTTAAGTTTTAATTTTTTTTAATTAAGCAATAAATTGTAATCGACTTATAATTAATATGAATAATTTTTATTCTTGAGTAGATTTTTTATTCAATTTAACTAACGCATTTTCAACATAATAAATAAAAATAATTTTAATTATCATTACATTGTTTAGAAATAAATAAATAAAAAAAACAGAATCAAAAAAAATATTTAGGCCAAATGTCCATTCCAGCCAGATGACTTTCCTACATATGTCCTTCAGCAAATGGTTTTCGGCCAACTGTCCGGAAAAAGCCATACTATGGCAATATACTAATAATACTTATAATTATGAAATTTTATGTAACACACATTAATAGTTTATACCGTAGTCACATGAAGTTTCCTAAACTATAGTATCCCGCTCAAAAGAATTCAAAACAACACCACTGACTCCCGCCGTACAATATCTTTCATGAATTATTGGAAACTTGTTGCTGTTTTCATTTATATCTGCCGGGTTGATGCGATCGGGCAAGCTGTTTATATTTGTTGTTTCTATGTAGAATATTCTACTCGACGTACAGTTTGAGTGAACCCTCACTCCTTGAAGGGTTGTATCCTGAAAGCAATATTCCCCGACAAAACTGTTTATAAACTCTTTTTTTAACAGCAATGACAACCTCCTTGTTTACTTTATGTAACTTAAATATTCATTGAGCTGAATATTAGAATTGAAATATTCGTTCAATTGAATTACAGAAACCTCTTGATATGACATATGCCTTAATACGCTGAAAAATTATTGATTTTTTTTTGCTTTTATATTTAATTTTGTTAATGTGAAATCAATAAAAATATCATTGAGTAATCACTTAAAATTTTTGTAGTATGAAAATATTTTTTATAAAATATTATTTTTACTTAATGAACTCATGAAAACATAAATAAATATTCAATAACTGGTACACATATACATTTATAGCAAATACCTGCTGCATATTAATTGGGATAAAAGTTTATTTCGAAATGCAAAAATTTCTAAGGATTTTTTCATACAACTGAAATTTAAGGGGGGCAACCACTTTAGGTAGTTAAAAAAAAAATTAAGCAATGTATATACTAATAATTAATCTTCCGTACAATACGGATGTGAATCGGAGCATGCGAATGTTAAAAATCGAAAGAAATGAGAAAATCCAGAAGAAAGCAGACTATTAAACTTAATCAGTCTTTTGAAGAACAAGAAAGTAAGCTCTATAGAGTAATAATTGCTAATATAATGATAAATGCTTTATTCATAATTAGGCTTATTGATATTCAGTGTACATTTTGAAATTTTTTTTTCAAAAACACTTTTTTCCAATTGACGTGCTGTCACGTGAAACATAATTATTTGATCATTGCAATCTATTTTTTTATTACTTTCTATTAGCTGTATTAAAGTTTTATTAAAAACAACGTTTTCAAATGGTTTTTTTAAAGAAAAACAATGATAAAGTGTTATTTCATATGCAAAAAAAACGTCTTTTCTCGTCTCTAAACTGTTAAATTTTTCATCTCTGTTATTAAATGCTAGGATGCCTCTTAACTACATTACTATACATTGTAACATTTTTTAAATATCTCTCCCAGGTAATTTTGCGACCCCCATTATGCCCATCAACAGTGCACCCTAATTTCAGTACACCATGTATATCAGGTTATAACAAAGAGAATATACAAAAAAACATTCTTAAAATATTTGATTACGTAGGTCATAAGAAAAGTTAAAAGACCTTCAAGACCCAATTACTTTTCATTATTCTTTCTTCACTATAAAAAAAACTCAGAAAATAATAAAAATCTGTCTTCTGAAGTGGCCATATAAGCTCCCCTTAAATGAAAATAAATTATTATTTAATCAATACTCACACTGCGATCTTCTGTAGTTACATTTCGCATTACTATAAAACAGTTCCGTTCCTGTATCGCATCAGGGCTTTCTCTTCGAGTACTTTCTTCTCTTTGCTGAAATATAAACTTTTTAATGCACCATCCAAATTAAAATATACATTTTTTAAATACTGAACTTGCGAAGAGATGCCATGTAATAATGAAAAGTCTTTATGATCAATAAATTATAAATAATTAAAAATATAACTTCTTAGGTATTCACGGTCAGATTTGATATTGTGGCTTTTGGGCTTAGCCGTGTGTGGCGAACTTCCTTCAACCAATATTTCGACCGCCATTGCAGGGGTCTTCTTCATTATTGATGATTTATTTAGTTTTGAGTTGGTTTATTCAGATTATATAAATATATATTTTTTTATAACGCTCATAAATAATATATAACCTGAATAAACCAACTCAAAACTAAATAAATCATCAATCCTGAAGAAGACCCCTGCAATGGCGGTCGAAATATTGGTTGAAGGAAGTTCGCCACACACGGATAAACCCAAAAGCCACAATATCAATTAAAAAAATATATATTTAAGAAGTATATTTAATAATTTATCTAAATGATGTCTATATGATTAAGTTAACTTATAATACTCACGACACTTAACATTTAAGAATTTACATACACTGATAACACAATATAAAAATGAATACACAGTTCTTAAAAAATACACTTAATTGAAAGTAACATACACTATATGTAAAAACATGCAATGATGATACTGAAGCTCAATGGATGTGTAGTATTAATGTCATTTTTTTGTTGAAATTACCGGCCCAACTATTTGCTACGTAATTTCCAAGTAAGTGTAAACATTTTTTTTGTTACTGTACACTTATGAAAGTACCATTTTTGTTGTTGCAATTCAATCTTTATGTTGTTAAAATGTTGTCTTAATTTTTTCACGATTCCATCATCAATCATCGTAAATTTTATTTTAAACGAATTTTATATCAAAGTGAATTATTGTTAATATCTTCGTAGATTTATTGTGGTTTTTGTATTTACCGGCATAATGACGAGGCGTAATGGTGTGCTTCCTAAACAGAATGCCATTAAATAATAAATGAATCCTAGTCCGGGCGATTTTTTATTGAAATACTTAATAATTTACGAAACTTAAGCTTACACAAACACTAATATTACATATTTTGGAGAAGTAAGAACAAAATATTCCTACCATTTATCCGTTTATCAGATGTAATTGTAGCACAATAAAATCCAAACAAAAATCAGGCACCGTGTGAGAGGTTGAGGGTTCGATGACCGTCGAAGCTTAAAATAAAAATGTTTTTAATAAACATATAGGTTCATTGAAGTTTTTATCGTGAGGATGGGGGGCAGGCGGGAAAAGCGGGAAGGCAACTGGATGGTGGAGACTGGATGGAATGAAACCGCTAAAAAACATACTATATCTTCTTAACCGTAGCAACGCGCACATGAAACTCTAATTTATTCGTAAAAAATATACCAATCATTTTATTAAGATCTCATTAAAGGAATTAAATTTTATCCAATAAGTGCAATCTACAAATATTCACGTTTTTTCGTTATTTTGTAATCATCCATCCAATATAAACAATTCAAAATATTATCGCGGATTCTTAAAAATATTGCGCAATTGTAAACTAAATATAAGTGCTATGCTTATAAATTTTTTTTTTCAAAATGTATTTCGGCAATTTATGTAGAATAATTTAAATATTATTTGTCTTACGAACATTTTTTTATTCATGTGTTATGATGCTTGAATTGATGAACCATAGTGTAGCATGAAATGGTGGTAATATTATATTGGGTCAAAACATGCGATACATTAAATTTGCAAACATTTAATCACATTGATCACATCAAATTCATTTTCATAAACCAGACATTAAGGCGCCGATAGAAGTGGTGCCAACCCAAAAAATGCTTATAGTAGGTACTCTATTTAATTAAGATAATTAAAATTAACGCATACTGATTTTTCAAACGATTTATGTTACATCAAAAGCTTATTTATGTCAAATAATATTAAATTTTTACGATTTACAATGAAATAACTATTATAGTTATACAGTCTCAGGTGATACTATGTATGTGATAAAAACATCACATATAGGTTCGGTTATATTATATATTTTGTGGGCTGCACTAATTCTCATCACGCACTACCTCAGTCATTATATATGGGAGCAGAATATTTTCATGCTCATATACCTGTATATTCCAATAGGGGTTTCGACCAAACGATATCATACATACACAAAATATTAATAATAAGTCCTAGCAATATGTAAAGAAATGAAAACTGACTCTCACGGCTGGAGTTATTTTTTATGTTTGTCAATGTCACATAAAAGCATACATTTTATTTGATGAAAATAATTATTTTATTTATATATATTTTTTATATATATTCAATCATTAAGTTATTGAAGTATTCACTCAATATTTTTTATGGCAAAGTGACTATTACCAATCAGTCTGCTATTTAAATAAATTAGTCAAACACTAGTGATTTAAAATGTAATAATTTGAAAAAAAAATTGTTGCGGAATTATTACATTATAAAATAAGACATTTAACCCTTTCATTACGGTTCGGTTTTAATTATACTGTCAATTATAAAACTAGTATTTGAAGCATAAATGTACTTATCTATTTTCATATTTCACATTGGTTCTTGTATCCTTTAGTTATCAGATGATGCATAAAAAACTATTCTAAGAAAGTAGCAAAACGATATATCACGTCAAACGATGTCAACGGTCGGGGAATCTTATGACGGCATATGCCGACAACCGATGCGAAAGGGTTAAGGTAACTGTTATTTACTTTTTTTGTATGAAGTAGTAGTATTCTATTGGACGCAATGAAAATCTTACTGTTGGCGGAAACCGCTGGTTAAAATAAATGTGACGAAAACGTCGACAGTCCCAGTGTATATTGAAATTGTGCAACTTACAAATGAGTTACACGTAATTAGCATTTTTTGTTATCAACGCCCTCAGTTATATGGCTGGGCATAAATAAAATTGTAAAAAGTCTCACGTCTACGTAAATTATAAAAGCTGGCGGATTACGTCAAATACACAGAAAGCTGGTTAAGAAGCATATATTATTACAACACTGAACATCAATATTCGCGTTTTATTGCTCTTATTTTACAACACATCAATTATAATTAAAGATATCCCAACAATATTGAAAAAATATCGTTATTTTGATTCGAGCATAATGTTGAAATGTGGAAATTACACAGTAATAGGCCTTCTTAAACTATGGGTCGCGACCCCAAATGGGTCGCGTAGCAAAATTCTAGGGTCGCGAGAGATTTTAAGGTCAAATATCGAATATATTTGAGCGAACTAAGACAGTCAGAATACACTTTTATTTATGTTATTGCAAAAAATTCAATTTTTATGAAAAATGGGCTTTTAATTTTTGTAACTATAATAAATACAATTTTACAACTTTTTTTTCAATTTTTAATTTTAGATTTTTGTATGTTTCTAATCTAATTCTAAAACTACATATTTTCATATGTATATTGTAATCTAATGAATAGATCATCAAAAATATTTATTTATCTTTCTTTTATATTTATGTGGGGTCGCCAGGAAACTTGCAATCATAAATGGGGTCGTGAATGAAAAAAGTTTAAGAAGCCTTATACCAATACTTTTAGCCATGATATTTATTGCTTTTTTATGTTCGATCCTTTATGAAGGAATTTGTTAATTATTACGTATGGAAATTTATATTGTATTTTTACATGCTTAACTACATTATTTATTTCTAATAGTATGCATTGAAAATAGTTTTAGTAGGTAAGAATTGCCTTTATGCGTCTCATTAATATAAACTGTATTTTACAATTTATGCATCTTTTTTGTAATGGTTTTGTAGACTTGGCTATAATTGAAAGAAAAACTATATTGTATCAAGATTTCATCATTGTGGTTATGGGATTTTAATTTATTTAGACAATTATTGGCTTTTATGTATACATTTGTCAATCAATATTGATGATTTGTAAGTATTCTTGGTAGCGGAGCTGCATATTTTTACAGTTTATTTTTTATTATATTTCGTAGAAATCGGTGATTTCTTTGCTCCATACTTTTTTGACCACTTTAAATTTTAGCTTAATTTAAAATTAAAAGTGACTGGAGAGGGGGTACAAGTATAATTTAGTTAATAGTTAAGGATGGGGCGACATTGTCACTACGCATATATCACAGCTTTCCGATAGTGTGGACTGTCACTCACCATACTTGTGATGCCACATATTCTATGTCCGATGTATCGTGTTATAGTTGCTATAAAATTCGTGAATTGACCGTAGATTGCATAACGCCTACATATACGAACCGCAACTATTACAATTAATAATACTCCTATGATCGCCAAAACTGACCTGTTAAGTAAACAAAAATTAGCATCATATTTGTATTCTTTATGGACAGATTAATAATGATATATTTGTTATTAAATGAACATGCAGTCTCGATGAATGTTTAAATGCTTGTGAACAAGTTATTTAAATTCAAATCGACCGGTTTCCTGTCAAACATCCTGATATACTCATATTTGTGTCAAATTTCACACCTTTGTGAATTTTTTCGCCGATATATCGACCACCGTTTAACGTATTGTACTGGCGATGTTCTTCGCACACATTGCATACTTAATCAATTTATTTTGTAACCTAATCCTGCCTTTCTCTATATAGTAAACGGTTAGTAGTTATCACAATGAAAGAGGAAAAATAATTTGGTTGGGGTACTATACAATACACTAATCAAATTTACATACTGTAACAGAAGCGAAGATTCCTCTCCTGGCGTGGCTGCCTTTCCGGGGACCAACTTACTTCTCATGGATGCCTTCTTGGCCTGGAAGACACGCCATTTAGCTGGGATATCGTAGTAATTTAACATTTTGTATTCCCTCTCTGAAATAAAAACACACATATTTTTTGCAGGCTTACCCACAGGTTCAGAAGTTTCATGCATAATAATCACTTGTTTCCTTTATGATTAAATCATTGTTTTGGATAATATCGGTCTATTTTACATTAATTGTTGTTTTAGAACACCTATATCTAAATTTACAACAAAACACATCTTTACGTAGGCTATTAATGAAATTATCAAGGTATTTTATCTCTCGTAGATGCAACTTATTGGGTACATAAGCTGAAGTCATTGTGGGGCATTTTTCAAAATAACCAACTAAACGTACTAAATCTAAAACTGATATAATATAAAACACAAAAAGAAAAAATGGTATTATGAATTCCAGAGTAGATTTGATTTTCAATATTCAAGACACCTTTATTGGGGACATATAAATACTAAAGTCATATTTCTAATGCATATTGTATGTAAGTTGTAATTAACAAATAGATGGACGAAATAAATCAATACACGATAATCGACCATTCCAAATAAAATTAAATATTTCGTCTAGTTGAAAACTGGATTCAACTAAATCGAAGTACTCTTAAATATTCGTGATAATAACAGACTGTGACAAAAACACATCTCATGGATTATCACATTTCACCTCGATTTAATACCAATCACGTTGAGTAGCTGCTAATCACAGGAGCACAAATGAAATCGTAGCTCATCAGATTTTCTATAGATCTCAAATTGAATGCTTAAAATATTATTAACTAACGTATTAGATAACGATAAATATTTATTTATTTGCCTTGTTTTAACATGGATTACGTAAGATATTTTCTCTGTTTAGGAGACTACAGTTTCGACTAACTCTTAGCGTTCTCAATCCATCACTTGTTAAGAGAAAACTGAGCTGCGTAGTACTTCATAAGTGGTCTAATCCATTTTACTGTTTAAGAAACTGCAGTCTCCTAAACAGAGAACATATCTTACGTGATCCATGTAAAAACAAGGTAAATAAATAAATATTCATTATTTTTAATAGATCTCAAAGTGAATGCTGAAAACATTGAGAGAAAAAAAAATAGATAATGTGTAAAAATATTAGAAAATACGTGCTTATATATACATATAAATTAATACATTTTCATTTGCTTAATGAAACTGCTTATTAAATATAATTTACAAGTATTGTTGAAATCGCTGGAAAAATAAATATTTAATTTCAAGACAGATTATTTTGATGAAACGTTAGCGTTATCAACTAAAAATAATTTTATATTATAGTTACGCAGTTTTATATATTCATTTTTATTCTAATATTAATAAATTTAAAATATTTACTTTGATTTCACATTTTTTAACACATAAGACATAACATTAACACAAAAGAAAATACTTGTGATCGTTAGTTTTCCCAGAATAATCAAATTTAATAAACAAAATTATGCAAAATCATGTAATGTGAATCTGTTTTAAAACTTATCTTAAAACCAAGAAGTTACAATAAAATGTCTACCTATGTATTTATCGGAAATACGCATATCAACCTCGGGAAATAAAGAAAACAAACCAAAAAATTATACCGCAACCGTCAGATCAACTAAATAAATTCAATTTAATAATAATTAAGTCGGATCAAGAATCTTGAAAAAATAGTGATTTATTTAATGAATCCTAGCAAACTTCAGATTCAATCAAAACTCAATACACAGTTAACAAATCGCAAAATATATCTTGCAATCGAATGTGTTAGTTGCGCAAGATTTCTATAAGCAATATAATTATGTATTCATACATACGCATCAGTTTCTCTTAGTTTTTTTATAGTTGATAAATAAATTCAAATGAAAAAATGCGCCAAAAGTTTTTGTTTGCATGCGTTTTTGGTATTTTTTTTTACGTAATATTTTAAGTTTTAGAACCGATTCAAATATAAGAAGAAAAAATTTTTAACGAAATATTTTACGCGACCTTTTCAAAAACCAATATAAGGCATAATTAAGCGATAACTTGTACTTATTCTTCTTCCGAATCAGTTTATATGAAGATTTTGTAACACTGTGTCTTGGAAAATAATATTTTAATTAATATAATTCTAAGATCATATTATTTTATATATTTAGTATATCTATTTTATATCAAATATTAGTCAAAAATCAATAACAAAACGTGACTTGGACAATCATAGTGTGTTTGTTAAGCAATAATAAAAATTTAAAAAATTAATGCATAGCATAGCGATGCGTATTGTTCATATAAATTAAATATGTACGAGTATATTTATCATCCTATATCCGTTCCATATTTGGAACATACGGTCACCACAAATTGCCGCCACTTCGGGTTGAGCCGCCTTGCAAGCGTCGGGCTAGTCATCCAGTTTGCTTAAAAAATCTGAAATAAATCACACAAAAATATGCGACGGATAGTAGATATCAACTCTTCAAGCACTCGGACTTCAGCTTTGGAGGTTGTCGGAAACCATATATGTTCCAAAGTTGACCTTCAGGTGCAGATATGTCCTAGAACGAGGAATGAGCAGTAGCAGCTGACACAACTAAGTAGCGGCAATTTCTTGTGACCATATGTTACAGGTGTAGAAGGGATAAAGGAAGAAGAGTTCAATCTATTGCGCAGAAATCACGTCATTTCCATCCATTCGACTTACGCACAGGGTATAATGTATTACCAATTAATGTTTATTGTGAATGTTTTAAACATCAATATCTTATGTTATATTTTAATGTTAAGCACCCATATGTTGTGTGTGTGGAGTAAACTGCACCTGATGACCCACTCGAGGAATGGAGAGTGGCTGCTGCCAGAACACGAGTGTATATGTAAATCGATTAATATTTAAATCGCCTAATAATACAAAGCTAAAATATTTAAAAAAAAAGCAATGTTAAATCGGCACACTAAAATAATCAAATTACCATGAACTATCATAATCGGACTATTTCACTTTTTTTTAAATTACGTATTAAATCGCAAATAATACCACAAAATAATCTTCAAACTTGTTTACATAGACATAAAAAATAAAATAATGGTTGAGATATTCAGTGAGACCCCGCTTAACGCTGTTTCGTTTAGCGCTGTTTCAGTTTAGCGCTCTTTTATTTCAACCCGAGGATTCCCCGAAATTGCGCGGAACTAGATTTAAGTAAGAGCGAAGACATTGGACACTGTCGGTATGGATGAAATAGTGGAAGAAATAGTGGAATTAGCGAAAAAACCGGTTTAGGTGAGGTAAATGTAGAACGTATCCTCCGCGTTAAGCGGGATCTTACTGTATATATTTATAGTATAAACTATATATATAAAATTAAATTTAGTGATGCTAATGAAAATACTCGTAAATGATTTGCCATTACCTACAAAATAGTACAAAAATAATACTCGAAAAATTTAATATCATCAACAAAACAGTGCTATAAATATTACTTATTTTTTCTGATTTTCTTACGTAGATAACTTAAATGCATTTATTTATATTTATATTGCTTTTTGTAATGAAAATCAATTTTCAATATTAAAAACGTTAAAATTATGCAAATTCAAGGTTAGAAAAGAAGACATGTACTGTAGGTAAATTAAAAAAGATCATTACGATAATTTCTTGCTTTTTTTAAATGTGGTACATAATTAAATAGTCATCTAAATATCATATCCAATTATATTTTACTGTTATGTCATGGATCACGTTAAGTAACTTTTAATCATTGAATTGAGACCGCGGTTGCGATACACTGTTCGCAACATCAGTCCTTCACTTTCAAACAATCACTATACTGCATAATGTGAACGATAATGCTTATTTCTGTAATTCATTTTAACTGAACGTGATCCATGTTTAAATGAAATAAATAACCGGTTTAAATATAATGTTTAAAATGGATTACAAAGTCAATGCTAAAAAATATAATGAACAGTAATTCAAATGTAATAATATTCAATTCATCTTACGTTTCGATTTGAATTAGCCGCTTTCTTCACGCCACAGCAGATTATCTTCTCTTAACTAAATTAAGTTGATTAATATATATATATATATAAAATTAATGGATTTTTCTGATAACTCTTTTTTAATGTGCAAGCGAATAGGAGAGTCGACTGCACACAAGGTGTTATTTTTATTGTTGTATCTCATTCACGTGCTTGTCACCTGTTGGGTTGCGGTGTTAATTAAAAGATGCAAACACGTGAAGCGTCTTTTGCAGTCAGAGCCTGAATGACGTTTCAGATATTCCATCGGGGGCTTCCGGCGGAAGCTCCGCCCACATAGATCGAAGGCGTGCATGCATCGTTGCACTTGGTGGGTGGTTGGTTCCGCCTGTTGCAACAGCCTGTATCTCGCTCTGCCTCTATTTTCCATCTTTCTCTTCCACCAATCCTATACTAATATGTATGTTTACTAACAAAGGCAAATGGAGGGGATTTTCAATGCTAAATAATAACGATTTTTCATATTATTACTAACAATTTTATTACGCAGTAAACTTATGAATATTCTAATTGGATCGTAACTATAAATCGCCTGTTATATTCAATCGATCTAATTCAAATAAGTTAATTACATTTGTTCCATCCGATTCTGACAGAAAAAAACCTTCAATCGGTTAACCAGTGACGCTGATCTTATGAACATTCTCAATTGATTCCGCCTGCACTTATTTATACACGTTAAACCTGTGGAACCGTTTTCGAGCATCTCTACACGGATAATATAAGTCGTCTCAAGACTTGTTTTCGAATGACCTCAAGCCATATGGTTTTCTTTCACATAAAATCTAAATCTTTTTAAGAAGCAAATTATTTAACACTTTTCCGACGCTTATTGTTTAGAGATAAAATGATTGCTTATCATACTAAAGGTTGTGGGTTCTATCCCCGATAGGTTTGAAACTAAAACGCATTTTTAATCCATATCTGAGCTCTATCAATTCCCGATTGGTGTGAATTTGATCCCTTGGCCGTTAAATTCTTGTTTCAGCTTTTTAAACAAAACTGATGGTAGACGATATTCATTCCGCAAACATCTCCAATTAATTAGTGATTTCCTGTAAGCATAGATGATGAATAAGTGCCCGGCTGCAGTCTATGATATTGGCATATCAATACTCATCATGCAGCGCTAAACCAAATGTAAAATTGCAAGCGTCATTGCATCCAAACAAGAGATTTCTCCATCACAGCCTATCGGCATTCTTTTGTATGCGTTAACTTAAAAAACATCTCAATCGTTACACATAAAATCATCTTAGTATGGCATAAATTTTATTATTGAAATTAAATACCAAAAAGTCATTGGATTACATAAATCGTTCTGTCTTAAAAGAAATTATCGAAACGAAATCCAAAATATAAGCAATTGTCTTAATACACATAAGGCGATGACGAAACTTCAATACCATCATAATTTTTCTTATATTACGCAATAATTTATCAGTACATAATACAATTTATTTTACATGTCTGATACCTAATCGGTATTTAAAAAAAAATGAATCCAAAAAAATCATTATTGTATTTCAACTGTCATTCATCTGTTAACGCTGGGGAGCGTCGACTGCGGAAAAATTATTATATTGGGTGGCCAGTGGCGATTCTCGAAGTTTGATACCCATTTTTGACCCGTTTTTTTTTCTTCAAATAAAAAATGTATATTTCCAACAATTCTGTAGTGAAAAGGTGTATGTGATATGAAACATTTATTTTCTTTTGTTCTTTCATTCCTATTTCCCGCATACGCGAAACAGCCCCTAAACTTTCTAGCGTAAAGACTGATGCAATCTACTCTTTTATTGTGTCGTAAATTATGGAAAAGGTCCCGCTGCATTTCGTTCACAGACAATTCGTTTAGCGAATCATCGGTGCACGGAATATTTGGCGCACGACTGGTACTCTGGATGTCTCGCTAACCAAACCTAACCTATTATTTCGTTAACGAGACATATGGATCTCTGGACTCTACGATTACTGGACAAATCCTTAGCTTTGTTTAGGTTAGGTTAGCGAGACATCGCCAAATATCCCGTGCACCAGACGTCCAGTGCGCCCCGCGTCGTTACCAATGAGTCGCTGAACGAATTGTCTGTGAACAATAGGTCGTGACACCTGACGGTAAAATTATATAAATATATATGCCATAAAGTTTCGTACCCATATTTGCATCCGAGAATCATTGATTTTTTGATTTTGAAGGATTTTGTTTTTGTTCGATCGCGTCCGGGGAAGGGGGCTTGCCACAGGTGCATTAAACTAATGGAATGATGCAACAGCTTAGTACTCAACAACATTCTAACTAATGAAATTAAAATTCAGTTGTGTACGATATATTTGAGGCTCCATCGATATAATGACACGCATAATCCGACTAGGATAATTGTAAATATATATACGGCGCAAACATATATATCGCTTAACACATTGATCGCGGGTGATTTCCCGCATTTTTCATCTGGGGCGGGCCATTTTTTAGCAGCCGCGCGCGTATTTTTACATTTTCGGAAACTCGCCATAACTTTAATACTATGCAATATAAAATTATAAAATTTTAAGCACAGACTTATCAAAAACAATACTATCAAATGAAGAGGAAACATGGAGGATGACAGTTTTATATTCACTGGAATCTTGCGTCTATGTAATAAAAAATCAAATTAAACACTAAACAAAACGAATAGTTTTTCAACGTATGATTACTCTCAAAACACGCACCTCTATTTAGAGGTATGTGTACACTCCGTTATATAACTTTTATGTGTCATTTTATAAAAAAAAAATGTATGGTATAAAAATTCAACATCAAAATTATTATAATACATTTGGTGGAAATGTAATAAATGCGACGACGAACAAAAAAATGTCCTTATTGAATATCAAAGCAGTGAAATCTAGCTACTGACAACAACAACAAAAATGCATTTCAAATTACACGGATAAACACGTGAGCCGACTTCTAGCAACAGACTACAAAACACGGATTTTTACAGGTACCGCATTGCAGCAGCAGTCCCGCAAAAACGGGAAAATCCGTGTCCCAACAACAGTGTGTTAAAAGCAAAATGTTAAACTTATTTTTTGAATAATATACATACAACTCTCATATAAAGTTTTCATAAGAAATCTGGACTATTTAGTTTGGATGTCTTCTGGACTAAGAGGCGGTGCAACCCAAAATAACAACATAGAAGGGATCGCAACATGAAAAATTGCTGCCAACACTTTAGGAAAAATCTCGTTTACAAACATGCAATTTCGTGCGTTTTAGGAGGTTTGACTATGTGTATTCAAAATTCTCCAACTTGATTTATATTTTAATTCAAAATGGTCCAAAAAAAATATTACATTTTTATTGAAAGAAGACTCTTGGGTCTGATCGTAGAGTCCAGAGATCCATAGGTCTCGTTAACGAAAAACTTACGTTAGGTTAGGTCTGGCAAGAGAAGCCTAGAAAAAAGACGAGATATTCTGCATACATTTTTTGTATGTTAAAATTAGGGTTGCCGTATGTCCGGATTTTAACCGTACAGTTCGGTATTTTGGGTGACTGTATAGAGGACCATGGGAATCTACGGGTTTTTTTTTTTCGAAAGCAAAAATTGTGAATTTCGTTTTTTTTTGTCATGATTTATTAAAAATACATGAATATTTTTGAGGTTAACCATTTAATATATACGAGTACATTTGTACTCGTATATGTTTACTTATTGTATTTCTTACTTTTTACAGAGTATATATAGTTTACAGAGTGTGTAATTGTATTCGCGCCCTGTTCGTGATGTGTGTTAAATGTGTGTTAAATGTGTGATTAAAGTATGCACTGAACATATTTTTTAATATTCTGATGCGTGCTTGCGCTTAAATTCAATTTTATACATTACAAGCTCATTTTTGAAGGATTTGAAGAATGCGCTTTTGTTTGAATTTAAAAATTATAACTTGTAATGTTTATAATTGTTTCGTCTCCATCCTTCTCGATCCTCCGGTACTTCTAAGTCTACTCCCGCTATTTTTCTGATGTCGTCAGTCCATCTAAGGTAGACCAACGTTCCGTTTGCCACGTCTTGGACGCCGCTCCAACACTTTTCTTTTAGAGAATAGATCTCTCACTTTGCATAGCATGTGCTGTTAGATTCCACGTCTCTGCGCCATAAGTTAATACTTGGAGGATGCATTAGTTAAACATCTTAAATTTAAGAAATTGAGGAATTTTCATCTTAATAATACACTTAATTTTTGTAAATGCTGAATACCTGGGAAAAGTAATTTATTAATTACTTTCCTTCTCTTTGACATGTACATTATTGATGGCAAGCAATTTTTTTTAACAGTTTCGCATTTAAGTCATCGCTAATCGTAAAACATTCAATCTGCTGCACGTATAATTTATTCACAAAATAAATAAAATGCACTTATCAATTACGTTAGCTATATTCTTATGCATTGCGGTCCGGGGTAACTTTAATTGGTAGTGCTGCAATGATAAAATGAATTATTTACAACCATTGCTGAAAATTTGGGTGCATCACAATCACCATAGTATGATTGTAGACTTTTCTCCCTCAATAAAGTTATGTTTTAAATGTATGAGTTTATAGTATTAGAACGATCATCATTGACCTGCTGATTTACTGTATAATAACAAGATATTAACTAAAAATTCTGGGTGAAACTGCATAATAATTAAGTTAATTTAATTAAAAATTAAAAACAAAAACTGATGCCTTTCAACAATAATTCAACTGGGTAGTAATTGATACGCGTGTGACACGGAGAGATTAGGACCACATGGTGAAGAGAGCCCTCAACATACCCACGCTGAGAAGAAGACCTGGAAGACCGCAGGCAACCTGGACTGAAACTGTTAACAAGGATCTGAAAACCCTGGGTTTAACCGAGAATTAAACTCAGGACAGACAGACATGGCGAACGTGCACAAGGAGAGCCGACCCCAGATGATGGGAAATGGATAGGATAAAGAAGAAGTAATAGATACGCGTACAATAATTTCAAAACTTTTTTGTTATGTTAGGTTAGGTTAGCTAAACAACCAGTGCACCAGTTGTCCCGTGCACAAAATGGTGCACGGGACAACGGGTGATGGTCACATGCACCAGACGTCCAGTGTGCCCCACGTCGTTACCTATGAATCGTT
Source organism: Glossosoma conforme (assembly GCA_022606575.1). NCBI lineage: Eukaryota > Metazoa > Arthropoda > Insecta > Trichoptera > Glossosomatidae > Glossosoma > Glossosoma conforme. The sequence goes on along the minus strand of JAGTXR010000264.1, from coordinate 362,750 downwards.
GAACGAATTGTCTGGGAACGATATGTTGCGACACCGTACGGTGCGGAATTAAATGTGCGCAAGAATGAAATAAGTGTCTTCGTTAGAAAAAAAACGAAAAGAAATCGTTACTTTATCTTATGCTGGTTTTTGTCTGTACTTAGAATAGTGGATTTTGGGTTGAGCGGTGTGTGCCGCATTTTTTCTCCATATATCGACATATCGATATATTGACCGGCGTTGCAAGGACCATCTACAGGACTAATGATGTAATATCAGAGAGATGAGTAAATTCTCCACTCTAGTAAATAATTTTACCAACTCCGGTCTGCTTTGAATGCTCTCCTAGTTGTCCTCCCATTATGCTGTAGGGCGTAATCCCTTCGTTGTTACTGTGATACATGTATTTGAGAGGAGGATAGTTATTAAACCATATAGGAGATTTTACGTGGAGGGCCAAGTCTGTTATTCATTCATACAAAAAAATACTTATTGAAATCCAATTTTGATAGCGCACATTCACTTTGACAGCCACACAATTCAAAGTTGCTTTTATAAACTCAAGGCGGGTGACTCATATATTACATTTATGGTGGAAGAATATTTTTTTTTTCTGAAAAACCAATGTTTCCAAATTTTTTAGAAAAATTGATAATTAGTATCATGAATCAACTATTATAATATTTTTGTCTTGTGATCGCCAAATACTATAATTGAATATCTTACGGTTGGAATTTAACCCTTTCAATACGGAGATTCGAACCTCGTTCGTAATTATGCTGTTGCTATGTTGAATATCTTACGTAATATTTAATATATATTTTTTTAGTCAAACTCATAGTCTAAAAATCTATTAATAAATCTACAAAATATACATCTCCTACAAAAAGTTAAGGGGGTGGTCTGCTTTCGGTGTTCTTTTGTTGAAAAAAAAAGGATTTATCAGTTTCTCATATTTATTTTTAAACCATCCAAGAATATACTTATAAAGTTACAAAATACACGTGTACGTATTTTCTAAAATACATTTTAGATTTTTTTTTGTTAGTTTCTTATATTTCATATTTTTGAAGTGTTTTTTTTTTTTTAATTTTTAATTTTAACATTCTTCTAAATTAGCGGGTGTGATAAAAATCTAAATATATTATTGGATTTAAACAAATTAAATTTAATTAGTATTGATTGTTATTATATTTGTTAATTAATGTGTATCATTCAATGATTTGGATCAGGGAAGGGCCCATTATAAAAACAGCTATTCACTTCTTTAGTGTTTATTCCTTAAAATTTTCTGTCATTATCAATTCGTCCTGACTACTTCTAACAATAATGTGATATACGAAACCAATTGACTGTGTGATTTGCTTAAATGTTCGCTTTTCATAATTTAATTATATAATCCTAATTACTCGCTATTGTCTCGATAAATTATTATTTGCAACATGTTTAGGCCAAATAAACAGCATTATTGTAAGTATTCGTTCCTCGTGTACACAATTATTGGCATCGGTGTAAACATTTCCTGGAATCAATATTACGCCGCTAATGCGAATAAATAATATAATTCATCCCCACGCTACTGTTTCCCATGCTAATCCATGAAAACTGCAGTTGACTGCCATGTGATATTTTAATCTTGGCTTCTGATGGATTTTCAGTAAAATTCAAAACTGCGAAGCCTGAAACCCAATTAATTGGTATGAGGCCCACGTGCAAATCTATTCATATATCAATGTAAGTATTCGTGTCGCCTATTCACCGTATTGCATATCAGTTACTGTATATAGAAGCAAGTCGTGGAAATGCACATTGATTGGGGGACCCCTTGTCTAGACCGCAATTGTATCGGGAGAGCTGGTGAAATGAGAGCAACGTGCAAGAGGTAGCTGTTGTGGGAAAGTTATCAATTGATGCTTTTATGAGTGCGCGGTGACTGGCCCCCCCTGAGTTTACAAGGGCCAACCACTTTAGCAGGCTGTTTTTAACCTTTTTGTGTTTTTTTTTTTGGAGAATAACGAAAATTTTTTGGATGTTAGAGGTCTTTCTATTTATTATAAATTATAAATCACATTATTAAACATTTTAAGATGTTTTTCTCGGATATTACCCTAGTTATAAGCTGATATACTATATATGGTGTTCTGAAAGTCAAAATGTTTTTGTTATAAATGTCATAAAATTCGAAACATTTTAAATTATTCACGGATTTAATTATTTACTTAACAAAAAATTTCCAACAATACATTTTTTTCAGGTAATATAAAACTTTTAATGATTTGTTTAATTTTATTTGAATGTAATAACACTACCGAAATTTTTCATTCATTTAGTAAATAAAAGCGTCACTTATAATTTGAATTGATTTAATTGGTAGATGACATTATATTGTTGTCGTGGATTCAAATGGAAATGTAAAATAAACAATACCTTTGCCATGAAAACAATTCAGTTTCTAATCAATACTAGAAACACATTTCGTTACATATTATTTCTCTAACAATCCAATTTCAAGGATTGAGAGAATATTCAAGCACCAATTAACTAGACTGAGAGGTTCTACTTATGCATATAATTGTATGTAATACTAAAAGCTCACGATTCTCAGGGTAGCTAGCTAGGAAAGTAGCCTATCACCAAAATTGATACATTTCGCGAGAGCTTCCGCAAGCTTTGTGTATGGAAGTAGCACTCATTTTTGTGCATTTATTTATATTGATTTTTCATGGAGATGTCATCATAAATTACACTTAAACTTTTAAATAAATGCATTTTAAAACTAATGTTTACAATGCATTTATGGTAACACGTGCCGAAGTGCAATTATGGTTATACGTGCCGCAGCTTACTACGAGGGTCATCCTTAAAATAAGGTTCCCACGGCGCTACAGTCCTGAAAAAACTCACTGGGAGCCCTGTTTTACGGATTACCCTCGTAGTATGTTTCATCTTTAAGGTCTACTTATGAAAGAATGTGTTTATAATCTCATTGACAAATTGAATGATTTCAAAAGTACTCATTTATTACTTCTTTTTTGGCAATAAATATATTACAAACTATATTTATAATCTACAAATCAATTGGTAATCATCCAAAAAGATGCCGCATTCAAGGGGGATAATAGTATGTTTTATAGCAGGGCTCGTCAGCCTTTTTATGTCCAGCGCCCACTTTTGCTTATTTTTCATAGTAAAATTTCTCTACCGCCCACCAACCTCGCTATATTTCAATTTCAGTATATGGGTGTAAACAAATCTAGAAGGAATGTAAGAGATTTGAAAACGCCCACCGCCCACCACGGGAGTTCGTATCGCCCACTAGTGGGCGGTACGGACCAGGTTGACGACACGTATTCTATAGAATCACCGTCTGTATTGTCCCTAATTGGTTTATATTAAAAATATGTGGCTTAACCAAATTAACTGTATATTCAGGCGTATTGCAAGTAAATATTGATAAAATATACATATTAAAAATCAGTACATTCTAGACAATATTTCAATTAATATACTATTTGGACATACTATACGATGGACGATTAGTGTATAAAAATATATTTTTTGCATAAGTATTTGTCTCATAATATGTACTACGAATTGTATAGCGATTAAAACTAATACTTTTTATACTGTTGATGTTTTAATGAATCTACCTTCGTAGGAACGATACAAGCCCAGAACCATCACCGGAAGCCTCTCACGTGACTTTATCTGTCTCATTCCTCAGTCGTTTACATCCAGTCTAATAATATTTTTCTGATATTGTCGTTCAATATTTCATTATTTTATGGTTATCCTGTTTTTTTTTAAACACACTTCGAGTATAAAGTGTCCTTTTCGATGGTTTTATAATACATTTTTAAATATAAATGGATTCATATATTTGCACGTTCTTATTGTTTTAATGATAGTATTAAATTCAACGGGTGTCTTATCAGTTTTAATTTGGGTGACATGGCTTTACGTCTGCAGATTTTAATTCATATTTAACATAGACATTACACATTTACGCATTAGGGTGATGAATATATAATTTGTTGTCGCTGGGTTGAAAAGATTGGCCGGAAGAGGAAGTCCGAGATTCCGTTTCCAGGGGGCACCGCGTGGAGGTTCTTTTCATGCTCCCCCAGCACCATATGCGGCACCAGTGTGGGGTCGATCAGCCCACTGTAACCAAGTGGATACTGCCCTGAATGATGCATGCAGATTCGTCACAGGCTGCCTCAAACCAACACCCATTTCTAAACTATACCCCTTGGCTGGTATCGCACCACCGAACATAAGACGCAAAGTCATATGCGCCGAAGAAATGCGTAAGGCAATCAACCAACCGTCCCACTGCTTGTATAATCAGATACCCCCAAACACCAAGATTGAAGTCTCGAAGCAGCTTTCTGAAATCCACACAACCTCTCACATCCGGCCCTGAAAATGAGAGACTCCAACTCTGGCAACAAATCGCACCAGAGGATTTCATTACTCCAAAGGAAGGCCTCCCAACTGGCAAGAGCCTTGACTGGCCGACCTGGAAATCCCTAAACAGATTAAGAACCGGAGTTGGTAGAACAAAGGACAACCTCGAGCGGTGGGGAATGCTTCGGCAGGGAGAGACACTATTGTGCGACTGTGGAGACCTGCAGACCGCCTCACACCTACGATGCTGCTCCATGTGCCCAACAAGTTGCACATCTCAGGACCTAATGCTGGGCAACACACGAGCTATCGATGTTGCCAGATATTGGGAAAAAATAATTTGACGTCGCTGACACGAAGAAGAGAAGAAGAAGAATATATAATTCTATATATAATATATAATATAAATATTCATGAAGTATATATATGTTTTTAAAGATTAAGAAAACTCCCTAGGTCATTTATAATGCATATATTTAAATTGTTACTCTCTTATTTTCTTAAGTTATTAATTGTTCTTTTTGTTGTATTATACAATTATGCTTAGATTTTTGCGTGTATTAAAAAATGTGCAAACATTTTATTTTTCAATAAAATTTCGATAAATGCAAAATAAATAAGAAATATTTGATAAATACAATTAATTTTGAAATAAGAACGAACTATTTCAATTGTCGTTTTTCTTATTACCAGTCATCACGTGTGTGACGTTAGCATTGAAATTCTTATCCTATGGAAACGAAAGGCCCTGAGAGATACTCAATAAGATATTAAGATTCAAATTTGGAATAAAATTTGAATTCTTTGTTTTTTGAGTATCTTTGTCGTTTTTCTTCAGTCATGTTCAGTGGTTTTCCAACGTTTGCAAATCGTGTCGCCAATGATAAGTTTTGAGATCATTTTTATTATTTTATTTTATTTAAAACAAATATGTGAAACCTCTAGTGCCATGGTTTCTCAATGCTCATTGGTATCAATACGTATTCCCGATCTACATGCTCAAATCTTTGTCGGTAGCTATAATTACTGTAGTTAGTACTTCACTATTTGTTTCTCACTTGTTAATTGACATTTAAATATTTATAATTTTTGATAAAATAACAATTTTACCGATAAGTAATTTTGTACTTTACAATTAATGCCGTAAATGTGATAAAACCAAAATATTTTCCCTTGGAATATAATCTTCAATTTCATCTACAATATTTGATTTTGTTTACTATTTTCTTAGCTTTTAATTTTAATTTTGTAGTTTTGAAATATTTTACACTGATAAAATGAATATCTTTGGTCAATTCATTTAAATTAGACAATTTATCAATAATCTTATGTTGCAAAATATAATGCCTGTTTTCATGTCTTGACTTTTATCATATGATAAGTACGCTTTCTTTCTCTCCAAACAACAAAAGCATAAACCAACTAATAACCTGTCATATGTCTAATTAGTGTATCGATATATTCACGTTTCTCGGTCGACAATGCAAATATATCGATTGCAGGCATAGGGAAAAGCTCCCCGGGGCGTTGTTGTTTGACCTTCATTTTACAAAGGCCGCTAGCAATTTTACCATCATGCACGTGCCTTTGAAGCGCCGATTTTAAAATCATTAAAATCTAAAGTGTTTTTCGACTAGAGTCCTAGACCTTTGTTATACGGATGTCGTCCCGTAAATATTACCAAGCTGGGCGGCATAGTCTAGTGGTAAAAGCGTTTGTTTTACATTCAGACGCTTACGGTTCAAATCCCGACTAAACTTGATTTGTAAAATTTTATTTAACCCCCGGTAGGGTTGAGCCACTACTTAAGGACAAAACAAAATTGTCTAGGCCTCGGGAGCGTCGGGCCAGTCACCGATCTCCTTAAAAACGCTGAATTTTGAATACCCAAATATTTCTCTGGTCCAACAGCCGAAGTTAATGCAAATTCACGCACTTTTGTCCTGGAAGCTCCCGGAAACCGTCTATGTTTCCATCTGGACCTCCTGGTGTACATATTTTCTGAGACAAGGCATAGACAATTTCAGCTTACAGAATTGTGAAACGTCAATTTGTGGTGTCACATGCTCCAAATATGGAGCGGATATGGTAAAAAAAAACAATTCGTAGTGAATGAAACTGCATTTAAAATACCCTAAATTATCGATGCGTGAATGCCTGACTGTAATCTTATGATATTGTTGGATAAGGAAAAATAAACAGTCATAAGAAATTCTCAAAAGACGAGTATGGTGGAGATTTCTCCATCACTATGTTGATATTATTTTTATATATTTTGTTTTATAATATTTAGTTTCTCAGCAACAAATTTATATTTATTATAATTTAACAAATGAAACAATCATATAGTATTGACGTATTTTTTCACGTGATACGCATTATCAAGTTGTTTAATAAATCACGTGAATGCACTCTTGATATTCAACAGCCGATGCACTTATAATTTTACAATAAGCAACATCTTATATGAATATTGGTGTAAATCTTCAGTGAAGTAGAAGAATAGATTTTTTGTTAAATAAGCAAGCAAACATTGCTCATTAATTTGTTTTTTATCGACGATTTTTGGAGAAACTACAAAACCAATATAATAAATCAGAACAAATATAAATACTTACTGATAGATTCTTTACATTGCTTAAATAAGTTTTTTTTATATAATCAACAGTTTATTTTGAGATGACTATCAGACTCAGAACATTCAAAATACTGTCCATCGGCAGCTAAGACCTTCTCCCATTTTTCAGGTAGCATGCGGATTCCACACTGGAAAAAACCTTGGTCTTTTGAGTATCCACTCATCGAATCATTATAAATCAGATAACATACCTTCTTCTTCGTAGTATCAATCCGGTGGATTGGTTTGCAGCAACAGAATCTTGCATCTCGATCTCCACTCCTCTCGCTCCTCCGCAATCCTCTTCAGCTCAGCATAAGAGCTACAACTCATGTCCTCGAACCTTGCTGCAAATACTCCCGTCTAGGGCGCCCTCTACAGTTTCTACCCTCAACCATCCCCTCCACAATGTCGTGAAGAAGACCATCGTGGCGCATGATGTGACCGATCCATCGGATTCGCCTCTCTGAGATGGTTCTTACTAGGTGCCTATCTTCCTTGATTATCCTAAAAATCTCATTGTTCATGACGTGACCATATTGACAAAGTGCAATTTTATATACATACAGGTATATTTAATTTCCGAATGTTACTATTCTCAATCCAAAATATTTATGAAGTTATGAAGAGGAAAGCATTTTTTAAGGAAAGAACCACTGGTTAACTTTTAAAACCTGTATTTCCTTCCACTTACCTTCATTTTCCCTTTCAAGAAACATAAAAATATATATTTATACCATATCCTAACTTGTACAAAAATACACGTATTTTTCGGAATGCAGCGTTCAGTAGGTAAGGTTTGCCAGAGAAAAAAGACTCCGTATTCGTTTTTGCTGGTCTGCATGTATTTATACGAGTAAAACGTAGAAGTAAGTGTTTATATTTAAACTACCGTGATTCTAAATCAATATCTTATAAGTATTTGTCTAATCCTCCCCGATAATTAATTTTTATATACAAATGAGCAATCAAAAATTTGATCACATACTTAAATGGCATCGCGTCGTACATGTTCCGCAATACAAGTTATTATATCAGTGCTTACACCCGACGGCAAATTTTAGGCCTAGAAATAAACGAAGCTATAAAAAAACATTATTTAATGGTTTTCTCGGTTATCACATCAGGTGTATATAGTAACCACGAATTTCTACCACGTGGTTCTGTCAGTTGCCATGTCCCATGATAATTATGCACCCAAAGGTCCACCTGGGAACACATGGTTTCTGACAATCTCTAGGGCAGAATTCCGACGACTATGAAGATACGGCAGCTGTTGTATCTTTATTATTGTTTTCTTTTGTGCGGTTTATCATTTACACCTTTGAATACTGTTGAAACAAAGAGTTTTTCTTTCTAATTTAAACTATTGTAAGTTTAAAAAGCTGTAATTAGGGAAATTACTTTATATATATGTATTGTCCGGGAAATGCTTTTTTTTCTATTGTCACATGACTACTTCATCCAAAAGGGTAAAAGAATTTTTAATGTGTTGATAAATATTTTTTATTTCACCTTATTATTATTTCTAATCGCGATTTGTTATCTTTTTTGTATAAATATGCTTTTGGGTTCCGCCGCATTTCGTTCACAAACAATTCGTTCAACGACTTATCGGTAACGTCGTGGGGCGCAGTGTATGTCTGGTACACGAGACATTTGGCGCACCGAACAACTGGTGCACTGGATCTCGCTAACCTAACCTAACATAAATTATTTCGTTAACGAGACATATGGATCTCTGGACTCTACGATCACTAGACAAATCCTTAGGTTAGGTTTATAGGCCGTAAACCGTGCATGTGTATAAATTATTATTCTTATTTGCACTTTTCATTACATATACTTTTTGAAATGATATCACATTTACTGCAATAGTAAAAAATTACATATTTACACTGTTTTTGTATTATTTTTTTAGAGAACTGGATGACGCTGCTTTGAACTCCTGGGGGATTACCTTCATGCCCGGATACGCGGATCCCTATCACAACAGGTATGAAATTAACATATTTTTATACGATTATATGTTTTCTCTTTAGTATCATTACAATCCCAGCGATCCAAAACATTTTCACGAACTGCGATGTCAACATCGAACATTTATTCTTCATAAGAGTAACCAGTATCACCATGTGTTGGTATTCTCATATATGTGCTTACATTATTTTTTATTCATTTTTAAAATGTCAAATATATTCAGCCTAATATTTGACAACATCTGTAGCCCAACATATGGTACCCGAAGAAATTCTCGATGTTTTAATTCAGGAATGCAGGCATCTATGTTATCAACATTTTTCTGTTAAATTTTTATGATTTGGTATTATAAATATTTATTAATTTTACATTGTTTTCACATGAATCACGTAACAAAAGTTCTCTATTAGAAGAGTGCAGTTTCGACTAACTCGTAGGCTTTCTCAATCCTTCTCTTGCTAAGATATAACTGAGCTGCCATAGTACTTCCTAAGTGGTCTAACCCATTTTTTGTAGGAGAAGGGGTGGGAGTGTGTCTATCAGGAAATGATAAGAGGGGGAGAGTAGGGTTGCAAGGATGAAGAAAGAAATAAATAAAATAGTATAGGTATATATATAATTATTAATATTATTATTATTTTTAGTATATATAATTTTTATAATAACTTATTTTTGGTATTGCTCTATTTGCTATTGCTTTTCCTGAAAAATACTTCTATAGATTTTTTAACGTCAAAAATATCGTGGTTATAATTTAGTCCAAGGATATTACAAATATCGTTGCAGGCGATTTACTTTGAATGTATTGATATTACTTGAACACTTCGTTGTTTGTCTTCAACGTGTGAATGTGCAGCAAACTTTTTCGATGCTCATCCAATTGAATTCAATGCATAAATGAGAAGAATAATGTAGTAGTAAAATTAATAAGTAATACAGGTATACTCGTGGAACGCAGTAACATTGAGGTTTGTCATATTAAAATAATAATATAGCACCTTCGTCAGGGGCTACTTACTAATAACAGTTTTTGTAGATCCGCCGAAACCGGTAGAGTGATTATTAATCAAAACTCAGTGGTTTCATACAAAGTTTTACTTTTTTTTTTTACTTTTAATTTTCTTATATTTATTTAATTCATTATACGTTTATGTTTTACATCGAATATACATTAATTTTCATCTTTAAAACGCTTTACAAAATCAATATCTCGTCAGTTAAAATACGAAATTCCGATAAAATATGTATTACAAACTAATATATGGTTAATTTAAAACGTATCGATAGGATAATATGTTTAATATTTGTGCTTATATGTAAACAAAAGTGGCGTAAGTCAAGAAATTTAAAAAAAAAACTGTATTTCAGTTCACATTGTTGTGAATAGATATAATCTGTATCCAACATAAATTTTTAAAATACAAACAGCATTTTATGCAACATACAGTTGTTACTTGATGGACATACAGATGGACCGACGATATAAGAAGAATAGCGGGAGTGACCTGGATGCGGAAGGCGGAGGATCGAAGAGGATGGAGACTCATACGGGAGGCCTACGTTCAACAGTGGACGGACACAGGCTGATGATGACAATTGTTACTTTAACCCGTTTTCAACCAACATCAAGATCAAACATTGCAATATATAAAAACAATAGAAACATGACAGGCCACATTAATTATCGGCTCAAATCAAGAAGAAGTTTCCTACAGAGACCACCCTGCGGCTGAACATGTGGAGAAGCGAAACTGAGGGAAATACTTGGATTGCCCGGAAAGACGACCTAGCCCGTGGACACGACCAGGGGTGGAATATATGAAGGTACCTTAACAGACTTCGGACCGGAGTATGCAAGACGAGGACACAAATGAAAGCCTGGCAGTTTTACAGCGGACCGACTGAATGTGACTGCGGCGTGGAGCAGACCCTGGCACACCTTCTGGAGTATGCGCTGTGCCCGAGTAGACCACTTCTGCGCACACGGGATCTGACTATGTTGTTTCGGACACGATTATATATTATAATCATGAGCATATTTAATGGATCATTATTCATTTAATCATTGAATTACGATGCGCCGCGGAGCACAGGTTTATGGTATTTGCCCAGTTTTCCTCACTGTCGCACACCATTGCGAATGAACATCCAACTACATCACTGAGCCGCATTAACATTGACCTGCGAGGTTATGATACTCAAAGGAGAAAGCACACAAAAGTTTTTTTATATGCCAATTCAAAATAAAGCAAATATTAAATATACATTGTCAATTTTTTAAATGGCTTCTTAAGATTAGTAAATATAGTATATTAAATATATATGTATCTATAATAAAAAAAATTACCATATCCGATTCATATTTTTAGAGCATATGGAAACCACAAATTTTCGTAGAGAAAATGTGCTTACATTATATTATATATATATAAACAGGTGGTATCATAATACTACTGTTGGTATTTATTTTAACCAACAAATAATCTGTTATTAATTACTTGTATTAAGAATAACATGCTAAAATTAAATAATGGTCAAAGCGTTTGCTTTGGGCAAAGGTCGTGGGTTAGATCCCCGACGGAGAATAATAAAAAAAAATATTGATCGATTTCTGAGCTCTAAAATACCCTCGGTTGGTGTGAATTTGACCCCTCGCCCGTAAAATGCCAGTCATAGTCTATTGATTAAAATTGGTGGTAGACGCAAGTTGTCCCGTGAAGACCAGCCATTCATAGTAAATTCCTGTAATAATAAGGATGATGCGTGAATCTCGGGCTGCAGTTAATGACGTTGGCGGATCAATCACTACACATGAAGCGCTAAGCCATATGTAGCATGGTAAGCGTCATTGAATTCCACAGATGAGACTTCAGAATTACTATCACCATCTGTAGGTATTCTCCTGTATGTGTTTAAATAAAAATAAAATAAAAGCTGGCGCACTGTTCTCACTTTTACTCTGTCAGCTCTGTGGTACTAAGAGTGTCACGACCTATCCTTCACAGACAATTCCTTCAACGACTCATCGGTAGGTTTTGTCAAGTGATCTTAGAGTTCAGAGATCAATATGTATCGTTAACGAAATAACTTAGGTTAGGTTAGCGAGACATCCAGTGCACCAGTTGTCCTGTTAGCCAAATGTCTTCTGCACCAGACGTCCAGTGCGGACCGCGTCGTTACCGATGAGTCATTGAACGAATTGTCTGTGAACAATATGCGGAACCCTTCATAAGACATTCAATACTCAGTAATTAATGTTATTCATCACTCCTCTTTATGTAACTAATCTAAAAAAGTCACTTTTATCTTGAATAGTATAAATATATGGCCAAAAATGGTGGAGCTAGTAATTCCATAAAATAATAAATCGTGACATATCTTCTCACTTAGTTTTCATCCAACGCAAAATAGCTACTTCTTCCTAAGCCTACACATAAAAAATTTCATACAAGTTAACTCTGCATCTACGCATCCACCGAATATATTATTTATATTGCTTTTGGTAGTCTCATCACGTCTAGCCGTCGGGTTTCGATTAAAAGACGGCATATTTATGTTTCTCGATAAATTTCAGAGAATATCATAACCCCAGTCGTACAGGAATGGATTCATTTTGAAATGTAAATTATATGTTGCAAAATATTTACGTAATAATTTAACGAAGTGAAAAATAATAACACCGTCTTATGTTTTTTGTATAAAAAATGTCGACGCATGCAAATAAAAAATCTTTCACAAATTTTCAGCCAACGCCTTGTTTATTGTGAAAAAAAAATCTTATTAATCCACTCGTCCGTAGATATCGGCGATGAATTATAAATATAATATGATTAAATATAATAATAATTAAATAATAATTAGTAACATATTAGGTATATTTTACAGAATTACAAAATTTTGTGAAGTGTTTTTATCGATCGTATTAATCACTTCGATTCGGAGGTATTTAAAAATATTTAAAAAACAACTGATATACAGGTATATATATAATTTGTGATATACCAAAGATACTTCACAATAAAACTATTAAGTTTAGTTATGTTATAAGTTTATGTTTGTGTGTGGGTTGGAGAGATTGCAAGGGTACATATAAATATTTGTTTATTGAAGAGATCCAGATTGAATGTAGGACGAAATGCAGATACTGGAAGATCATTCCAGAGTTAACAGGTGGTATTGAGGAACGAACTTTTGAAACTGTCAGTTCTTGTTCGACACACATCAACCGTGTATGCATGTTTATCAAGTGTAAGACGAGGTTGTCAGTTGTGGTTGGGTGCAGGATTCTTTAAGATAAGTAGTGCTTCTTTAAGTATTTTGTGTATATTTTATTATTCTTTTCATATTTGGACCATAAGGTCAACGCAAATTTTCGCCACTCAGTTCTGTCAGTTGCCACTGGGCATGTATTTTACCAAGACATCATGGTCAAGACTCTCATTTTTGAATAAACAACTAAATATATGTAAAAGATAATTCCGTTTTAATAAACCTATTATATATATTTACTTAACATATATTAGAAAGGCTTTAAAATACCAAATAATTAGTTATTCCAAAATATATTTTTTTATTTTCTCTCTTCGGCCCTGTTCTAATGAAGTCATATTCCTCAGTTCTTAGAACTATGGTTTAATCCTAGCATAGGAATCGTGAAGCGACCTTCCATTAATCTGAAACACTACAATAATTAAATATTTATGTTGAATTGATTCATGATGTTATATGAATACAACTTTATTTTTCCATATGTGATGTGTTTATTTATTTTGTGATCAATATCTTTCATTAAAAAATCAAATCATATTGTAAATCAATCACTAATAGGCTTAAATTCAATGAGGCTTAATTATTATTTGTATCACATATATACTTATATACTTCCAGTCTTTTTTTACGATATTTCGTTTTTACGCCTATTTTTAGACGGTTTCGTTAGTTTTTTTACGCAATTAACTCGTTGTTCGTGTTTTTCCCATTTTTTTTTAACTTTTACTTGATAATTCTGTTCAAAGAAGTGATGACCCTACGAAACAGTATGTAAATCTGTTTATACGTTTGTAAATAAAAAATAAATAAGAAAAAAGTAAAAAAGGTAGCCCTTTTGACTTTAAAATATTACATTCATTGTAATTGCGCATATCAGACACGGGAAATGCGAAAAGCTTTAAAAAAAATGTCTTTTTGTTTTTAATTTAGCATACTGGTTATGTATGTCCTGGCAGCAAGTCTTCGCGGATCACTACCGTGGATACTGGGTTGAAACATTGTGTGGGTTCTAGGTAGTCAATCTAATCACTACCGTCCCACTATTGGCTTTTTTAGATTTCGTGGTGGGCGTAAGGGTTTTAAAAATATTTTCATTTAGTTTTCATAAAATTCGTACTGGGATTTTACATCGCCCGCGCATATGAGCAAATGTTACCGAAATATTTTATGTGATGAAAAAAAAACTCGTAAAATACTATGTATGTATCTTTTTGAAAAATCCGATTAACAAATCACGTAAAAATATGCCTCGGGTAATACAGGGGCCGTCTCTTAAAGTAATCAGGCATCTGCCCTGGAGGTTGTCAAGAATAGTGTTTGTTTCCAAGAGCTATGGATGCAGAGATATCTTGGGTCGAACCCATGGACAATGGAAATTGACAGAACTGAGACAATTTGTGGTTCAGGTATGGGAAGAAAAAATAATTATAAAATATTGTCTTTAGTGCTCCGCGAATTGTCTACAAGTACTCCGTAGCTATAAAAAGTTTAACAACCACTGATTTAAAGTTCCGTCTCTGAAGGGCATAATTTGCAAATATTATTTTTCAAAAACATTTATTTTACACGTGCGGCACCGAACGTCCCTCGTATATTTAAAAGTAAGTAAGAAATAAGTTCGTAATTACAGCTGGGGAAACAGGTGTTCTGGGACAAGACATAAGACAATCTGAGCTTACAGAACTGTGAAACGGAAACTTGCGGTGTCCACATGACCCGAATATGGAGCGGATATTGTATAAAAATATCTAAAGTGTGAATAAATATGTTTTCTTTTTCAGGCCCATGACCCTTGGGGAAATTGGATGTTTCCTGAGCCACTACGTCGTATGGAAAGACGTAAGTTTAATTTTTTTTTAAATTCATAATAACTTCGTATCAGGCTACCTATCTGGGACAAGTAATACAACTAGGAAGAAGTAACTTCTCAAAAGAAATCGACAGGCGTATACAACTGGGATGGGCAGCATTTGGAAAAGTTATTACATTATACATTTACACAAAATTTCGCAATGTCTTAAAACTAAGGCGGTTAACCAATGCATCCTCCCTGTATTAACTTATGGCGTAGAGACGTGGAATCTGACAGCAAGTCTTACACATAAAATAAAGGTCACCCAGCGTGCTATGGAGAGATCCATGCTCGGAGTGTCGCTAAAAGATAGAATCCAAAAGAAGAAAATACGCAGAAGAACTCAAGTAGTGGATGCTACCCAACGAATAGGCACACTCAAGTGGCAATGGGCAGGACATATCTGTCTAAGAGACGACGGTCCATGGGGAATAAAAGTATTGGATTGGCGCCCAAGAACTGGCAAACGAAGCATTGGCCGACCCCGTAAAAGATGGACTGACGATATAAGAAGAATAGCGGGAGAGACTCATGCGGGTGGCCTACGTTCAACAGTGGACGGACACAGGCTGATGATGATAAAGGTTCATCCGTCTTTGGAGAGCATTTACTATCTCCAGGACAATAGAGTGCCCTAACCAGCTTGACTTGATCAGGGTCATATTCACTTTTATTTGAACACATGACGATAGTCTTCCAGCGTAAGTTTGATCGCGTAACGCGCGGACTGGGTAGTACGCTGTGGTTATGTGGCTAAACGCTGCATGTGTAGTTATTATCCGCCAACGTTATTGGTGGTGTGTACGGAACGGCGTCTACCATACACCACCAATTTTAATTAATATGTCAAGCCTTTAACGAGTGAGGGATCAGATTTACATTAACCGGTGGCATTATAAGCGTAAATAACATAGAACCTACGAGTATGAAGTGAAATCGTTTTCATTTAAAACTTCGTCGAGGAACGAAACCGCGACCTCTCGCATGGCAGGCGAGCGCTTTTCCTCTGAAAAAATGATATATACCTAGCACTCTTACATTTTAATTGTATATTTTTGATGTTCTATAAATTCAGTGTGCTTATCGCAAAGTGCACAATGTACTGATATCATCCTATCTTATTTAGATATTTATTTACTGGATGCAGGATCAGGTTCACAATATAAAGAACTTGTTTTTGTTTCACTATACGCGTTTATTTGTCAAAAACGTCGCCCGTTAAAGCGAACGCCCTTAGGCGCGCGCGCTATAACGGTCGCGAGTCAAACTTCAACTGTCAACTGCTGGCGCACTGACATCTCGGCGCTGTCAATCGTCGCTCTAAAAAATCGAATTCAATATGACAGTGGTACCAACAGGATATGAGCCAACTGTCATAACAAATATTTTGGCGTATGCAAACACCGTTTAACATTCTACAATTAAAACTAACATTAGATGTGCATGTCAGGCGATCGAACAAAAATAAGAGACAAAAGATCGTTTTTCGGGGCTCTACGGCATCAGCCTAAGGGAGCTATATCATGCTGATATCAGTACATTTAAAAAACACAAGTAACGATTGTAAAAAATAAAAAATAAATTACATCTATATTAGTAAATCCTTTCATCGATCTGAAAATAATTCTAACAATGACCTTGTGTTATTTAATATATTAAGTATTGTGTCTTTTAAGTTAAGCCGTGTGTGGCGAATTATCTCGACTTTGTCGACAAAGTCGAGATAATTCGATCCTGAAGAAGACCACTGCAATGGCATTCGAAATATTGGTACGAGATAATTCGCCACACAAGGCTAAACCCAAAAGTCGCAATACCGAATCTGGCCGTGAAAAACTAAGAAGTTATTTAAGAATATTAAGGTTAACTGAAATGTACTACTTTATTTGCTAAATGTAATTGAAATTGGGATACCTGTGAACTTTACACGTCTGTCAAAATCGTCGATATATAGCTATTAATATGTTAATTATGTGAATTGTTAAATATTGATTACATTTTGTGAATGGCAGGATTCTTTGAATATTTATCAATGGTAATATTCCAGTGAAACTGAAAGCAACAATGATGATATCAAATCAAATCAATTTCAAATTTAGTGGAATCAATTGAATAGAGATGAAGTTTTAATTTTAGCAGTTTCTTCTAGGGCGTTTGTGAAGAGTTTTGGAGATATAACATCTCTTTGTCTGACACCTTTGTTTATAGAAATATTGTTAGTGCTATCATGGAGCTGGACCATCATTGGTCTAAACTGCTATCCTGGACAAAATGTGGAATAAATATTAACGGAGAGTACATTTCTCACCTCCGATTTGCAGATGACATAGTGCTAATAGCCGAATCACCTAACAAGCTCCAAGACATGCTCTACGACCTCAATGAAGCGTCGAACAAAATTGGTCTGAAAATGAACATGGATAAAACAAAAGCCATGATTAATAGTCATATTTCACAGACCTTTGATCCTATTTCCATTGGAGGAACAGAAATAGAGGTTGTAAACGACTATACCTATCTGGGACAAGTAATACAACTAGGGCGAAATAACTTCTCAAAAGAAATCGACCGGCGCATACAACTGGGATGGGCAGCATTTGGAAAACTAAAGTACATTTTTAAAGCGAAAATTCCGCAATGCCTTAAAACTAAGGCGTTTAACCAATGCGTCCTCCCTGTATTAACTTATGGCGCAGAGACGTGGAATCTGACAGCAAGTCTTACCCATAAAATAAAAGTCACCCAGCGTGCTATGGAGAGATCCATGCTCGGAGTGTCGCTAAAAGATAGAATCCGAAACGAGGAAATACGCAGAAGAACTCAAGAAGTGGATGCTACCCAACGAATAGGCACACTCAAGTGGCAATGGGCAGGTCATATCTGTCGAAGAGACGACGGTCGATGGGGAAGAAAAGTATTGGAATGGCGCCCAAGAACTGGCAAACGAAGCATTGGCCGACCCCCTACAAGATGGACTGACGATATAAGAAGAATAGCAGGGGTGACCTGGATGCGGAAGGCGGAGGATCGAAGAGGATGGAGACTCATGCGGGAGGCCTACGTTCAACAGTGGACGGACACAGGCTGATGATGATGATGATGAAGTTTTAATATGCACACGTGTATTGGATATACACATTACAGATTTAATGGAAAGCATAAATTAATTTGTGAACCACGAGAATGCATTTGCCATTTAGCCAACGGTCAGTCACATAAGCCGATCAGTACGTGAATCAACATTTATTGGCAATTAATTAAGACTGTTATATTTGACTCCTTCCATCAGTGACTTAATCTTCTTCGTAGTATCAATCCGGTGGATTGGTTTTGCAGCAACAAAATTTTTCATCTCGATCCACACTCTTCTCGATCCTCTGCTATCCTCTTTAACTCAGCTTAAGAGCTACAACTCAAATAAGCTGCAAATACACCCGTCTGGGGCGCCCTCTCCAGTTTATACCCTCAACCATCCCTTCCACAATATCGTGAAGAAGACCATCGTGGCGCATGATGTGACCGATCGCCTCTCTGAGATGGTTCTTACTAGGTGCTTCTTCCTTGATTATGCTGAGAACCTCTTTGTTCATGACTTAATAGTGCACTAGAAATTGTGTTTTTAAGAACTCTGCAGTTTAAAAAAATATTATTACGTCTCTTAATGTGCCCATGATTATGAAAGTGGTGTATGTCATGTTTTATTCGTTCTGAGATATTTAAATGTTTGTGTTTTGATGTTGGTTGAAAACCAATGAAAGTGACAACTTCATGTTGCATAAAATTCCTGGTTAAGAATTTTTTCAAATTAATGTTGGATGAAGATTATATTAATTCACAACATTGGGAACTGAAATAAATGAATTACTCGTTTTGTACAATTTCTTGGCTTACGTCACTTTCATAATTATGGGCTCATTAATATGAAATGTGAAAACTACATTCAGCACAAATTTATATTAATGTTAATGTTAATAACAATTAATTTTTAGCGAGACTGTATAATTATATATTTTTAATTTTTTAACTTAATTTTCAAATTTCAAAAATTTAGTGTTTTTCACTGAATTTGATAATTTGAAATAATTGTAAATTTATATTACTTGCTGATTACATTTTTTAATTTAAATTTACTTACAAATACAAATTATTATCTTGCCTCTTAACTAAAAGGTTAGTTTATCTCTCTCTTACGTCTTTAAAAAAAACAGCGTTCTTAAATAAATACCGGGTGTTTTGCATAAGCGCTGATATAACGTTTTTTAAATGTATTTATCACCATGCAGCATATTATAAATTTTGATATATTTTTTTAACTTTTGTGTAACAAAATGAATTGCTTTCCCCTTAAATATAATTGGTTATTAATTTTCAACGTTAAACCATTGTATCGAGCCCTTAGTTTCGCGGTATAGCGACGCTGTATCCTCTCTCATCTCCCTGCTGACACCCTGACGTTGGAATGAGCAGCATTTTGACAGAAACCGGTGGCTGGCAGTCAAATTCCCTCGCTGTGGGGCAGTGTTGTTTCAATACAAGGGGTAACTAGTTTTCAACGGGTAAAAATTTATGTAGATACATCAATTCAGATCCTCGTCCTGAATATGTACAGTGCTCATAGAATGTACTCGTTATTGTTTCGATTGATGACTCGAGAATGACAAAACTTTATAGCGATATTTCATGAATTCAATTGTTATTTAATTTTAATTTTAATCATATGCGAATTATAACGTTTCACCAAGAGTTTTTGTGTAATTCCTTAACGTCAGTTATTTATGGGTAACAATTGCTTGTTTTAAAGCATTTTAAGATTTCAATTTAGAAATATTTAAAAGTTATTTCAATTAATATTTTTCAATCGAATATTTTTTTAAAAAGTCTGATAATATTGTAACATTTTTATTTTTACAAAAATGTGACCTAATCTTACCAAAATCATATTTATTTTTAGATATTTTCGATCGATAATTCCAAATAAATTAAAATTAAATATTATTTATATTAACACATTTTTAAATTAATGTATCCATCTCCCAGACTAAACCCACCTACTCATTTACGCTTTGGGTTATAAAGTAGGACACACTTTTCCTTTAACCTCTTTAATTATATTATATACCTATTGAATTTTGAAATAAATCTAAACAATAGCTTATTTTTAAGTGAAATCATATTTATCAATCTGGGGTTATCCTAAGATTATCTTCATTACGCAAACTTTTTAAAAAGGTTGTGGCTTAGGTAGATATGGCTTGTTGTCTTTCATGTTTATTCCGTGATGACTCTGTCGCTAGTTGCCTTGCGGCTTGTTTTGTGTTCAGCGGTCAAGGACTTCACGGGGAATCACCTGCAAGGCTTTTCGCATATTTAACTGTTTTGTACATTTACTCTGATATCTGATACCTGATGCCTCGAGGGCTTCCTTGCGAGCTTCTATAACTTGTAAGGAAATTCAGACGTCATACAGACAATTATTAAATGCAGTAATATAATATTTGCTTTACAAATAAGTTTATTAGCTCTCATAGCATCGTTTATATCCATTAGAGTTGGTAGCTTTGTGTATTCTTTTAACAAACTTATTTCAACTGCAATGCCGCCTCTTTACGTGCTTCCATCCTAGCTCGATACTTATTCATTTTCAACAATATAAACAGCATCACATTGATCTTACTGATTTCTTGTATAATTTTTTATTGACCTTTATTTAATATTATTTACTTTTATTGTGCTTTGCGAGTGTTCAACCTTTGTTTCATATGTGTACTCATCATTTTGTAACCCTTAATTTTTCTTCTTATTTGTCACATATATAACATATGTCTATTATTGTAATTTTGTGTATATATATTATGATTGGAACATTATTCAAAACAAAAAAAAACTGACTCATGAAAACAGTCGAATTGTTATGTGGTTAAATATTTGCTAAAATAAGATCAACTAAGCCATTATGGCCTTATTATTTTTAGCTATATTTACTTTTTATTGTTTTGTAATATAGTTAATTTGAATTTATGTATTAATATTAATGTACGAGTATATATTTATAAAACACCTGAAAATACTAATAAGACACCTGTTTTAACTCTTTTCTTTTTAACGTTAACAGAACATTAGCATATACGAAAAGTACCTTGCAGTTGATATAAAAATTGATACTTATTTCTAATATTTTCTTGAGTTTATTATTAAATTAGTGAAATAGAACAAGACTTAAAATTTTCGATACTTTAGAATACTAGTAACTATTATCAAAACTTATTCATTTCACATCCTAAATTTATTCAAACACTTAACATGTATGTTCCATTGATAAGGACACATTCCTTAATTTTCCCATATCCTCTCTAATAAAGGCTTAGATATATACAAGTGTGCTCGTACGCTATCCTCCAGCGCGAAGTGCGACGAATTCAATCCAAGGTTTTAACCATTTTCTTTCACTAAGGCTTTTTCATGTTTTCAATCAGATCGTGAAAAACGGATACAAGCAGGCGATGGTGCTGGAAGACGACATCCGGTTCGAGCCTTACTTCCGGCGCAAATTGGAGCTCATCTTAGAAGACGTAGAGGAACGAGGCATTGATTGGGACCTAATGTAAGTGTAATCTGTGTATAATATATATTCCCCTATATACAATCCCCGACGGAGATTTAAAAAAAAATTTTCTTTATCGATTTCTGAGTTCTTAAATAAATAAAAATGGTTTGTGTGAATTTGTTAACACATACAGGAGATAACCGACAGACGGTGATAGTGATTTTTGAAGTCTCATCTGTGGAATTATATGAAGCTTACCATGCTGCATATGGCTAAGCGCTGCATGTGGAGTCTTGATCCGCCGACGTCATACTGCCCGACATTCACGCATCATCCTTATTATTACAGGAATTCACTATGAATAGGTAATCTTTACAGGACGACTTACGTCTACTACTAATTTTGATTAATAGGCTATAACTGGTTTTTTCGGGTGAGCGATCAAATTCATACCAGCCGGGGGAGAAAGAGATTAGAGCTTATAAATCCTTTGAAAATATTTTCCTTTTTTTTTAATATCCGTTGGGAATCGAAACCCATGACCTTCGGTTTGGCAAGTAAGCCAATCAGCTATGCCCGCCGGCGCATTTAAATATCTTGCTATCGATCTCTTACAAGTGTTTTCGTAAAAAAAAATATCCTTATGCAGGCATTTTTTAATATTTAATAATTTGACATTACAATACAATTCCTACTTTGTTCATTTTTATTCTTACACTCTTAAAGTATTTATATTAAGGCACTGTGTTGTGTTAATTAATTCATATTATTACCTTTTTATGCAGCAATGTAAATGCCGGTGTTCTATTTGTACTGTTTCAGTTACCTCGGCCGTAAGCGCCTACAAGACGTAGAAGAAGTTCATGTGGCTGAATCGCTGGTTCGAGCTTCCTACTCTTATTGGACGCTTGGTTACCTGCTAAGTGCTCGAGGAGCTAGAAAACTTCTGGACGCCCAGCCGCTGAAGAATCTTCTGCCCGTCGACGAGTACCTGCCCATCATGTTCGACAGTCACCCCAAGTAAGTAAATACTGATATTAATGTAAACTAAATGAATTTTGAAAACTCTTTCAGAGGAATGAACCCGGATGGTTGCATTGAAATAATTGTATTAAATTACACAATTTATTGTGGAAGCAATAGTGTTGTTTTCATTCGTCTCACACATTTTTTCCACCCTTTTAGTAACGTTATTGTCCAACTCACAACAATAGGCTTTGTACTAAATAATTGGTCCTTATTTATGCTGACTTTATTATGTTTATATTATAGTATACTGTTATATATTAAAATATAATATTTATCAATACATTATACAGTAATACAATTTATTAATTTATGAAATTTCCTATTTTCTGTGCATGTAATTACTACTTAATGTGCGTAAAAGGTATGTGGATATTTTATATTTATGACTGATAGTTGTGTATCAAGGGATACTTATATATGGTACTTTTTTTAAATAAACCTATTTTACACAATTTTTAACATGTCAATTCTTGTAATTTATTTATTGTGTAAACAGGGAGTTAAGTGTATATAGAAACGACAGAAATATTTTATTTTGTTCGTCTCACATATTTAAGAGGACAACATATTACTATAACCCAATATTAATCCCATTTTATCCCAGGTAGTGACTCTTATTTTCAGCATAGTATAAGTAGTCTTATATCAAAAATATTATGCCTTACTCTTCATAGCGCCTTAGCCGAAAAGCCGATAATTTTTATTATTATGGTATCCACCATGAAAAATTATACTATAAAGAATAAATATAAAACAATTCAAAATAAGATACAATAAAATAAGTACTTCCGAATATTTGTCATGGTCATGGACAGTGGTCAGTTTTTGTAGTATGTTTTTAATTCTGAAAAGCTTCGAAAATTAATTTCCCCTCAGCTAAATAATGGAAAACACAGGAACATAATTCTCCCCTCAACAACAGAGTGCTTTTTTAATGCAATTATCCAGTGCTGCAGGAATGGTTCGTCAATATTTTGGGGTAGAAAATTCCCCTTTGATTTAAATTTTTTAGTAGATTATGTCGAGAAGAATTTGACTTTGGGTGTTGCTTGATTAATGAAATCTTAATCTGAAACTCGCGTGTTGGAAACATTTTTCTATTTCTCAATGGTTCGGCTGTATTGAGTTAATTTCTTTGATCTATTATACTCGTACTACATAATACTCTGAATTAGTGCCATTCGAATTCTCCATATCACTTAGAGTGTGTTCACCTAATGACACTATCGATGAAACCAGTATATTTTGTGTTCGTTGGAAGATTATGTATCTACGGTGTTCCTCGTCGCTTCCGAAGTCTGCGCGAAACTGTTTTTTTTTTCTACAGTCGTCTTTGGCACATTTTGGTTTTCTCTAAAGACTTCTCTCACTTTTTGTGTCAATTTCACTTGTCATACAATCGAAACTTTTAATTAATAAATAGCTCAACGTGTTCAACTAATAGTCAGTATAATACGGAAGCGTCTACTGGTTGCCTATACAAATTTTTATAACAGAATAATCATCAAATGCACTACCTACGTCCCGCTGTAAGTCATCCAATATGAGTTTCCTTCATCGCTCCCCGTTCAAAGTTACTGTGATTCAATTTTTTTCTCCCGCTTCTCACACTCCGGCATTTGTATTCTTCCTCTTTCTCACTCATTCCGCATCGCGATCATTAAAGCGCAAGTCGTATTACGTAATTCCTGTTCGGAATTGTCAACAAGAGAGTTGTTACTGATAAATAATGGGAATATATGTTTCATGTTCGCAGTGCTTCTTGGAATAAATACTACGAGAAAAGGGATCTCGTCGCTCTGTCCGCATCACCGCTGCTGCTCTATCCGTCGCATTACGTCGGTGACCAAGGTTACGTCAGTGACACGGAAGACTCGGTCAGGGCTCCAGCTGTTCCAACTAGAGAAGACCTTTAATCAAACAATACGATTTATTATGAAAATACTAAAAATTGTTCTAGATTTTATATAATTATTCTAAGAGTTATAACAACTAAAACATACTCCTACACTCATTCCAATCTGTTATATGTAAAATTCCTTAACTTTTAAAATCTTCTTTGACAAGTATTTTCAAAACATAAAGAACTATTACCGTCACACACGTATCACATTGGAGGAACATAAAGTCTCATTGACGATGCGCTAGCACTTATTTCTATACTCAGGCCATCCAATCCACCGTTCTTGTCGAATAAATCATTTGGATTAACTTTAACCATTCCGAGTTTTTGGATGAATAGTTAATCAGTGGCAAAAAATAAGTGGACCGTAGTTGTATCGAGTGGTACTGATTTGTTTATGGTTCGTTGAAGCTTCAAAAGACGATAAACCAATACACATGACCGCAACCTAAAATTAAAGAGAAATTGATATATTTTTATTTTTAAATCGTGATGCCAATATCGTCTCTATGTGTTTCGGTACTTTACTAAAAAACAGCCGCCATTTTTTGCATTTCGACTTACATTCTTATATGGTTTGTGTTCTATCAACCCGTTAACGAATGCATAGACACGATTTTTATTTTTATGGAGTCCAAGAGATTGAACCTGATAGATTGACGCATCCCGAATATCAGAAACCAAAGGATCAAACGTTAAAATTGAAATTTAATCATTTATTAATATTATAATCGAAACTAGTTTATATTATAGTTATTGTTGTACTTAGGCAATGATATAAATAAAACAACTAATAAATAATAATAATAAAGAGCCATACTAATATAATGATAATTGATAATTAAAAATTGCCATGACTTATAAATTTTAAGTAATTATGCATGTCCTAATACTTTTATTTAGCAATATAAAACAATACAAACCATTTTATAAGTGATAACATAAACACCAAAGAAAATGATAACGATAATAAAACTCATACGATAAATGAATCTTACTTAACAAAATATTACTGATATTATTATATGTTCATGGATAATCATGGTGACCATATGAACCACATTGGAAGCGGATGTAGAGTGAACACACTAAACAATCTAAAACAAATTCAACATGATTATCAAACTTTTTTAAAATATTATCTCCATTGAAGAGATATTGCCATTTATATAGTCATTTTAAACGTCAAAATATTTTTTTATGTGAATTTTTTTTTTTAGATTTACCAAAAATTAATAAGAAATACTCGTTTATCATTTTAGTCTGTTAAGAAAAGAAACTACTGTGAAATTACTATTGTGCCATAAAACAAATTTACAAATGGTTTTTCTTATTTTCTTCACACTTACTTAGTAATTTACTTAGTATTTTTCTACCTTACCTGTGTATGATTATTTTGGTAAATGTATTTTAAAAATATATATATTCTTCATCATATAGGTGTTAACAAATTTGATAAATGACATTTTTGTACCTACTTTTATAAAATAAACTTTTTTCCAAAAGCATTTCGTTTTTTTACTATTAAAATAACCTTTAAACGCCCAGTGGTTTCCTTACGGGACCGCAGATTTGCGTCGTTCACTGCCCTATGGTCCCATACAGGAAGTGCTTATGGTTCATTTTACAATTGGATTACATTAATTTGTAATAATACTATTAAAGTAAGTGCGACGAAACATTACAAACATTGGCCTGCTAGGGCATTGAACGACGCAAATTTGCGGTCCTGTATGGGACCACTGGGCGTATAAAGGATAATACTACAGAACCCAAGGTTTCGAAATAATAATTTTGATATTTATATAAAGCTGAAATTCAATAGTAACTGGGAATTACAGTTTTTTACAATTTGTTTACTAAAATGTAAATCCAAGTTTTAAGAAGTTGACAGGAATAATCACCTCCGCTTGTTGAATGTGTGATTGAGTGGAACCTGGATACATTATTCGAAGGGTCGGAAAATGATAAAATAAAAAAAGGATTTTGCGGGACTTCTTTGTAGTATCAATCCGATGGATAGCAGCAATAAAGTCTTGCGTCTCGATCTCCATCTCGATCTTCCTTGTGGGCTTAGTTTAGGCGATGAAAAATACTCGTAATTTAAAAGTTCGAAATGTAAATATTAGAAAGTTCGAAATAAGCTGATCCACATTTTTTTTTCTTTCGGTCTGCTATTGAAGTCGTCCCGTACCGTTTTTATGCATTGATATCAGCATGATGTAGTCCTCGCTTACTGTTACCGAAAACCTCGATATACGATATTTCGTCTCTTTATTTCGGGTCGCTTGTCGTGCATTTAGGTGCGCCGTGCTGATAGTTCCGCTAACGGGTGTGTTAGGTAAGCATACCACTGATCGTCCGTCTGGGTCCCACCCTTTGGCGTTGCAAGGTTGCTTTGCGCCCACGCGGCATGTCATCCCGCGTGGTCGAAAGCTTGTAATGTTTGTATCGTAAATATAATCTGTGCTTCTAAAAGAAAGTGTTCGTCTTATGACCTGCTCCTCATTCTGCCCTTCTGCGACGTAATAACTACCCTCTTTGAGAGAGGAGGATGTTAGCATATAACACTTAAAATAATATTTTTTAAATTATTTGATAGTAATCTTACTGTGATTTCACACCCAGAGAAAAACCCATTTCATAAATTCGATTACTTTAAGATCAACGAATTTAACCGCCCTAGTGTCGGGTTATTTCCAAAAAGTGGTCTTAAAAAAATCACCCTTTTTTTTGCTTAAATCATGTTAACAATGTATGTGAATAACATATCCGACGTTAACGGCTCACAATAGCTTTGTTTACAACAGTTTTGGAGCGTTCATAATACAGGGGGTAGAAAACCAGTGGAAATAATTAAAACATTTTTTTTTTTAAGTTTATTTTATATGTAACATTTTATGGTTACATCAAAATACATTTTAGGTATTGTAACTCTTAAAACAAGGAATGCATAGAACTAAATTTCTCGTTTTACTTTTTTTCCCTTTTCATCAGTTTTGAAACAGCAAACGGCGCATCGTCTTGTGGCACTTGTTTTATTTGCTGGTGGAATGACATCAACGAATGCCTTTCAGTAAGGCGCAATGAATTTGGAGTCGCAGAGGGTTATTTTGGACGCAAATTCTGGGGAATGGTATTTCTCCAAACATTGCATTAGGATTTTTCCCCGGAAGTTGGAATTGTTTTCAGTTCCTCTTTTTTATTTATAGACAACAAATGCGTTCCACAACGCTTAATAAGTCAAATGGCTAAATGTTGATCTACACGATCAACATCCCCCATAGTAAAATTGTATTCATTGGCAACAGTTAGTCTTTGTTTACCGGCGGCCACTTCAATCATTGTACAACTATGTACAGTGGATAGGAAGAAGACATCCTTCTGGTCTCGCCACCTCAGTACCATCACTTTTCCTTTTCTATATGCTTTTGTATAACCACGGGCCACTTTTTTTGGAAATGATATGTTTTAGGCACACCTTTGCGCCTGGCCTACGGAGTTTTTGTCCAGTTCATCATCTCTTCGGGTTTCTTGATTACGCTTCCACTTGATTCATTTTCAAATTCGTTTTTCGCTTAACATTTTACGGCAAGATAAATAGTTCAATATTTAAAAAACTCGAAATAAAAGTAGATACGTAAAAATAAAAATGTAAAAGTTGGAATAGTTCTAAAAAAAAAATCTCAATAAAAAATCCCAGTTCAAATTTCACAATAAATTTCAAAATGACGTAATCACGTAAAAATAAAAGGTTCAAGTATAAAAGTATTCACAAAAAATAAAGAGTTCAATAAAAAGTTCGCTTATAAAACTATTCCCAACTAAGTAAAAAATTCAAAACGTTCACGTATAAAAGTAATCGTAATAGACGTATTCACAAAACGTAATAAAAAGTAAAAAAGAAACTTATTTACAAAACGAAATAAAAGTTCAAATATAAAAATCACGATAAAATAGCGCTTGTTTCGTCCCCTGCTTGTAGTACTAATTATTATGAACATCACAAAAAACAGGGAAAGAACCGCTTGCTGCGGCTGTCCTTGACTTGTTACTTGCAAAACTGTATCCCTACATCATATGTACCTCCAGCACATCAAGTTAGTTGTAAATATTCAAGATATGTACTTTTTTTCTTACCGACGAACGTCATTCGAGATAGTGAAAAATAGACCGGTTTGCGCGCCCCGAGTCGCGTTGGTTCGTGTGTTTAGGGCGGTTAGACTATATTGGCGTTGGATCAAAACATGGATGGGTCACCGTCTGTTGTTAACCGCCTATCGCTGGTCGGTTAGAGCCGCTACGTATCACCAAATAGTCCAGGCCTCAGTAGCGTCAAACCAATCAACCAATCTCTCTCATATACTACAGCTGCTGGGGAAAAGTGGCGCCCATGAACTGGCGAACAAAGATGGACTGACGACATCAAAACAATATCGGGAGTAGCCTGGATGCAGAGGCCGAGGATCAAAGATGAGGGAGACTCATGCGGGAGGCCTACGTAGAACATTGGATGAACACAGGCTGATGATACTACACCTGCCGTCTCTCCAGGAACCATACATGAAATGAAGAATGGACAGTGCCAACTGACAGAACTGGTATACGACAATTTGTAGTAACTAGCAGATATGTTAGGAATATGGGGAGGGTGAATTCACTGCAGCAAAAAGTCCACATTCTACTTCGTGGGCGTCCAATGAAAACTTGTTTGATAACAAAAAATATATGAAAAAGCTGAGGATGTCGGAAGCACAACATTGTAATTTTTAATTAATACAACGTTTTTAGCAACACCCTTTCAATAAAGGTAGTTCCAGTCCTGTGTCCTGTATCAAGGGGTTTTTCCCTTCTAATAATTTATTAGGTTGATCGGAGTGTAAAGACTTTTTTTCCAATAGTAGAATTTTTTTTTCAGAGACAACTTCACTTTTAAGTCACCTAATCATTTCATTATCATATTCGTGAAATAATGTATATTTTTCAAACATAGCACTCAATCAAAAATTTTCACTTGTGCAATGAAACCGCATAATCATTATATCAAGTTGTTCAGAATTTTATGTTGTTTTTTTTTCGAAATGTATTTGAAAGAGTCTCCGGCGTTACCAAAGTGGTAAGTAATTTCTCTATACAGCTTATATCCGCTATATTAATAGGTTGCTTGGAAAATAATTTCGTTTTATCTGACAAAGAACTTAATTGTATTATTTCATAGCCAACTTAAGTCGCAAAATCATTATATAATTTCAAAACTGAGATAGCAAGGCTTGCTTGTAAAAAAGTTAGATACACAGGTTTTTTTGGTTGGTTCCCCTTTCAAATATGGAATATGATAAGCAGCATTTTCGGTATATTTTACATATCTCTAAATATAAAAACTGATGTCTGTGTATGTGTGTGTTTTTTATACATCCTACGCCGTTCATCCGATCGACATGAAACTTTCAGAAAATATTTTTTAGGACTGTGAAGAGAATAGGGTACTCAAAATTTGGTTTAAATATTTATTAAAATAGTGTTATCATAGATGTATACAGAGTAAAACAAAAGTAATACAGAACGGCCATTTATAAATATCAAATTTTCGAATTTTATTCATAATTGTTGTCGCAATCCTTTTATTTTTTCTTCTTAACTTTATTTTTACGACCGTGGCTTACTATAAGTATGTTTTCGTTTCTTAAATGATATTCAGTTTTATAAAAAAAAAAGATTTAGGTTTGTAAATATAATAGAACAAATAGTTAGTTTTAAAAACCAATAAAAGGTAAAATAACATAATGAAATTGAATGTGATCATTGCGATACTAAATTTATCAAATCATTCATAATTATTTGAAACATCTAGTTTAAAACCGATCGTTGGCTTTTTTAAAAATTGAATACGAAATAACATTCCAAAAAACCTATGCATTCTTGTATACACATGTAATATGATTTTATTTCTATGAACGCTATATAATATTCATTAAAATTTAGTTAGTTAGTAGAAAATATTTGTTAAGCACACAATAAATAAAATAAGCTTCTAGCTAGAATCAGTGTACATGTATATACTTTTTTAAAATCGCATTTCACATATTATTTATGTATTTTATATTCAACGTGATATGATGAGATTCATGCTCGGTGTGTCGCTAAAAGAAAGAATCTGAAACGAGGATATCCGCAGAAGAACTCAAGAAGTGGAGACTACCCAACTAATAGGCACACTGAAGTGGCGATGGGCAAAACATATCTGTCGAAGAGACGACGGTCAGTGGATCGAAGAGGATGGAGACTCATGCGAGAGGCTTACGTTCAACAGTGGCTGATGATGATATTCAATTTATGTACAACATAAAATTTATTTTACAAATTGATATTTTAATGTTAACAACCTTAAAGTAATATGTTTATTTAATATAATTATATGACTAAGAAGTTAAAGAAGAAAAGATAAATATATATGCTTAAAAAAATACATTTCACTTGTAATGAGTCTATATATTATCGAGTAGTTAATGAACTAATTTCAGGTAGCTAAATAAATGAAATAGGATTCTATTACCTAGCAATAATTAAATTATTAATATCATATTTACTCGGGTTGAGTCGCTGCTTGTCGCTAAATGGTCCAGGACTTAAGAGTGTCAAGCTAATCATCCAACATCCTTTAAAAGTCCGACGAATCACCCAAAAGTTTCCTCGATTACTACAGTGGGCATCCTTTCAAGTCGCCAGGCTTCTGCCTTGCAGAGTTATTTTAATTAGCCTATACTTTCCTGACGCAGGTTGTCCTAGTATATATTGTTTTATCATTCGATTTTAACGGAATATTTTTTTAATATACTTTTTCGTTATTCCATTTGATTGCATGCATTATTACCACCCTCCCTCCAGAAATATGATTTGGCCCGCGGGGAGGGAGGCAGATGATATTAATTCCCGGGGCTCGCACTAATAATAGAGCTAGCCTTGGGGGCCCAAATAATTTCGAAAAGCACGGGGCGTATTTTTTTGTTCTTTGGAATACAAAAATAATTGTTTATTAAATTTTTTCTAAGGTCAGTGTAGAACCTTTTTTGTAGTTTAAAATGCGAATCATATGGATGGTCAAGCAATTTCGTCTATCGGCGGGTTGTTCGTAGCTGACGGCGCCATCTATTGGATACCACAACACGGTCAGTTTTTTCCTGACAAATAACGAGCTACTAAAAATATTCGTTCAGCCTAGCGTGGCGCTAGCTTCATATAATAATAATGTTTTTTAGTACACAGGCTTTCATTTATAATCTTTTCTAAATAAATTTATAAATATATGATAAATCTAGTAAAACCAAATCAATGTTTAAAAATCAGTTAAATAAAAAATGACCGTGTGGTGGCACCCATAGGTTGGGTTGAGACGCCGCTTAGAACCAAATGGTTGATGCCTAGGAAACCTCAAAATAAACACCATATATATTTAAAAATGGAGATTATTAGCACCCAAATATGCGTCAAATACTACAGCTGTCGTATCTTTAAGCCACGGTGTATTGCCTTGGACAGATATATTAAGGAAAATGTCATGGACAAGAACAGTATACTGTAGCAGCAATTTGTGATAACCAGTGGCGGCTTTAGACCTTGTGATGTCCTGGGCAAAAAGAAAACTGGTACCCCCTGGGTTTTTTGGGTGGGAGGAGAATTCCTCAGAAAACATTTCTGAGGAATTCTCTGAGGGAGCTAAGGCCACTCTTAGCGCCCTTAATTAATTCGGCGCCCTGGGCAGCCTACTAGCTGCGCCACCCCCTAAAACTGGCACTGGTGATAACTATTCGTTTTAGACTTAGAGCGAATATGAAAAGAAAATATTATGAAGCCATGTTCAATTATAAAATTCTGAGAAACTTTGCCGAATAATAAGTGTCACACAATAGAGTAAACTACGCAGTTTGTATATGTTTCCAGGGAGACTATAAAAATTCATACGACATGAATGTACTTACGAAAGAAGCTATTTCTTGAAGGCAAAAGAAAATAGGTGATATTTTATTCTGAAATATTTTACAACTAAAAAAATGTATTCAACCCCGGTTTAGAATTCGAACACGCATACTGAAGAACATACTAATATATTAAATTAATTAAAACATATATTTCTTTACATTGTTTCTGTTATTTAAAAAAAAAATGACAATCAACGAAGAAAAATATGTTACAGCGACCTTTAAAATTGGGATCGTAATACATATGAAGCCGACCTAACAAAAGAAAATTACTGTGACTGAACGTTGTGTATGACACGGGGCATGGTTTTAGTGGCCAGTCATCATGAGAAAATCTAGCTCCCTATTTTTTGTAACCATTTGGTAATCAAAAAATAATGTGAATTAACCTTCTCAAATTTTTGATCCCTAAAAATTTTGATTAGCAAGTAAAACGTCGCACGTGAGCATTCATGTTTCCAAGAAAAAAAACCGTTGCCGCTCACAAGCAATAATTTTTAGGACCAATCTCTAGCCCTCGTGACAGGTCTCTTATATGCCGCAGTAAGCCCCCGCGATTCCTCGTAAATGACCTCATCTGTCCCCTTTCTTCGGGCCTAGTTCTAATCTTTAACATACCTACTACCCGAAATAAACTTGCATCACGTTTTTTTACCATAATTAATAAAAATCAAATCCTTATTCATTTATTTTTATTAATTTATTTAATGTTTTTTAACTTTTACAACCTATAAAGAAGCAGAAGAAAGTAGTGGGTATTTAGCACTGCCATGTAACGATTCCCGTGGCCTCGGTTGTTTAGCCTGCGCGGAAGTTATTGATCTGCCTGAAGTGGCGAGGGTCAGTCCTTCTTATGTCAAACGCTCAGATACTTTCACAGTCACTCAACTAAAACTAAGTATGTCCGCTAAAATAGAAGAAGCTCTTGAGCATATCCGGCTCGCGGAACGCAGGTAAATAACAAATTTTTCATTATAATAATTTTCATATGTCATTTTGAAACTTTTCTGTAAACTGCTATTTGACATTGTTGTTATCGCTTCAAAGCATATAAATGTATTACTACCAACAACTATTATTTTAGTATCATAAAATATATTGCCGTGATTGAATGATTTCCAACTATACATTTGTGTATCGCTATGTCTTTTCACTTGTCATCACACATATATTTGATAATATTAACAGCGATTTTGTTACTAATTGTTTTCCAATGACTCAGTCCTTCATTATTCTTACAATTTGTACTATTTATTTTATTATTTCATGATAAAATTGTTTCGAATATTACGCTCCAACATTTGTAAATAATATATATTTTATTTCTCAATACTTATAATTATTGTATTGCTCATATTACATTATGTGACTAATGTTATTTGCAGACAAACCTAACCTATTTTATTTTCATTATAAATACATATCTCTACTACTTTCTAATATCATTCTGACTTTACTTGCTTTTTTTTATTTTTTTAATGAATGAACATTTGAAACATATTCAAATGTTAGAAGGTTTGTGTACATACAAAATACACTCCTCAATCTTTAGAGTGAATTAACTTTCTGTGGATTTTTTAAACATCTTTTAGAGTATTTAAAAATATACAAGTACATTAAAATATATTTTCAAGTAACCCAATATGTCAGTTGTCACCTCTAATTGTCGACTAATTTCCAATATATTTTTAATTCCGTAATATATCCAGCTATTATTAACATCAATCATCATCAAATACAATTTAAACATGAATACCTAAACGATTAGGCTCAAAAATGCATGGAAAGCTTATAACAGCTATAGATGTCATCTGCGGTGAAACATTTTACTCCCTTCCCCAACATTTAATCTGGTTTATATATCTCTAAATATTTTGCAGGTTTGATCGAATTTGCAGCATTTTAATATAGCCTGAGTTGTCACTATGCTGGTAATATGTGGCCCTAGTAAACAAAGTAATTCGGCATAGAGTAATGCCGTACTATAATAAGATTTAATGACTTATATTTATAATAAAATACAAAATTATATTCTATAAGCAGTTAAATGATCTTTTTACATGTATTCTTTTCATTATATTCTTTACCAATTTATAAATTAAAAATATTTTTAAATTTTTATTAACAGTATAATGAAGCATATTTCTTCTATTTTCATATTCATAAAACTATCCAAGAATTGATATTGTGGTTTTTGGGTATAGCCGTGTGTGGCAAATTACTCCTTTCCAATTTCCAACCACAGTTCGACATGACCTTCGAGGAGGTATGCTCCTTAGAACATACTCATTATGACGCTCATGGAGGTACGCTTCTTGGAACATACCCACCGTACACAATTCTCCGACATGACGCACGTGGAGGTACTTTAGTTTGACGGGTAAACTACCTCCAGACACCAACTCATCACTAAGTCATTAACCCTGAAGAAGACCTCTGCAATGGCGGTCGAAATATTGGAAAGGAGTAATTCGCCACACACGGCTAAACCCAAAAGCCACAATATCAAATTTGGCCATTAAAACCTAAGAAGTTATATATCTCAGAATTATTTACATTGGCTTATTTAAATGTGTTAAAAAAGTAAATTTAAATAATAAAAAATAATGCGTAAACATAGTTATCAATAGAAAATAGGCTACGAATGTGATATCAAATATATATGGTGTAAATTGATTGCTGAATATCTGTTATAAATATTTTTACCTTTACTATGTATGTAAAGTATATTATATTCTTTACTTGTAATAAAGTTGAACTTATTGTAAATTATTGTTTACATGTTTGATAACAAATTGTTTTATATGAAGGCTTATGTTTTTATATATTAGGTGTCTGTTTTGTGTATAAATGTTTTTCAGGGTAAATAAATAGTTTGATGTTATGTATTTTTAGCTTGAAGACATCTTTGTTAAAATGGAAGCCAGACTATGATAGCGCAGCAGATGAATACAGTAAAG
Organism: Glossosoma conforme; assembly: GCA_022606575.1. Classification (NCBI taxonomy): domain Eukaryota; kingdom Metazoa; phylum Arthropoda; class Insecta; order Trichoptera; family Glossosomatidae; genus Glossosoma; species Glossosoma conforme. The sequence continues at coordinate 327,231 of JAGTXR010000264.1, read as the reverse complement.
CTGGTAAGGGTTTGTTGAATTGATTCATACATTGTACGTTTATTTTTTTATTTTTTATCCTATTTAAGTTTTAATTCCTGTTAATTCTTTACTGAATAAATGGAGTAAATCATTCAGTAGTACATTTGAAATATTTTTCTTTGCTTTTAACAAGTTGCTTAAATTGAACCAATATCATTTTTGTACAATTGTTTCATTTTTTATATTTTTATTTTATCTATCAGCTTAAATTGCTATTAAAATAATTATTTTCACAGCCAGATTTGGAATTGAAGCTTTTGAGTTTAGCCGTGTGTGTGTCAAACTTCTCTAGACCAATATTTCGACCGCCATCGCAGAGGTCATCGACGACTTTGACAAAATTTTCAATCCTGTGGATGACCCCTCCAGAAATATTTGCCACACACGGATTTTCGCATTTTTAACAAAATAAATAAAAACATTTTTAATTATCATTACATTCTTTAGAAATAAAAAATTAAAAAAAACTGAATCATAAAAAAGATTTAGGCCAAATGTCCTTTCAGCCAGATGTCTTTCCTATAAACGTCCTTCGGCCAAATGGTTTGACAAAATTGACAATCCTGTGGATGACCCCTGCAATGGCAAATATTTTTTCAGAGATTTTTGCCACACACGGCTAAACCCAAAAACCACAATAATCAATTTTTGCTTCATAATTATAAATTAATAATGCCATATGTTTTTTTTAATGTGTTAATATTATAATATGAATATATTTTATGAATGCTTAGCTAAATTATTATTTTACTATGTTTGATTCTTTTAACTTTTTAGCGACATGCTATCGAGTGGCTAAGTCTACTGAAAAATCAAAAGCATGCTTGATGAAAGCCGCCCAGTGCTACAAGGAGAACAGGTCACTGTTCCATGCAGCCAAGAGCTTGGAGCAGGCCGTCCTGCTATGCAAGGACTCTGGATCTCCGCCAGAGATCCACAAGCTGGCTGAAGATGCTTGCAGTCTCTATCAACAACATGGATCTCTGGACTCTGGAGCTAACATCCTGGACAAAGCGGCTAAGATTGTGGAACAGCAGAACCCAGGGATTGCTCTTCTGCTGTACACACATGCAGCTGATGTTGTCTCGGTTAGAATACAAACTATTGTACATATATATTTTTTTACCCTATCACCTATATTTGGAGCATATGAACACCGCAAATTTACATTTAACAGTTCTGTTAGCTCGGGTTGTCTACGTCTTGTCCCAGAACACCTGTATGCCTGGAGTTCAACATGGGAACATTTTATTTAATTTAAACATATTTTATTAACATAAAGTGTAATAAAAAATTATTGAGTTTAAATTTATGTTAAATTAAAAAAATATGAAAATAAATTAAACAAAAACAACAATAATCCAAAAATTATACATATTAAATACCTGTATATATATATTTATATAGGTTTAATATATATACAATAAAATATAGTTTTGAAAAATAATGATATTACGTTTTTGAAAATAATTAGAAAAAAGAAGAATAAATAGAATTGAATCATTTGACATACCACTAGTAAGAAGCATCAGTGCTATTCTAATTAACAGTTAATAATTATATAAGTCCAGTGTTCATATAATTGTCTCTTATAAGCGTAATACCATCTGACTGAGTGTAGCATTGATTATTTATTGTTTGTAATTGTATTTGATTACAGCTTGAGGATGGCAGCAGACAAGCTGCAGAATACATCAGCAAAGCCTCCCGTATTATGGTGAAACTGCAAATGTAAGCCAATCATTTTTAAATCCATTATATCAATTTATACATTAATTAACACAGATCACGTTGAGCAACTGATAAAGACAGAAATGAGATTGGTTGTTGAAGTTGGACAATTTGCTCTTCCTAAGTCATTTGCTTATAAACAATCACGGATGTGTTGATGTATAAAAATTATGGATTATGGAAAGGAGGAAGTTACTATTTTAATTAAACATAAAACAGTAATAGAATTGTTAAATTTAAATACTATTATTACAAAGTTTTCTCATCTCTGCTTTCCCCATCCTCTTTCATTCAAAAGCTCATTTCTTCCTTTTTCCTCCTTCCTTATAATTTTAAATAAAAAAACTATCAAATTTTTGTAGTAAGGATTTAACAGGTTAAGCCGCTCCTTAGGAAATAATATTCCAGGCCTCGGGAACGTCAAGCTAATTTCCTTAAAATTATTAACAAAATTTTCTTATAATATTTTTGGCATTAAAAAATTACCCATAACTATGCTTCGGATACTACAGCTACCCTTTCTTCAAGTAGTCGGACTTCTGCTCTGGAGGTTGTCAGGAATCTTATATGTTCCCAAGTGAACTTTCAGGTGCATATATGTCCTAGAACGAGAAATGGACTGTGGCAGCTAACAAAACTAAATGGTGGCAATTTGTGGTGACCATGTACATATATGGAACGGATAAGGGAATAAGAATTCAATATATTAGGCAGCAGTCAAACATTGCCTTGCAACGCACTTACTCAAGGGGAAACTATATGGAAAGAAGAGAAGTATAATTATAATGATTATTTCCTTGTATTTTCTAGGTTTGACCAAGCAGCTGATGCCTTGAGGAGGGAAATAGGTTTCCAGCAGCAGTGTGAAGCTAATCAGGCTATTGGTCGTCTGACTGTTGCCCTTGTGCTCGTCCAGCTCGCCAGGGGTGACTGTGTGGCAGCTGAAAAAGCTTTTAAGGAATGGGGCAACTACTGCGAGTCTCCTGAGGTTCAAACTGTGGAGTCACTTCTGCAGGCATTCGATGATGAAGACCCTGAAGGAGCCATTGAGGCTCTACGCAGTCCCTTCATCAGGAGCATGGATGTGGAGTATGCCAATTTGGCCAGAACTCTACCACTACCCCAAGGTATATCTGGACCAAAAGCTGTCGTGAGGGAAAATGCTGCACCATCCTATGTTTCTCAAGCTGAAGTATCCAATGCTCAAGTAAGATTATTCTTCTTTTAAGTATTTAATTTCCCTATTTATAAGATTTATTTATCCTCTGACATTATATTGAGAATTCAGACCTGAAGATTTTTGAGTCTGACATAACATCCATTTTTTCCAGTAGTGTGCACTATTTTTATATGTGCTATTTAAAATGATTCAAATTTAAATTTCGAAGTCTGCTGCGGGGCTTTATAGCACATTTGTAAATTCACAATCAAATTATAAAATTTAAAAGTAGTCTAGACTACTTTTAAACTAGTATCAATATTTTAATTTATTTATTTTATTAAATATATAAATATAAATGTTGATTCTAGATGAACCAACCTGTAGTTTGATGACTGCCATTATATGCAAACTTTTGTCATCTAAAATATATTTTAATTATCTTATTTTTGTTTCAGAACAATGATGTCGTCAAAGCTGATGTTGCCAAGGAGGAGGATGAACTCTGCTAATTATTATTTTAATGTCTCGGGTTGAGCCGCCCATTAAGACCAAATGGTCCAGGCCTCGGGAGCATTGCGCTTATCACCCAATCTCCTTAAATTAAAATGATCATTAACTGCTGGAATTCCTCTCAACACCTTGATGTAGAGTAACATTAAAAAACACGACTATTCGACTCCGTGTAATATCATAGATTTTCAGCTGTACTGAAGCAGAACATGGTTCGGATTATTCAGCACTTGTATTATCCACGGACATTGAGAAGGACATTGTGACTAGATGAGAAAATCGTAGAAGTGGAAGAGGAACTAGATAGAATCAAATGGAGCATCGTTGGGCTGGATGAAGTTAGACAGAAGGATAAGGTCTGATTAAACTCAACTCAGGATATCTTTTATACTAACGAGAAGGGGATCAAACCTCTCAAGGTGAAGTTGGTTTCCTTATCAACAAGGAAATTGCCAACGCCACCGAAGTTAATAGTATATCCCCCCGAGTATCATACCTGACGCTTAACTTATCAAACCGATACTCCTTACGAGTGGTGCAAGTTTATGCCCCAACGCCTAGCCATACCGATGAAGAAGTAGAAGCTCTATATGAAGACATCGAAAAAGCCCTGCTGCCCATTACTGCGTAGTTATGGGAGACTTTAATGCTAAGATTGGAAAGTGCTGTGGAAACAAGAAATTTATAGGACAATATGGAACCGGACTCCGAAATAACAGAGGACAGATGCTGGTAAACTTTCTGCATGCTAACAAAATATTTAGCATGAACACATTTTTCAAGAAAAAACCAAAAATCAAATGGACCTGGAGAAGCCCGGATGGTAACATAAAGAACGAAATTGATTTATTATGGCTAATAAGAAGAATATAGTCACTGATGTCTCAGCGATGCAATGTTTTAGTACTTGAAGTGACCACCGTCTCTTTCGAAGTACTGTGCACCGAGACATCAAACTGGAAAGGAAAAAGCTGATAAAACAAAGAGTTATACGTCCGTTAAATGTTCAGAGCAAGCTTGAGGAAACTTTTCAGCTTGAACTACAAAATCCATTCGCAGCACTGGGAGAGATTGATGACACCAACAACGCCAGTATACTTAAAAAAAGAGTCATCAATAGCACTTAAAAAACTACCAAAAAAGTCAAAGCAGTGCAAAAAGAAAAAAGTGTCAAAACTCTCAGAAAAAAAATTTGCTGAAAACAGCTTAAAAAAACTATTCAACAAGGTAATATAGCATGGAGAAACCCTGGCGACATGGCGTACGAGTATTGTAATATTGTTCCAGAAAAAAGGGGATAAATCACTGCTCAAAAACTGCCGACCCATTTCTCTTCTTTCCCATGTATATAAAGTATTCTCTAGAAATTTAACAAACAGGCTGATTGATGGATTGATTTGATGAATTCCAACCTCGAGAGCAAGCTGGGTATAGGGAAGGCTTTAGTACTATTGATCATATTCACACTCTAAGACAGATCATTCAGAAAACCGAAGAATATAATCAGCCACTCTGCCTTGCCTTTGTAGACTACGAAAAGGCATTTGACTCAATCGAGACATGGGCAGTACTAGATTCACTACAATGCTGCAAAATAGACTATCGATATATAGAGATAATAAAATCTCTATTTAAATCTGCAACAATGATGGTCCAGCTCCATAATAGCACTAACAATATAACTATAAACAAAGGTATTAGACAAGGAGATGTTATATCTCCAAAACTCTTTACAAACGCCCTAAAAGATATTTTTAAACTGCTATCCTGTACAAAATGTGGAATAAATATTAACGGAGTGTACATATCCCACCTCCGATTTGCAGATGACAGTGCTAATAGCCGAATCACCTGACAAGCTTCAAGACATGCTCAACGACCTCAATCGCCGAACAAAATCTGGTCTGAAAATGAACATGGATAAAACAAAAGCCATGATAAATAGTCATATTTCCCAGACCTTTGGCCCTATTTCCATTGGAGGAACACAAATAGAGGTTGTAAACGACTATACCTATCTGGGACAAGTAATACAACTAGGGCAAAGTAACTTCTCAAAAGAAATCGACAGCCGCATACAACCGGGATGGGCAACTGAAGTACATTTTTAAAGCGAAAATTCCGCAATGTCTTAAAACTTAGGCGTTTAACCAATGCATCCTCCCTGTATTAACTTATGGCGCAGAGACGTGGAATCCGACAGCAAGCCTTACCCATAAAATAAAGGTCACCCAGCGTGCTATGGAGAGATCCATGAGGAGTGTCGCTAAAAGATTGATTTCGAAACGAGGAAATACGCATAAGAACTCAAGTAGTGGATGCTACCCAACGAATAGGCACACTCAAGTGGCAATGGGCAGGACATATCTGTCGAAGAGAAGACGGTCGATAGGGAAGAAAAGTATTGGAATGGCACCCAAGAACTGACAAACGAAGCATTGGCCGACCCCCTACAAGATGAACTGACGTTTTAAGAAGAATAGCGGTGATGACCTGGATGCGGAAGGCGGAGGATCGAAGAGGATGGAGACACATACGAGAGGCCTACGTTCAACAGTGGACGGACACAGGCTGATGATGATGATTATCCACATTCTTTTGTATGACTGCGAATCATGGCATCTAATGAAAAGCAAATGCATCAGTATAGTGAGTTCCGTGAACTTATGTCCAAAGCATATTGGGAGTATAATAGACTTCAAGAAGAATAACATGGTAGGCAGCAAACATGGCGAATATGGTCAAGAGATGAATATAAACCAAGTCGGCACTTGTTCTTCACATTTCCTGGTGAGCTTAAATTACAGATGTCTTTCTTCAAACTCCCCCAGTCACTCTGCATCATAGAAGGCCATTGGAACTGTATAACGTAGTCAGCAGAGCTTCAGCATGCCGAGCTGACTAGGAACAAGGCGAGGATGGCGTAGGATGGCCTGGATGAGTAATTTGTTGTGGCCATATGTTCCAGGAAGGAGCTGATATGGAAAATTAATGAGAAAGAGGACAAGAAGAATTCATATTTACTTGTATTAAGCTACTTTTATGACAAATATATAAAATGTGTTGCTTGTTTCATAAAACTTTTATCATCAAAATGTTATATATGTATACGCCCATATCTTGTTGTCAGTTTGCATAAGAACAATAGTCACAGTTGGTTTATTAAATACTAAGACATTATAATGTTTCTATATATTAGCAATATGTGTTATAATATGTAACAGCTACAAAATAACAATTCTAAAAGTAACCGAAAACATGGTGCAGTATGTTAATTGTAAGTAAAAAATGATTATTGTATAGACACGGCAGGTGTGAATGAAGTAAGTGTATTTTATCCTCCTTGTGCATAAATAAGTCCATTGATTTAAAATGTTAATTTGTATTTGAATTTATTCAGTCTACCCGGATATCTCAATTTATTTAATATCCATTTCTATTGATCCTCTTTCATAGCATAACTGTTAATATTAAGCATTATCAATATTTACCATTGCAAATATCCGAGTGCCTTTTTACGGCCAACAATACAAATTTATCAAAGAAATATATATATGTCTATAGTTGTATTATGACACTTTCCATTTTATTATAGAAAATTATATCTAAAAATATATTACATTCTTGATATAATGTTTTGCATGTGTTAAAAAGGTATGGTTCTGGAACCCGCTTTGCATTTGATTTAGAAATATGTGTGATCATCAGATATACATATTCATTCAAACTTTTTCCATACATAAATTGTTGTATTGTCTAGGCTTTCAATTCTTAAAAGCTTATTTATGATTTACAAAGCAATATAAGAATATTATTACACTTATTAATATTTAAGCTAGACGTGTTACAGTTATCTCCAGGAGTTTTAACTTGATTTTAACATATGTTCTTACATAATAATATCATTCTATAAATGCTTTGGTTAAAATACAATTTTAATAATATATCTTTTTTTTTTAATAAACAGTGTAAATTTTTTGAATAATCAATTACTACTTACATGCAATAGAATTTTACCTACGTTCACTTAGAATGATTATTTTTTGCGCTCACTCATTGGTTTATTATATCTTTGAATTAATATTTTTGGTGTGTTTAAATCCTAAATAATATTGAATTATTTTTTGATACAAAAAATATTCAGCCAATAAACATAACATTTCAATAAATAATCAAAATCTGTAAAATGCCTCTATCAGTTACTTTTAAACCCTTTTTTCATTTACCAGAGTTCAATAACTAATACTTAACTTGATATTTAAGAAATCTCTTTTCTTTTATCGTTTAAAGATATAATTAGTATATGATATTAATGTTATGAGATGTTAAGTTTGGATAGTCTTTTAAGTGAGATAATCGTTATTTTACTTTACCAAGAATCAAACACTGCAACAGATTTGTAAAAATAATCAGTCTTAAATAGTTACTTTTGTTTTTTTACTTTTTTTATTAAGTTGACTTATTAAACAAAATATAATAAAAATATGTAAACTAAAATTGATATTTATTGATCTCCCTTGTGTTCCTTGTGGTCCTATCCTTGCTCCAAATGGGACAAGAATATGAATTTGGCAGCCGGCAGTAATACATGATTCAATTTCAATTTATTTTTATTTAACTTTTAAAAACATTACAATTGATTATTTCGTTTTTAACCCTTTCATTACGGCTCGGTTTGAATACAAATTATACTGTCAATTATAAAACTAGTATTTGAAGCTTAAATGTATTTATCTGGAATATTTTCATATCACATTGGTTCTTGATATCCTTTAGCTATCAGATGATGTATAAAAAACTATTCTAAAAAAGTAGAAAAAGGATATATCACGTCAACCGATGTCAATGGTCGGGGAATCTTATGACGGCATATGCCGACAACCAATGAGAAAGGGTTAAAGCAGATATCAACTTTATAATAAAACTATAAAAGATTATTAAAAAATTCCAAAACTCTCTAAACAGAAGACCACATAATTACTTCGATAAATAAATTCATGGAGCCATGTCGAAATTGGGCTTCACTCATGTGTCTAATCACTCTCCCAAGAGGCATAATCTCTGGGAGGTTAGTATTACTCCTAGGAAGAACAAAAACTCTGTGCCTCCTTATTATTAAATATATATATAATCGTGTCGGAAACAACAGGGTCAGATCCTGTCTGCCCAGAAGTGGGCGACGTCGATGGCGTTACTTCTGGCCATCATCAGGTCTTATTATTAATTAATTGTCAGGGACAAAAAAAACGATTTCACTTGCGCACTTGCCAAAAGAAATGCACACTGAAGCACACATCCCTTCTGGTGGTTAGTTGTGGCAGACATATGCTGCGAATTGGAATTAAATATGGTTCAAAGAAAGTGGTGTATTGTTTCCACATACATTTGAATCATTTTAAGGATTTCAAAAATCAAAGTCATTATTAAATTTAGGAAGTTTATTGACTTTTACTTGATATTAATGTTTTTTTCTGTATTAAAAACATTCATATGACATTATGAGTATACATTTATAAAATATCAATATATTTTAAAATACACAATAATCATGGTTTTCTAACTGTTAACTTATAAGTAACAAAAAAAGTAGCATTTAACCCATAAGCTTGCGGATAAAGTATAAATAAACATTAGATATTCAGTTTAACATACCAATACTACTATTTAACATACCAGAGGTTGCTCTATAAATATATTTTAATACTATAATTGTTTTAGAGGGTGAGTAATTTAAATCTGTAATTTTAGTGAAAAAGTATTTAAATATATGGTTCTTAAGCAGATCGCTTTTGCTTGGTTGTACCTGCTAATCTGTTTTATGATTTGTGACATTCTTTTTATTCTACTCATATCAATTCTACTCACTCTAATATCAATTACACTTCTACCAGGGTTATGAATAACATTTAGAAAGGTCAGTTTTTGTTTTTTGATAATTTATTATGTGAAAACAGTATGTTAACAGAATTGCAATGCAATAACTTTTGAAAGTGTTATTGATAAGAAAAAATAATACAGCAACTTATGGGTTTACAGAGTAAGTGATGATATTTTTTAAATAAACAAAGTATTCATTTTATTTTTTATCATGGGTACTGAATTTTTCATTGTTTTTGTGTTCCGGTTTATCTTCGCTCGGTTCGGTTGGGATCTTTATTAAAGCTTCAAACTCAACTGGCTCTATTAGCTTTTTTTTGCCGTGAGGTGGGGGTCCGATTAATTGTTCGACATCAGCATAATTTAATGTTTCCTTTGCGAGAAGAGTTTGCGCCAACTGAAAAAAATATACCAGATTTAAAATTTTAAAAAAATATATGCATATTTGGTCTAATATGTATTTCTAATTATCCACAGAGCTCCACAACTACTGATAATAACTAATCCCATTAATAATCATTAGATTTAAGTCAATTTGCAAGAAGAATAAATGAACCTAAATGCGTTAATTTTTAAAAACTTTCTTGGTGCGTCAGTATACTTGTCTGAAAAGTCACATTAATTTTCTAACTTGACCAAACACCTTCATTTGAAACTTAGCCTTCACAGTGTAACTCAAAAAAAAAAACCTGGGACATCATAAAAATATTTATACGGTATTAACTCACCAACTCGAGTAATCTCATATTGTCTTTCAAGACTTTTTCAGTTTGGTAGTATGCTTTAGCTACCAAATTTCTTGCTTCTAAATCCATCAGATGTTTTAACGTTTTACTATATGGTGACTTTCCACTTTCTTTGTTTTCTTCATCGAATGAAATTAAACCTATAGTCTCCGACATACCATATTGTCTGATCTGAAATGGATAAATATTTATTAATAGAAGTATTTTTGGGAATGTACGTTTATGCAGTATATTTAATATTTAAATAATGGTGTACCTGTGCATAAGCCATCTTTGTGACTTTGTCTAAGTCATTACTAGCTCCGGTGGTAATACTGTTAAATTTAATAGCTTCAGCAACTCTGCCTCCTAATGCCATACACATTCTATCAAAAAGCTGAAAATAACAAAAATAGACAAGCAATAAATAAATATAATGTTCAAGCCACATTTTATGTAGTAAACGCAAAAATTTACATCATCTCCATTCGGGGTATGCAATCATTTCATGCCCAATTTTCTTTTGGGTATATTCTCATAATAATGGTTGCACACTGAACACACCTCCACGCATAACACCTTGTGCTGGTGTACCCTGGGCAACGTCTACAAAGTAGCGGCTAAGATGTTCAGTAGTGGTAGACAATTTATGGAGTCGTCGTCCCCGGAAGACACCACTGTTCGCACTTAGGTCGTGTGTAGGAGTCTCGGCTTCGGCTGATCTTCTCTGAGCGTATCGTGTGCGGGCGCGGGGTTATAGGGGAGAGGTTGGTGACGGTCGGATGAGCCCTGATGCCTCGCCGCTCCAGGGCTGGTCGCGGTGGAGGGAACCGAGAGAGGGAGAGCCAGTAAACCGGTTAGATGCTGGCCGCGCCGCCGGATAGTACAGGGTCCCGACCTGCGGCTAACTACCGTAGGTTGGCTGACCCACCAGCCGGTGTATAATCTCGCCGCATCCAGTGTGCCGGATAGTGACCAGATTGGGTCCCACTGTTTGCGTGCGGGGAGCACTGGGGGTCCTCCACCTTGCTGCCCTCCACTGCACCAGGCCTGACCCGGAGCCGCGAAGACTGTGTTTATTTTGCCGAATCCTACCCTCTTACCTTATCCAATTCCATAAAAACGAAAAAAAAAAACCATGACAATGAACACAAATAGAAATGAGTCCTTACAGCATAACACAAACCCCACGTGCCGGTCCCCTGTCAACTACTGCAACATCAGAGGGCTGCACGCTAACATCAACGCAGTACACTACCACCTACAAAATTCCCGACCTCACCTCCTTTTCCTCACAGAAACACAGATAGCCACACCTGCTGACCATAGTTACCTCAACTGTCCGCAATATACTTTGGAAGGTGCTTTTCATTTCAAAGCCGGTCTTTGCCTCTTTATCAGGTCTGACATCAACTACAACCGAATCCGCTCTGTAGAATGAGCTGAGTTCCAAGTGTTGTGGGTCAGGGTCAACGACCCCGAGAGATTTAGGATCTATGCAGGACTCTACAGATCCCCTAACATGTCCACAGCAGGAACATCTAAACTCTTCGACTATCTGGGTGAGACCATTGATGGTCTCTTGCTTTCTTACCCACAAGCGGAATTTGTTGTTCTCGGCGACTTCAACGTGCACCACACTACATGGTTGGGGTCGGGAGAGACAAGCTCCGCTGGCAATTGTGCTGAATTATTTGCGTCTTGCTATGGCCTTGCACAGCTCGTACAGAACCCCACCCGTAAACCTGACATCGCATCACATCGTCCAGCTCTACTCGACCTGTTTCTTACTTCTCAGCCAAATGATTACTTGGTAGAGGTCGAAGCGCCACTAGGCAACTCCGACCACTGCCTTGTGAAAACAACTACAATCAATGCTCCATTGCCACCAAAAGAACAAAACAAACGACGTGTGTGGCATTACAGGTCGGCTGACTGGAACGGATTACGTGGATTTTACGGAGGATACCCGTGGGAAGATATTTGCTTCAAAAATAAGGACCCTTCAATATGTGCCAATCTGGTGGAGGATGTAATCATCCAAGGACTGGAATGTTCTATTCCTCACTCCACGAAATCTACGGGCACCACCTTAAAAAGTTGGTTTAACCGTGACTGTGCCGAGGCCGTAAAACGCAGGAATACCGCATACAACAAACTACGAAAAAATAACGACTCCATAAGTCATGCAGCATACAATTTAGCCTCCAAAGAAGACCATTAATGACTCCAAAGACAAGTTCAATGTACAAATTTGCAACAAGTTGTCCGCTTGCCCTGTCGGTAGTAGAGCATTCTGGTCTCTCGCTAACTCTATTGGCAGCAACTTTTGCACTTCTTCTTTTCCACCGCTGACTAATGCCAATGGCTCACTGGCTCTAGCCTCCAAAGAGAAGGCTGAACTTCTTGGTTCGCTGTTTGCTTCCAATTCCACACTCGACGATGGTGGGGCCAACCCCCCCATCCATTCCTCACTGTGGCAAGCAGATGGGGGCTGTAAATTTCAGGCTCAAAGCCGTATGTCGAGAACTTCTCCAATTAGCAACCAACAAAGCCAGTGGCCCAGATGGCATACCAGCGGTGGTATTAAAAACTTGCGCTCCTGAACTTAGTCCTGTGCTCATCAAACTTTTCAGATTGTCCTTTAGATGTGGTATTGTTCCCCAGGGATGGAAAAAAGCCCTTGTTCACCCAGTTCCAAAAAAGGAGACCGAAGTGACCCCACAAACTATCGCCCAATAGCCATCACATCACTACTTTCCAAAGTGATGGAACGTTTAATTAACAGCCAACTTCTAAACTACTTAGAGAAGAATGATCTTCTGTGCGATCGGCAATATGGTCTGCCGTAGTCGATCGTGCGGCGATCTCTTGGCATATGTCACACATGTTTGGGGGAAATCCATCGAATGCTTTGGAGAAACGCAAGCTGTTGCCCTGGATATCTCCAAGGCGTTCAATAGAGTCTGGCATCGCGGTCTGGTGAATAAATTACCGTCTTATGGACTAACTCCCTCCCTGTGCTCCTGGATTGAAAACTTCTTGAGTGATCGAAGCATCATCACTGTCGTAGATGGCTTTTCTTCTTCCTGCCATAAAATCAACTCAGGAGTCCACAGGGCTCTGTGCTGTCGCCCACTCTTTTCCTTCTGCATGTGAATGATTTGCTTCAATGCGCAAACATTCACTGTTATGCCGACAACAGCACTGTCCATGAGAGTATAATCTTCCATAAACCTCCGAAACATTCGGAACTATCTGCTGCTAGGGAATCTCTGGTGAAGAAGATAAACATGTCTCTTGAAAGGGTTTCACGATGGGGCGACTTCAACCTCGTCAGTTTTAACATTTCAAAAACCCAATCATGTACTTTCTCCACCAAGAAGACTGCTATGGATCCTGTATCTTTCAACGGTTGTTCTCTTCCGAAAGCAAGCTCCATCAACATGCTTGAATTATCAATATCGTATAATGTCAAATATTACCAGTCAATTAAGTGTAAAGCCGGTCTCGCTTCCAAAAAACTAGGTGTAATATATAGATCACGTCGGTATTTCAACGATAAACAACTTCTTCTTCTATATAAAGGACAAATCCGACCTATCCTTGAATACGGCAGTCACCTTTTTATTGGAGCCCCAAAATACCTTCTAAACTTAATTGACTCAGTTCAAAGAAGAGAAATTCGTTTGATAAACAATGACACCCTTACGTCTAATCTACAATCAATGGAACACAGACGTAAGATTGGTTCTCTTAGTCTTTTCTACCGTTATTACCACGGTCGCTGCTCTTCCGAACTTAAAGAACTAATTCCTCCTGCACCCACTCACAGCCGACAAACTTGTCTTACACTTGCCGAACATCCATACACAGTTAATATATGTCGACTAAGAACTGGCAGCTTCCAAAGTTCCTTCCTTAATGCCACTGGTAAGCTATGGAATGCTCTTCCAGCATCTGTGTTTCCTCCTTCCTACAATCTGGATCTCTTCAAGAAACAGATAAATATACACTTGCAATCTCCCCAACCCACACACAAATACGAACACAACACACATTTCCCGCATGCAGCGTCCAGCCACCCTGGCTGAGCATCATAGAGTGCACTGGTCTTGGACCGGGTGTGCTCTCCTGCATGCGTTTACATAAAAAAAAAAACAACTCCCATTCCTTTTTCTAATATTTTGACTGAAGAACACAATTACACTTACGTTGGAAAACCATAAAGACTACAATAAAAAATTGTCATCAAAAAATTAAATTATGTAATAAATATTCTCCCTTGTCATGCACAAGAATGAATTTTCTTTTTGACGAGGTAAATATCAAAATAATATATTGTTACTGTATTACTATTATTATATATATATATTTTTTAAAATATACAAGGATTCAAATATATTATTATTTTATATGAAATATATAAGAAACGAAAATAATTATAATTGTTTTATATTGTAATGAAAAATCTCTTTAATTTATAATATATCCTGTGACGGAAATATGAATAAAAAAACATACCTCTTCTTTCGAATAGAGCTTTTGATCGGTGGGTGTGTATTGAGCAAATCCTAAAGCTAAACTAGTACGGGGGACTATAGTAACTTTTAGTAAGGCATCAGTGTGTTCCAAAAGCCACCCAACTAGAGCATGTCCCGACTCGTGGTAAGCCACAATCTCCTTCTCTTGAAGAGACATCGCATGGTTTCGCTTCTCAGTACCACCTGAAATAAAAATGACATTATTCAATTGAGTCTCCTACAATTACGAGTAGAATAGCCCAGCTGTAATTTTTTTTTGTGTTAAACAGAACATCATTCACCAAGACAGATGTATTTTAAATTCATAATAGTTAAACTAAGATTACGTTTATAACAAAGACATATCACGTTGATGAACCTACTTTTTCAAACAAATAAGTTTTTTTTAAATAAAAATTAAATTGATAATCAAACATATTTACTATGTTTAAGTTGTATGGAGAATCAATAACTATAATTTAAATGTTTTTAAATAAAAAATTACATGAATTATTATGAAATTTTATTCTGCATCTATTATTTGCATCCTTAAAAGATGAAACCTATACAATAGAATCAAGATCTTTTAGTTAATAACCTCATTTAAATTAAAATGTTATATATATAACTAATTCGACTTGGATCAAGGCTGCCATGAATAGGGGTTGTATACAGCAAATTGAATGGAGATGTAGTGTAGAGATTATTTATGTCTTCGGAACATTTATGCATAACATAACTAAATTTACTAACCGACTAATCGTTCTACAGCATACTCTAAATCTGCACCTGTGACCTTTGTTTGCTTCAATCTCGCTGCGTGCAATGCTGCTTCATTGCACACATTAGCAATGTCTGCTCCACTGAAGCCTAAAAATATTTTTTTTCAAACTTAATTTAATATTACAAACAAAAGTTTTATGTGATTATACCACTTACAAAATAAAAATATGTTGTACTAGAAAAATTGGAGGATTCTTTTAAGAATATATGGTCAAATAAATTTACAGTCATTGATATTGTAAGCACTAATGCAGACTACGTCATGAGTAGAAAAGTACATTTGGCAAGCAGAGCTAACTTTGAATGTATGGCATCACTTTACATACTCATAATGAATAATCAATCATTCATTTATAACTGATTATAAATTCATTCATAATGAATGCATTCAATTTTAAATTTCTTTGCATTTTACAATATTGACTTCATTTAAAGAAAAAATGTAAGATTAAATAATAAAAATATAAATAAAAAATGTCTCAAATAATTCCGGAACTATTGACTGTAAGAAATTAAATTGTAACATTATCAATATGGCACTTAAATAACTGTAAATAATATTCATTGAAATTACCAGGTGACAGATATGACAGTCTTTTGGAGTAGTAAGGAGGATTGTGCTCAAGAATAATGCATTTCAAATGTCTCTCAAAAATTTCTTGGCGCTCTTGAAGTGTTGGAAAATCTATTAAGATATGTCGGTCAAATCTGCCTGGCCTCAATAGCGCCTGCAAAATAAGTCATTGGAAGTCGTTAAGAAAAACTCTTTACATAATATAAAAGCCTATAAAAATGTACATAAATAACCTCTTTTTGTCATTGTACTTATATGTGCGGTAATAGTTATTCTACAATGTTCCATATTGTAATATACGGTTTTTTAGTACTTTTTTTATTTTCTTTTAATGCATACATAATTCTGCTAATTTTGTTATTTGTATTGTAAATTATTTTCAAAAACAATTACGGCTATCATAAGTACTCTGACTAACATATGTCGAGATGCGTCTGAATCTAACCCATACACATTAGGCAAGAAATTTGTTGAACACTCCTTTTATAAAAGTATTTTCTTAACATTAAAAAAAAAATTAACTATTCATTAAAGCACTTATCTTATAATTCATAGGTATTATATATTTTAAATTAGGTATGAATTCCCACAAACACACTACTTAATTAACTTTGTAGATTTTTATCATTTTGGGGACACCTATAAAAACTTCAAAAAATTTAAATATTTATAAGTGTCACTAGAATTATTTTAGAGTCAATGCCAATAATATCAATAATAAATGATAATACCTTATCAAGAACATCAGCTCTATTTGTAGAAGCTAAAAGAATCACGCCCTCATGGGTTGCCATGCCATCCATCTCCACCAGCAGTTGGTTAAGGGTTTGCTCTCCCTCTCCACTGGAGGCTCCTGCGGCACCTCCGCTGGAACTTCCCGTTCCCGATCTTTGTCTTCCGATGGCATCAATCTCATCTATGTACACAATGCAGGGTGCCCGCTTACTGGCTTCTTTGAAGAGATCCCTGACTCTGGCAGCGCCCAAGCCTCCAATCATTTCAATAAATTCAGAACCATTCATAGATAAGAATGGGACGTTTGATTCCGTGGCCACAGCTTTGGCCAATAATGTTTTTCCACATCCGGGTGGACCAAGGAGCAGCGCACCTTTTGGCACCTAAAATAAACATTTAAAATATATAGTATATGTATATACGAATGTATGATAGTTATGTTGTGTTAACTGATGGCTATCGATATAGAGAATAGAAAGCTATGACTAGTCAGTGAAGTGGTTAGATGGTCTGTATTGATAGTTAAAGTAGTTTTGTGTGCTTGTTGTTTATGTTTTCCGTGCAAAGAGCAAGACCTTGAAGTGTTGCTTCCTACACGGGAACACTAATAAAGAAATGTTGTGAATATTCACAAAATCATCATAGAAGATTAATGATGGACAATCAAAGTTGTGGAACATTCTAGAGTGACGTAATGTTCATTTGAGGTGGCTAAAAAGTGTCTTTTGACCACCTTTTCCTTTGTTTCCTTAGTGCGGGTGTTCAGTTTCCCATTTCGTTGTCAATAAATAAACTTTTATTTCAAAATAATAACATTTTTACCTTTGCGCCTAAATTTTTGTAGTATTCTGGTCGCTTTAAATAATCAACGAACTCCATAACTTCAACTTTAGCTTCCTTTAGTCCAGCAACATCTTCGAACTTCACTCCTTTTCCTGCACCCATCACAGGATCAACAAGAGTAAATTTAGCACGGCCCATTTGAGTCTGAAATTAAATTTTGAATAAATATTATTTTCAATTTCAATTTATTTATTTTTTTCTTTTAGAAACATTACAAATAACAATATTTAATTCATTTCTAAAACAGGATACAGGATAAATATCAATTTATAAATAACACAATAATAATGGGATCATTTAAAAAGTCCCGGAGCCCTCTACAGAAACTAGATCATGTTTTACTACACAGTGTACTTTTCGTCATTCTATTGCTTTTAAACAATTACAATTATGTAACCAAACAGCAACAGGTCTCATTTTATTATTCTTAATATATTATTTATTATTCGTAAATAAGTAATGAATGGAAATTAATAATAGGTATGGTAAAGTTTCCATTTTATGTGCTAATTATCCATTCATCTTAAATTAATTACTGGCCTTATTGAGTATATTACTGACATTTTAATTTTATAATTGACCACATTCATACTGGTCAATCAATTTACTGCAAAAATCTTGAATTAGTTACGGAACAAATAAAACCAAGCCCTGTATTATATACATAAATATACATCTCAACCTTTTTTTCTGCGATAGATGCGTTCCGTGGTAAATCGCACAAAAAAAGCTATGATTTACATAGAAAAAGGGAAGATGCGTTCCATGGATTTTAAAAACCGCGTAACTTTGAAACTGCTAGATAAAATATACCCAAAAACGCACAAAAAAATATTTCACCCGGAACATTAATCAGTACATGGCTCCAATTTTTTAATTTCTTCATAAAATTTACGTGCTTTTTCTTGAAGTAAATTACTACTTATCGGGATTCTTTTTTTGGTTAAATCTTCAATAAAGATTATGAGCGCTTGTTCAGTTTTTTCTAATAACGTATCTCTTGTGTATAATGATAATTTGGAACTTATGTTGGTCCCATCAATAATAGATTTTCTTATTACAATTTCATTCTTTTTAATTGCTCTTATACACCTAGCTAGCCAACGTTTGACTGTATGCACCGCTTGACCGGCCGCCCGGCTGTGTGTGTGCAGCCTAACCCGTGTCAAATGAATAGTCGGCCTTGTAACACTCGGCGCAAGTTGGGGTATAGGCGGCCAATATTTCAATCCATCGTGTTATTCGGAATACATTAATAAGGGGTTCGACTGTATATTTTTGAGATCATATGTACATACGTTCATATGATCTTAAAAATATATATTTTTTTAAATATTGCATTTAAAAAAAAACGCATAACTTCAAAATCGCACAAAAAAAAGTCACACAAAAAGAGGTTTGAGTGTATATATATATATATATATATATATATATATAAGAGGAGCTTATTCGGCGTGTTTTCCCAGATATAGCGCAAAAGTTTAATAACCATAATTGGCTGGGTGAACGAGCAATATTGGCGGCGAAAAATAAAGATGTCGAGGATCTCAATGCGACCATTCAGAATTTTCTTCCAGGACAGTTGGTTTCCTTTAAATCAGTCGACACCGTTATGAACCAGGATGGCGTAGTCAACTATCCCACGGAGTTTTTGAATTCACTGGAATTGTCTGGATTACCACCTCACAATTTGCAGTTAAAAAGTAGGATCAGTTGTCATCATGCTGCGTAACATTAATTAAACTCGACTGTGCAATGGAACAAGACTGGCTGTGAAAAAGCTAATGAATAACGTCATTGAGGCAACAATCATAAAAGGAAAATACAAAGGAGAGGATGTCTTGATCCCGCGGATACCGATGATTCCAACGGATTTATCATTCGATTTAAACGCTTACAATTTCCAGGACGTATGGCCTTTGCGATGACCATAAATAAATCGCAAGGACAGTCGTTAAGTTTGCAGAATCAACTTGGAGTTTCCCTGTATCGCGCATGGACAATTATACCGTCTTCTTTGTTTATTTACGCACCACAAAACAAAAAAAAAAAAAAAAGTTTCTAAGAAAGCTTTAAATTGATTAACAGACTGTTTCATAAGAGTGTGTGTCTGTCAATATCAAATTTAAGCCTTATAAATAGCCAGTATTTCAGGAAAACTCTGTTTTGTAAGTAAGCAACATGATATGTCAAAAATAATAATAAAACTTCATGCTTCATTCAAAAAATCCTTTTTTATTATATACGGATTCGTTTTGATTGTTTTAAGACTATTTAATACAAATGCTTAGGTCTTTTATTTATCGATTGAGGCAGTACGAAGTCTGCCGGGTCTGACAGGAAACAGTTAATAATAGTTCAACCAATAAAATGATTGTTCATATTATAAACCAGAAATTAACCGCTTCTGTGCCAAGAGCGAGATTACTCGCATTCTTGGCCGTGCCCAGCAGGCCGGCTATAGAAAAAGAGCGAGTATTCTCGCTCTGGTTTGAGCCTCTGTGTCATATGTCCCGTTTTTTTGGTTAATTTAAAATATAGAACACACAGAGACATTGAATAAATTTGGTAAGTCATTTAAATATCCTTTCAAGGTGTAATGTTTTTAATTTATAAAAATAAGATTTAAAAATGATTTATTTTGATTAAAAATTCACGGCCTGCTGTGCACAGCTACACTTCTACCTACTGGCATTTAAGAGGTTAAATGATGAATGAGTTTGTGTTTTTTAAAATGGGACATTATATTTAATAAAAAGGTCAATACTATATTTAATCCAATTTAGTATATTATAGTTACTACGCCACCTGGATGCGGAAGACGGAAGATCTAAGAGGATGGAGACTCATGCGGGAGGCCTACGTTCAACAATGGACGGACACAGGCTGATGATGATGATGATGAGTTACTATATATTGCTATAATTTAAGAAGAGTATTATTGCATGTGCAAGTAAAAAATGCAGGACTTACAAAAGTATCCAAACTGATTGGTGGTTTGATGCTCTTGCTTCTAGATATTAGCGACAAGAGGAGACCAATGATAAGAAGTGTAATGAGAATTTTTCCAGCAGCATCACCACCTCTCTCGTACACAACTGCGACACCTGAAATAAATTATAATTTGTATATTTATAAAAATAGTTATACCACAAATTATTGAATAGATGTTCTAATTCCCCTATTGTAAATGACACTCAGACCACGTAGACAACATCCTACAAAGTTAAAGATAGACAATTATAACAGTCTTATTGTCTGCAGTCTTCATAAGCCTTTTGTAAATAAATATAATGCCGAAGTTATAGCCTCTACCCTTGGTAGTATAAATAATAATAAATAACTTCTTAGTTTTCACAGCCAGATTTGATATTGTGGCTTTTGGGTTTAGCCGTGTGTGGCGAATTACTTTTTTTTTAATATTTCGACCGCCATTGCAGGGGTCTTTTTCAGGGTTAATAACTTAGTGATAAGTTTGTGTCTGAAAGTAGCCGTCAACCTAACAAACCTCCACGAGCGTCATGTCGGAGAATCGTGCGTTAGGCTGACGGCTAAACTACCTCCAGACACCAACTCATCACTAAGTCATCTATCCTGAAGAAGACCCCTGCAATGGCGGTCAAAATATTAGAAAGAAGTTATTCGCCACACGCGGTTAAGCCCAAAAGCCACAATATTAAATAATAATACCTTACTGTTTAAATGATTTTTTATTGAAATGATGAACTTTTATAAAATATTACCATCTTTGACTCCCAATTGTTCTTCAGCTTCTCTGAGTTTATCTTCAAACCTGTGTATATCAACAATATTCATGTGATATATTCGTTGTTCGGACTGAAATTAAGATTAAACACAAAATATTATTTATGTACCTAATTGATAATAAGAATGCTATGGTGATGGTACGACAATCAAATAATGTCATAATATTTTAATGTATATTCTATATGTATTACTTTATAATAATAAACAATTCAAGCTATAAAAAAATTGTACATTATTTTTTTTTAACAAAAACATTTAATGTAATGTAAGTTGTTGATATTTTTAAGGAAAAAAAATCTTAAATTTTAAAGGAAACTTAATTTTTAGCAAGAATCTAAAAAAGTGGCACATTTTAATAAAAAAAAACAATCAAAATATTTGTTTTAAGATTGTCAACTGCATTATGACAAAAATGTATTTAGTTATTATTTTAAATTACTGATCAATTAGTTATATAGTTTAATTATAAGAAGAATAGCGGGAGTGACCTGGATGCGGAAGGCGGAGGATCGAAGAGGATGGAGACTCATATATTTCAATAATTTTTAAATAGATAATAAAATGTTTTATACCTTTTTCCCTTTAATTACGGCACCTTCATGTAAAATTATGGTTACTATATCGAGATCGGGTCTTACTATTAGTTCTTCAACTTCACCTTTGGCAAGCATTTGATATACAAACTCGTTCCAGGACACGTATCGTAAATTCTGTAACAAAAATATATTCAGGTTAATATATGTACGTATAAAATGTATCAAACCAATAAGAAAAATCGCGCCACAAGTACAAAGTATTAAGAAGAAATGATTTCATATATTTATAGAATGTATTAAGCATATAAATCATTACTAACATAATTATTGTCATTGCCTTTTAAATAAAATAGCAATATAAAAATAAAATATTTCGCTCAAAAAGCATAACATTATCAATGATGTTTTGAACCCAATACCACATGTTTTGTATATTTTATTAGGTAAAGAGAATTCAAAAATATTTATAATATTATTATAATTGGACAAGAAGTGAAAGTGTTACACATTATAATCAATTTAACTAAAGAAATACTTGTGGATAATTTCAGAATTTTGAATTTAATTAACCTGTACCTTATTGAGTTATATGAAAACAAATATATATATATACGGGTTATAGCTCTTTTTATATTTTAAGAATCTGTCTTCCGCACTATATAATCAAGTTAGGTGTCAAACAAGTTACCTATGAAAGCTTTTACAAGCTAGTGGAAATCGTTTCTGAGAGCTCTAACTTCATATTTTGTGGACTCCTCTAGAACAATAATTTACGCAGAAGGGTATTAAGTGCAAAAACTCTTAGATGATCTTATCAACATATTTTATCAATCAAAAATGTGTGATCGAGTAATATTTGCGAAACAAAAAGAACTGTTTATATCAAGAGTGTTAAGCTCAAGCTGGGTACATATTAAAATAAATGATCATTGTGGCCACGAGTCACAATACCTTTGGCTTTTATGCTATGGTGTAAACCAGTGCTCCGCAACCGGTGTGCCGCGGCACACTGGTGTGCCGTAAGCCGATACAGGTGTGCAGCGATCAAATAAGGCAATATTATAAATAAATAATTTTACAACGGTCCACAAGCTCCCAGTGCCTATAGCCTATTTATGTAGACATACAATGACATACTTGCTTTATTAAGTTCTAAATGAAATTTAAAAATAGTGAATTTGATCAAATCAATAGCTATTTTAGACTTTTGGTGTGCCGCGGTATTCAAGGTGAGAACTTTGGTGTGCCGTAGAATCCAAAGAAGTACTTTGGTGTGCCGTGGATGAGAAAGGGTTGCGGAGCTCTGGTGTAAACAATAAAAATATGATACCTCTGGTTGATTCGAACCAGGAAACATTAATGAAAGCACAGCAATCAGCAAATAGGCAGTCAGCATCCAAAAGAAAGCCTTTGCCATAATTGATTTCATAGTCTTGTCATCATCTTTTTTGTCCTTTTTGTCCGGGTCTTCCTTCTCTGGACCCTGGAAATAAATAATTATTTTATTTAGTATTTTCATCAATCTTAGGTATACAAACTTTACTGATTTGGTTAAAAGGTTATATAATAATGTATTCATTAAAAGGCTCCTAGTTGGATATGTGGTAATCTCTATGCGAAGATCTAGACCTAACCACGTACATGGAATATCCAACACCCCGATTATAAAAACATTTTTAAATTTTAAATATTATTTCTGTTAAGCTGATTGAGAAAATAACGTTTTACTTTCTGTAATAAATTACCCAATAATATGAAAATATTTTTTTTAACGTTAGGTATATCGAATTTTATAAATATGTACTTTATTATATATTTTTATTCTTACTCTTTCAGGTGGTTTAGGTGGCCCAAATGGTGGAGGTTGGTATCCACTGACTGGAGAAGTATGAAGGTTTCTGTTTAGAATAGTTAGTGAATTTATCGAAATTCCTAGAGAAGGCTGGGATCGGTTAATTAAAGCGCAAACTGCTTTAAATTCATCCTTAAAAATACTCCCCATCTGCATAAAATAAATAAATCATATATTTTGGTAAGTGGTAGATAAATTTATAATACATATAGATTATAGCCCTATATAGTATTTTTTTTTGTTGATTTTTTTGACCACTTTTTCAAGTGTCATCATCTTGATTTTATGGAATTATGCTTTTAGGAGACTTATTTATCACCTTAGAATACCTACTCTTCAAACGTAATTGAAGAAGAGTGTTTTTTAATAAGGAAGTATTAAACAAATATTAAATAAAATTTGATTCTTCGGTAATATCAATGAATAGTTACATAATACATTTTAGCTCAACAAATCAATTAAAGTTTAACCTACATTGCCACGTGCCTGGAAAACATTATTTCTTGGTATTTATGCAAAATAAATGTAATCCCGTTTAATTGTGTTAGAATTATGTTTTGACATATGACACATTACGACTTGATTGAATGAAATTCATTTACGGTTGGAATATAAAAAAAAATGACAATAAGTGCATACATAAGATGATCCATCGAAACCCAAAAGCGCTGGACCTACAGAGTTGGACATTGATTTTAATGTTATTACATTTAATGTTACAGGTGTTGGAGAACTAATGGAATTTATAATTTAAAAAACATTTATATTAGTAATGCCACTTTAGTGTATCTTCATCTATCCCATATAAAATATTATTTTATACAATTAAAACTATCATATATTTGACAAATAATGGTGCTAAATAGGTTATTTATTGTCAGATTTAACATTTACCTTTGAATATAGCGTTTTTCAGTATTTCTTTGAATATAGAAAAATCGAAAGCTATACTAAAAAAAAACACGCAGAAAACAAACGATCAAAATTTTTGCAAACGTACCACTTACTTTCATATTTTGTATATATTTGTTTTTATGTTTCTGCCTTCAAAAACGTAAATAAAGCTTGTACTGTATTGTCGTTCATCATAACCTAAAATATTATATTTATAAGTTCATCGTACCTTCGAGTTGTACTGTTGTGTCTTGTGAACGTAAGATAGTGAATGCATAGCAGACACTCTTTCTGTTTTATTTATTTTAATATCCTTTAAATAATTATATTTAAACATTCTTGCGTGAAACTGTTTTGCCATAGCAGTGCAGGGAATTCTAGCATTATGTTTAATGAATAAACATTTAATTTTATCCAGCGACAACATTTTAAAAGTTATTGAAACAATAAATCAATATTTGAGTAAATGAGTAAGCAGGATATATATTTTAATTGTATTTTCTCCGATCAAAACTCCAAATGTAAACTTTTGACAAATGAAGGTTATAACTTACATAATGTTGCAAGCTAGAAAAAATAAGAGTGCATAATACCTACCTGAATAATAGTGGAAAAAATCTTAAATATTTTAAGGTAAGCTTAAATTACTGTTTGTTTTGAATCATTTATTTTGTCATATATATGATTTAAATTTTCAATAACACACTTTTAATGCCAACAGATCATGATATTTAAAAAAGTTGGTAGGTATCTAAATATTGCCGGAAATTATTGCTACAAATTACCTACACGCAGCTGAACAAATATTCCAAATTTGAATTTCTTCGAAGTTTCTTAATCTTTTTAATGCTTAATGATTAAATGCTTTTGTTTTTAAATGGTTATATGCTATTAAATTCAGATCAATCTGTAGGGGACAGATGTTTAAGGTCTGATTTCACGCCTAACAAGACGGAAACCATGGCGACTAACATAACTTATAAGGATATATATGTTGGGGAAGAAAATTTAAAAATAGCTTAATAACTTTAACGTTTAAAGAATAAATATCTGCATAACTTTGAATGTTTTTTACTTTTTGAACTTGGCTAAAAGTCATTATAATATTTTCTATTCAGCTCCCCTATCTTGAAAGCTAATCAAAAATATATTATCATGAACATTTTCAGACATCTATGAACCGCTTCGTTAAGTTTTTCTTTCCCGCGCAAAACTAAAATACATAGATGAACAATCCGTATCACTAGTGTGGAATGAATCCTCATGTTAGTATCCTAGTACTGGTGGCGAGGTGAGAAAGGCCCAGTTTCTCTATGGAAGTTCCCTGTCTGCGCAACTCGGCGCCACAAGTTTGCAAGAAGGGTAGTTTGGCGATTACAATGAGTCGCGTCTTGACAATTATGTAACAGAGCGACTAGATATTTTACGTCACAACAAAAAAAAAATGTTTCCAAATCAAATAAATGCGTTTTCTGTATTATTTCATTATATTAAAAACTTTCAGCCAGGCACATTTTAACTGTATTGGATGCGTTCAATAATATGAAACTCGGTCGGGCGCATGCGCCAACAGAAAATCGTCCGTCCTTATTTTATCTGGCGATTGTATTGTGCATGGAAAGAGACGTGCATATTTACCAGGTTTGCTAGAACCTCTCTTCCTGAAAATAGCACAGCTGCTTCAGCAGTGGCCGATCGAACTGTCAGTCTATGATTAACGGAACGTCGTGAAGTGCGGTGTGCGGCGAGCAGCCCCCAACAGAACCATCACTTTAGTTTACAAGAAATTCTACACACAGTTATTTCCAGCAGCATATCATTTGCAATCATTTAATGCTCTTTTCACCAGCCGCGGTAAGCTTAATTCATAGTTAATACATAATTCGAATGTTTATTTTAACGGTTATATATTTTGATTTTGTAATGTCTTTCAATCATATCGAGATTTTCGACCGATTTTTACAAATTTGTAGTTCATATCGAATTCAAATAAAAAATACATTATAAATTTACTATTTTATAATTTCGGTTTAGAGTTTTTCATTCATAAATCTGTAATATTGGTTGCGGAGAACATCTCCATGTGGCCGCAGATTATGTGAATGGTGATAACGGTACATTTATTTAGTCAGTTGTTATAATTCGGTTACCGTATTTTACTTTGGTAAAACAATAATATGTTAGCTTTTATTTTTGCATTAGGGTTTCGAGTTTTAAAATAGATTTAATTTACAACGTTGTGAATTTCTTATCTTATGTATATTTGTTAGATGGAGAAAAAATACACAAAATGCTTCCTTTATCATACATAAACAATTATAATACTCTTGTTCTTGACACTTCTCAGAGATATTTTAAAAATAAAGCCTCAACCATCAATGACACTAATTTACAATGCTTTATCTTTCATAATATTTTATTATTTGAATATCTTATTTTTATTTAAATTACTTGTCTTCTTTTAAATCCGCTCCCAAAGTGGTGCATGTATCGCTCACTAAAACTTGCCGGCATTTATTTTTTTCGTCTTTGAAACTCTCGACAGCCCCCAAGACAAGAGCTTTTTGGGAAGGCACTATATTACGAGTATAGAGGCATATTTGGGCGTTAATTTTTTTTTTTTTTTTAAAGATGATCGGAAGTTTTGTATAACACACCCGTTGCTTGTATGTTTTGATTCTGTGGGCAAACCTATTTTTTTTTACATTAGAACATAAAAGTTTTGGAAATTTGAGTCATTTGTCGAATTTAAAAGTATTTATTGTGTTAATGTTTTCTGTCGCAAATTTTCATGAAATATTGTAATGTTTGTAATTTTCGGATTGTATTATGTATTTAATTATTATTTCAACATATATTTTACTATTAACCACAAAGATGGGCTGCCAATAAATTAACAAGAAGTTCCTTATATCTCAAAACTAAATGAGAGGAATTTTTATCACATATTCATTTGGATCATGTTCAGTAACTTTCTTCTCCATTAATTGTCATTCATTAAGAATATGAATGACTATCGATGGATACCTTAAATGCATAAATCATTATCGAGAATTACCAGAAATAACACTAGGTTAGCACGAAAATATATTTTTGTTCGTTTTAACAAGGGGGCTCTCGAGTCACATTGAGCTCCCTCCATGCAGATTCCTTTAGCTCATAATTAGTCATACTCTTAAGTAAGATACCCACCACATCTAAAAATCCTATAATTCAATTCACAAATTATACAAAAAAACCATTGGCATTTTTTAATATGGATCACTTATGTAGATTTCCGGCAGTGTTGGTTTAGTATTCAACCGATAATTATACAATAAGATATAAGCAATTATTGCTCGACTGTGTGAACTTGAATCAGCAGAGGAAGTAAATGCGAGACGCGTTCTAACCGGATTTCATCAGAATTTAAAAAAATGTTTTATTCAAACATGTCTTGTAAAAAACAAGACGGTTTACTCAATACTTTAGATGCAAATATAATAATTTAGGGTAAATGTAAATACATTATACGTTATAATTTATATTTTTGCATTCTTATTTGAACTAGTTACCTAATTTTGTTTTATGTTTTCTATTTGAGATACTTCCAATAGTACAAATAGAAATACATAACAATTAAAATTGATAGATATGAATAAGAAGTACTCATATTACAACACATGTCAAGCATCATGGAATCTTTATAATTCACGGTGAATCATTTAACTTTATTCGGCATTCCTCTGTATATATATATATATAACTGTGTGGGTAATCAATAATTCGTCGACCAATAATTATTGACCTCATTCATTACGTTATTTGAGTGAGATAAGTTACTTAATTACATAGACAAAGTTCACTATATTTTACGTATCATACGATAGAGATATGATTACTACCTTTCTTTAATGTTTGCAGTGTTTACACTTACCCGTAAAACAGAGTTTCTTAATCAGTGCTCCGTGAAAAACACCAGGTGTTCGCGATGTATTCACTTAATATGTTTAAATTTTTATGTATGATTGTTGAATACACTTTTTACGCTAATTTGAAAAATAACTAAATCGGTTTTGCAATATAACCCATTTTACTTCATTTGTTTTACACGATACGTGATGTATTTATCTTTCATCAATAAAATTATTCAAAGAAAAAAAAATATGGAGCAAGTATAACGACTTTATAGTATTAATATATCTGAAAAACAACCCTTACATGACACAACAATCCGTGGTAAAATGAGATAAACATTAGTTATGATTAGTTGATCTGGTGACTATTCTTGTTTTAGTTTACTTGGACGGGCGAGAAAGACTTGGGTACAAACGCAATGTGGAAAAATTACTATATGTACTTAAAATGAATTTCCATTGCAGAGCATGACATTTTTTTTTTATTTAAGACTATATTTGTACATGTAAATTAAGAAAGCATTTTGTAAACAACATTCTGATAAGACCCAACATACAAGTCCATCATAAAAAGTAGTCAAAACAGTTGTTAATGATAACAATATTTTAAATATTGAAAATATGACAAAATTCTGCCATATTTTAATTATGATCACGTTAAATATATCTGCCCTTTAAAAAATGTTTATTTGTTTCTTTCATTCTGCATATTCCTTCAATCATTTACGAGGAAGCAGTCAATGTGTGAGAGCTTATAAAATAAATGCATTAAGCGTTCGGGCAAGGAGGAAGAGGTTGTGAACAAAATGGGGGAGAAATAATGAAGGGTATGCAAACAGGGAAAATAAATTTACTTACTTACTACAATAATAATATTTTCATTATGTTATCTTATTATTGATACATATATTTTATAAAGGGTTTCGCCCTTAGCAACTTCGCAAACTAATAAAGGTTAGAATTATCTTCTCTAATTTACATGTTTTGACAAACGATATTTGCATGATCTTTCGAGGCGAGTACATGGATTATTGTCGTGTATTTCATAAAAAAAATAGGTGCATACAAGCACATATACTCGTACATAAAAAATATCCTTAATTATACGTATCACGCATTTTTCATGCACGTTAACTTCGAACCAATAAAGTCCATTTTAGTGATAATTTCAAAATCCACGCGAAGTAACACCTCCGTGTCAAAATTTTAACGTGACGTTCGGGAACGCCCCCGGCCCCAATAATGCCACTAATGAAAATAGATACGGTAATCAAAGAATTCAAAACTAAATACATACTCATTAAGAAAATAATGTTGATTACAAGAATAAGATAATGGATAATATATATATATATATATATTTAAATACTGTACTGTGCAACTGCACTCTTAGATTCTTAGGATGCACCTTTAATATTTAAAATGTTATAATTAACATATTTATTTTATGAACTGCTTTTTCTATGTTTTCATTGAGAAAAATTTCATTCAAATTTATTTTTTTTGCACGTCAATTATTTTAGTTCAAAAATTTTCGTTGGCGGCCGTTACTTGTCACATTTTTGGGAAGCGGAAACGTTTTGACAAAGACGCATTTGTTGCGCAACCAAAATTTCGAGGATCATTTTTCATAAAAAAATATATTTTAGTACATAAAATTAATTCATTACTTTGTTTTGCATTTCAATTTGCCATTGCGTACTAGAGTCCCAAAAAGACGTCCGCGGTGCAATTATCTTTGTCTTATTCCTTTCGAAATTTGTGCACACGGTCGTCACAATTTGTTGCCGTATAATATATCAGCTGCCAAGGTCTTCACCTCATCCCATGCTAACTCTGCTTTCATGTTCCTTTGGGTGATGTCCGAACTCGCCCCCAAGCCGACACTGTCTGTAATTTTTTTTCACAAAGTTTTCTACATATGGGAAAACCGCCTAAGACTGTATGGGCATGTGACACGGAGAGATGAAGACCACATGGTGAAGAGAGCCCTCAACATACCCACGCTAAGAAGAAAACCTGGAAGACCACAGACAACCTGGACTGAAATTGTTAACAAGGATCTGAAAACTCTGGGTTTAACCGAGAATGCAATGCAGGACAGACAGACATAGCGAATGTGGACAAGGAGAGCCGACCCCAGATGATGGGTAATGGCGAGGCTAAAGAAAAAGAAAAGTTGCTACATATGAAATCATTATTAATTTTTTATCGAGATGCGTTTTCTAAAGCAGGCATTTATTACGTTGTATGCAAACTAAGTTAACTTGTGTCACGAAAAAATTTCTATCTACTTATTAAACTTAGTAAAAACGGCGAATATATTACATCACCCAACACAAATTAGTCTTACACGAGTCGCTACCTACCAACTTACATGACCAAATTATGAATAATAGACTTAAACTGCCAGAATACTGAAATAACATATCGATTGGTTTCGAAATAAAGAAGAAATCGATAAATTCTCCGCGTGATATTGTAATTTTACTACCAAATAAATGCAACATAAATACTGTATTTAATTTCACTATAAAGATAAAGGAAATTTAAGACGCACTGGAAACCTCCAATAAAGTGTCAGTTTTATTATTTAATGCAATTTACATACGGATTAAGCAAATGGCTAAAGCCGTATGATGAATAATTAGTAAGGCATTCAAATACCCGGCCAATTTCTAATATCGACTCAGTTTTTTTACATCAATTACGTGTAATAGTTAAAACTTGGTTCTGTTTTAAATTATTTTTGTCTATTTATAATAAAGACAATCTGGGATTACGATAGTTTGATTTAGTGAGGAATGACGAGGTGATAGAGTGATCAAGGCAGACTCTATTATATTGTCGGTTAAGAGACGATGCTGATACTACCTGGGACGTGTATTTTGGATCCTGCAGGAAAGCATAAACCATAGTTGTCTCTTATTGAAGCCCCCGGGCTCTCGCCGTCCTGGAAGGATATCGAGAACTAATCATAGCATGAACTTGGCAGAGCTCCCGAAGTAGAGCTGACATGGGATAGGTAAGGGCCATAGTGTTTTTTGATGGCGGTTCGATCATATGCTCTAATTAGAGTAGCGGATGTGGAATGTTGATATATAATATATTTTTGGAACACTGACCGATGTAGAATTATATTATACCCGTATTTATACATACACAGTATTTGCATCGATGGATATATTATAATATAAGCTGGTTAAATCCATAGTTTTTTTTTCTTCAAACTTCCCACAGAGAGATGCTAATTTGAAAATTAAATAAATTCATTGTTACAAAGTTATCACACAAAATACACATATGCATAAATGATCGTATTCGAAACATACCTAACAAAACATATCCATTATTTACAAGAAATAAAAGGTATATTTTTATAAAAGATTTTTTTTAAGTCATTCATTTTATAATCCTCTCACTTGTCATCCGAGTAGTAAAATTTCCTGTAGGATGGCAATACTGAATTTAAAACTAAAGTCGAAAAAGAAAACCTTTTGTCGATTGTGATTTTACGAAACGACTTTGGCTTTCAGAAATTTATCTTCAAAAACCGTATTTGTCTACGTTCGCATGGCTAAAAAGCGTACTTGTATACGTTTTCATAGCTAAAAAACGTATTTGTATATATCGTACATACAATTAACTTAAATTGAACTGAGATGATTTTAGTGGTACGGAAAGTTTTAAGTCAAAGTGCTCCGTGCCCTTAAAAAGTGCTTTGGCAACAATTCTTAACCTACGGCCTACGATCCGCATTCTGCCTGCCAAGGTTTTATGTACAGTCCTTAACACATTTATTATTTTAAAGTAAATTCTTCCATACACATTACTTTAAAGTTTTATTTTTATAATATTGTAATTTTTAACGAATGTTTTATTGATAAGCGGTTTATTTGATTGTGGTTTATATATTTGTAAATATCAAAAGGAATCGTAAAACAGGGGGGTAGTTTCGTGATTTTTTCGTCATACCATTAAGTGTTGCGTTCCTCGTCACTTAATAAATATATGTATAGTATTTGGCCCGACGAAAAAAAAGGTTGAAAATCATTTGCCTATAGTCTAACGAGGTCGATGGATCAATTTATTATTCTACAAGTCTTAACAAAGAAAAATACAGTGTTCGCAGTAATTTTTCAATGTCAATGATTACCGGATTCCGTGAGTAGGAAACACTTCTTTTCTGATTGGAAAAACAATGATTTATTGAATTTTTTAGAAAACATAAGTTTTATAAAAATTACTTCTTTATTATTTCTATCCGCCTCATTAATATACCACTGTTTATCACTACCGTTTGAGTTTCAATATAATCTTACATATTATGATTAATTATTGCCAACTGAAGTAATATCAATCTAAAGTTGACTGTTTCCCGCTAATGTTCAGTTTTTGAGAAAGAGTCGCTAATTTTATGACGTAATTTTATTATTGATATAATTAAAAAAAAAAATTGTGGAGAACATGGGGCGTTGGGTATAAAGGAAGGTAAAAGTCAAGTGAGAAAAAAATGTACACACAGAGCATACTTTTTGTCAAGATTTCACTATGGGAATTTGTATTCAAATACTGTTTCATGAAAAATAAATAAGTTACACCTGTGCCGCAAATAATTTTACAATATTAATATGTTTTTCCTAATTTAGACATGGCTTATCCTAAATTTTAAGCCATATTATTTAATGTAGTATCCAATAAACTTATAACTATCCAATAATGTTTATTTCTTTACTGTTACGTGATTTCTAAATAAGATGTTCTATCAAACTGCAATTCCACTATTTTTAATGATTATAAAGATGTGATTAAACTCTTACCTTATTGAGTTGATCATACATTAGCCGAGAATGAGAAATATATTAATCATTTAAAAAAAACTCTATAAAAATGATTTCTCTCCTATTGATTTTGACGTCTAATGACTGTTACTCCAAAATAAAGATCATTACAGATTTTTTTTCACATCATTACTAAATGCATATAATGAAATTTATGTTTGATTATTATGCGTTAGATAAATTAACCGATTATGGAAAAAAATACTTATTTATAATAAATTGATCATAGTTTTATCAGCCTGAGTCAAATGTTTATACTAAGCTTTTTTGGCTTACCTTTTTAGGGATGATAGGGAAAATTGACCTGGATGAGGCAAAAAAAGGGACTGTTCCATTCACACCCTCTACGGGTATTCCACGCTTGAAATGTGTTAATACATAACATAACAAGTTAAATATAAGAACCCTCACATGTTGTGTACTACGAGTATATATATATAATCGTGTCGGAAACAACAGGGTCAGATCCTGCCTCCCAAGAAGTGGGCGACGTTTATGGCCATCATCAGGTCTTTCTGGGTGCAGCTACTCGGACACAGCGCACACTCCAGAAGGTGTGACAGGGTCTGCTCCACGCCGCATATATATATATATATATATATATATATATATATATATATACATATATATATACATATATATATATACATATATATATATATACATATATATATATATATATATATATATATATATATATATATATATATATATATATATATATGTATATATAGTATAAGCAATACATATGAGAACACCAATACCGAGTTTTGGTGCTTCTAGGACTCTGATGGTCAACCGAGTCGGCTGAAAGCAGCGTACAGAATGTGTAGTCCTTGTGTGCGTGTGAAGCTTGAGAATATTGCATTTGTTTATTAATTTCTAAAATAGATTTAGATTGATTATATTTTTGGACTCTGATTCAAATTCATTAGCGGTATAGCTGAAGCTGGTTCGTAAACCAAATTTTAAGGCTTAACTCGAAAAAAAAAACATCTGTAATGGAAAGGTATGTTTATTCAAATATTCATTAGGGGGGGACAATCATAAGCCAAGGTTACGCTCTATTGTTCGTTTATTTTATTCCAAACAATACATATTTTTATCAATCGAATCGCACTTTGAGAAAATTACTGAAATTACGCAGTACGAACATCATTGTGTATTACAGATATTAAACATAACGAGAAGTCAAATGAAATGAATTAAAAAGTATTAATAACTGATATAATATGCAATTTTCATTTCTTATCAAAATATGCGATGAACTATTCATCCAATTTTATTCCAATAATCACCTGGGTATAAAAAACATAGGTGGTTACACCCCACAATAATATGGCTCATAATATTAGCATTAGTAAAGTTAGTA
The DNA here is from genome assembly GCA_022606575.1 of Glossosoma conforme. Lineage (NCBI taxonomy): Eukaryota > Metazoa > Arthropoda > Insecta > Trichoptera > Glossosomatidae > Glossosoma > Glossosoma conforme. Next base: position 292,588 of record JAGTXR010000264.1, on the reverse strand, counting down.
AATCTAGATCAATCCGAATCCGAATATTGATGTGTAGACACAAATACAAAAAGGAAATTCTCTTTTACTTTCAATGACGGTAAAACTTCCCCATCTCGTTCCAAATCGCCAAAGCTCCAAAAATTCCGATTAAGAAATTCTATATTTTCATTACTTTCTGACAGCTCTTCAGGACAATAAGGCTACGAGTTTGAATGAAGTAAAATGAAATTGACGTGGATATTTCATTTTTGGACGTTTGTTACACCACGCATTTAAATGAACGGATGATTAGCCAGACCGTCCAAGGCCTGGATCATTTAGTTCTGAGGAGTAAAACCGACATTTTATATATTTTTTAAATTATTTGTTTGGTATGTAGTAAGCATCATTTTATAATAAAAATCAAATATATTTTATTTTACCTTGCTTCCACTGAGATATATTTTAAAATTCATTATCTTTTATTTAATATTATAAAAATAAAGATGAAAAGCAAACCTGTCAGAATGCAATCGGAATTGCATTTGCAATGTTCATGTAGAATACTCGTAGATATCGTTTAATAATTTGGAGTGTTGTTAACAGCACACGATATTATATCTGATTTATAGTTCGATAAATATGCATTACGCTGTTTAATATTTACCTATGACAACAAAGCACACATTTAAAATAAATGTTTGATCATTTATTTAAACGACAATGGTGAATAATTATTTTGATTTCAATTTCGTTATAAATTAATATTGTACTCTAATGAAACAAACAGTACTCCAGATTCTCTTCATTAGCACATTCTATTTTGGAAATCATTTGATAGTCGTTCTGATTATTGCTATTTACTACCTCTTCTTAAAGGAATGATCTTTTACGGCGATTCTGTAAAAATATCCACTAAAAGGGAATGTTTTTTCCTCTCAAAACGTATGGTTAAATTTCACGCGTTTTTTGTTTTCAGGTCTTCAAAAGTTTGTAAGCAATCTTTTAAAAGTACATTTTGGTAATTTAAGAATGCAAATAGTATTATCGTACTTCGAATAATCTTAAGATAACTGTCGAAAAAATTCTCAACGTTTCCATTTGTAGTAAATATTTTTTAATTTTAATTTTTTAATTTGCTATTACAATATCATGAAATACTCTAATACTAAATACTCTCCCTGACTAACAAAGCAAGCTAAGTGTTAAGTTAATATTTTGATCCTCTTATAAATGCCGTCAGGAATTAAGATTTTTTTTTATGTAAACACATACTAGAGAATACTGACAGATAGTAATTCTGAAGTCTCATATGTGGAATTCTATGACGCTTACCATGGTGCTTATGGCTAAGCGCTGCATGTGGAGTGTTGATCCGCCAACGACACTACAGCCCGAGATTCACGCATCATCTTTATTATTTACAGGAATTTATTATGAATGGGTGGTCTTCTATATTATAATATGATATTCCCACATCGTTCATTTTTACAAGCACTCACAATGGACGATTTTTTCTACTATCAATTTTGATTATTAAGACTGGCATTTGACGGTTGGGGGATTTATTTGTCATCAACCGGTGGTATGAAAAGAGCTTAAAAATAAATTGAAAATTTATTATTTATTTTAAGCGGCGTGGGGTATTGAATTCTCGAGTTCTGGCTTGCTATGCGAACGCTTTACCTCTACGCAATACCCGCTAGAAAATTTGCTTTTATTGTTTGTTAAGCTGCATTTGTAGATTATATATATTTTAATCATTCACTTTGAGATCCAATTTATTATTAAAAATATAAGAATTTAATACATCGTTTTAACATCGATCACTCTAAGCCAGTGGTTCCCAAAGTGGACCCCCAGGGGCCCTGGGATCATTCAGGGGTTCCGTGGAATATTTAAATTGATTTGGGGGTCCCTGAATATCGTTAGGGGGCCCGCGGAAGGTTCAATATAAAATTATTAGAAATTGTGACACATTATCATTAATTTTGAAGTTACAATAAATAACAATATATAAATCAAATATGCGTGATGTGAATATTGTGAAGTGCATACAATAAATATCCTAGTCTTGGACAAAAAGAAGTAAGATACGGGATGGAACAATAACTTCTAAACATTTAGGAAGCCGGTTACTTCCGCGCGAATATAAATATCGGTGCGGGAAGGGTACCAATCTCGAGAACGGCTGATTTCAGGAATTTAGTGCAATGGCAACATATACGAAGCATAACGTGCGCTCTGCTTTTGCGATTACTATCGAAACAAGAATTCTGCGACCGCAGCTAAACGGATTTTTTTTTTCATTAGAATATTCGGAACGCAAATCAAGCTCCAACAATCCAAGCGATTCAAAATTGAGCGCGGAAGTTTGAGTCGACGGGTTTAATCTTAACTCAACCAAGACGCAGTGGACTCAAGAAGTCGAGAAATCCGGAAAGTATAGAGAGTGTACGTGAGTCTGTTCGAGATCAACCTGGCCTGTCCACTCGAGTCTAGTGTCTTAAATGTGCCCAAAACAACTCTTAATCGCATTCTACACAAAGATTTACAATTACACCCTTACAAAATTCAAGACGTGCAGGCATTGTAGCCAAGTGACCATAATAGTTATTACACCATAACACTTTTTTCAGGCGGTAATGGAAAAATTTCAGTCTTGGTTGCAGGAGTGTGAAAATAAACAAGAATTACAAAAATAAAATTATTAAATATAATTTATATTAATATATTAAATATAATTTATATTAATATAAAATTACATTGATATAAATTATTTTAATATAATATTATAGGCAAAAAATAAAACCCTAAATTATATACTTTGAAATACAATATACAATTATTGATTTACATATTATGTATATTTATTATAGGCATTTTAAATGTTAACAGGTTATTGGTCCACCCTGTTGGTTGTATTGTTACGTAGATAAGTCGTAACACACATATTTAAAAAAAAACTAATATTTTTTTAATGTAAAAACATTTTAGCAAAGTAGTTTACGTTGAAAAAAAAATTTAGTACATAAATACACTTATCAGGAATTCAATTAATACTTTTTCAACCAATTGTTGTTATTTATTTTTTGTTTTAACTCTTTAGTGCCGAACCCAATTGCTAATATTAGTGGCACAGGTGTCCATTTGGACACGTATTTATAGTTGTCAGTTTTAATATTTTTTTTGTCAATGGGTATATTAAATTTATTTTTAATTTCCGTTTATCAGTCGTCATACGTATGTTGCTACACTTAGGCGTCATTTTGGTTGCTGGTTAATTCAATCAAAATAATATCTGATTTCAAAGTGAAAAGACAATTTTGCCAACGAAAAACGTGGACTCAAATTTTAAGTATTTTTTGTTGATAACATTGATTCGAAGAATAATGTTTCTTTCATTAAATGAATTGTAAACATGTATAGTTTATGTTAACGTTATCAACGATGGTGATAATTTTATTTATGCTTGCTTTATTGATCATTCAAATCTATTGTGTCCATTTGGACACGTGTGCCACTAAGCACTACAAATTTATTTACATATATATTTTATTTTTTATTGATTTATTATTATTAATTTTTAGGAATATGTCTAATGATTTTGCAAGAGAGACACTAATCAATAATGCATTAGATGCACTATATGTAAATAGCAATGATGAACACGTTACCGAATATGATCTACTCATAGTACCACCAGATCCTGCAGCTTTAACAGATGAAGATTCGGGAGTCGGGAGATGAGGATTATGGCGGAACTATTGACAATTTAAATCATCGACAATTACAAGCAACTGCACATATAAGAGTTACACAACAAACAGAAGATAATATAGAATAAATCAATATGGATTCGGAAAATGCTAATACATATGACCACACCCAGAATACGGCGTATAATTTTGACTATTTAGCTGGTAAAGAAAAAAGGACTTGGGTCAAGGGTGAAATGGAATCATTTTTGTCTTCATTCCCATAGCCGGATTATAGTCAATTTCAAGATAAATCTGCGACTCATTGTTTGAATTGTTTTTCGAAAATAGTATAGTAGATTTATTGGTTTAAGAGTCGAATAAATATGCACAATCTAAAAATCATCCAAACCCAAACATCTCTTCATATGAAATACGATGCTTTATTGGGATTTTAATCTTGTCTGGATATAATACAGTTCCTAGTAAAAGATTAGATTGGAGTTCGAAGTTAGATACTAGAAATGAACTGATCAGTTAAGCTATGAAACGACACCATTTTGATGAAATATTACGCTTTATATATTGTGTAGACAACAAAAACCTCAATTTGACGGATAAGATGTGGAAAATAAGACCAGTGATGAACATTATCAAGATTTTATTTATAAAATACTTTGTACCCGAACAAAAATTATCATATGACGAATCAATGGTGAAGTATTACGGAAAACATTCATGCAAACAATTTATAAAAGGCAAACCAATACGATTTGGCTATAAAGTATGGTGTTTATGCACAACCAATGGTGATCTTGTAAATTTTGATGTATATCAAGGAAAAGATCCATTTACAAATTCGATTTTTGACATAAACTTTGGAAAATCAACTGCACTGCTTATAAAAATGATAGGAGAATTCGACATCGATGTGAAAAAAATCCCACTTCATTTCACATTCGATAATTTATTTACAGGATTTACTCTACTGAATTTTCTCAGAAACAAGGATATGGAGGTACAGAAACTATTCGAGCAAATCGTATTCCAAAGAATGATTTATTTACACCAAATAACATTTAAAAAAAACAAAAAAGAGGATATTTTTAATCTGCGATTTGCAAAGAGGATGGAGTATTGGTTTGTAAATGGGTTGACAATTCAGTTGTTTCTTTAGTTTCTAATGTATATGGAGTTTCTCATGTTGGACCAGTAAAGCGATATTCACGAAAAGATAAGAAAAGTATCAAAATTCAAAGACCGTTTATTGTTGCCAAATACAACGAAACTATGTTTGGTGTTGACAGAATGGACGAGAACATAGGATCTTATAGAATAAATATTAGAAATAAAAAATGGTACTGGGCTTTATTATTATCTTGGATGATAGATTTTTGCGTACAAAATGCATGACAACTGAAACGAAATAGTGGAAGTAAAGTATCACAACTTGACTTTCGAATGGAAATTGTAGAATTATATCTAAATAAATATAGAAACAACTCGATTGGAAGTAATTTGAAAGCACGTACATGAAAATCAAAGATTCTGAATGATTTACAGAATGATGGAATGAAACATTTCATCCAAAAAATAGAAGAAAAGCGACGATGTGCTGGGTTCTACTGTAAAAAAAAAGCTTCGGCAGTTAGAACCCAATATGGAAAATGTGATGTTGGCTTATGTATTATGTGTTTCGAAAATTATCATACTGTTTATATTTAAAAAAAAAACATGAATTTAACAACGTTTTATTATATTTTAATGATTTAGGGTAAAAATTTAAAACAAACCTTAAGTGGCAAGCATGTCCATTTGGACACGGCTATTTTCTAAGAAAGTAAAAGTAATATTTTAATTTAAAGTTCAGATATTGTTCATTTACCATGCAGAACATATGAAAAGAAAATAAATTACTTTTAAAACAAAAAAAATCCGTGTCACAAAAAGAACAAAAATCGTGTGTCCATGTGGACACCTGTGCCACTAACGAGTTTGTCACAATTTACCATTCAAGACAACAAAGTTAACTTTGTATTTTTTTATTATGAATTTACGTAGTTAAGTAACTTCTTAGGTTTTCACGGCCAGATTTGATATTGTGGCTTTTGGGTTTAGCCGTGTGTGGAGAATTTCTTTTAACCTATATTTCGACCGCCATTGCGGGAGTCATCTTCAGGATTGATGATTTAGTTGTGAGTTGGTGTCAGATTATCTTTTTACGAGCGTTATTGATATCTCCATTAGTTAATTTACGTAGTTTTTCACCCAGTGGGTTCGTGGCAAGTTTTGACATTTTTTTTATGTAAGCACATACAAGAGAATACCGACAGACAGTGATAGCAATTCTGAAGTTTCATCTGTGAAATTCTATGACGCTTGTGATTGTGTATATGGCTAAACGCTGCATGTGAAGTGTTGATCCGCCAACGTCATAGACTACAGCCCGAGATTCACGCATCATCCTTTATTATTACAGGAATTTACTATGAATGGGTGGTCTTCACAGGATGACTTTTGTCTACCACCAATTTTAATTAATAGGCTATGACTGGCATTTTACGGGTGATGGATCAAATTCTCACCAACCGGGGGTATTTTAAAGCTCATAAATCGAATAAAAACCTTTTTTTATTTTAATCTCCATCAGGGATCGAGCCCACGACCTTTGGCTTTCAAAGTAAACGCTTTGACCATTGAGCTATGAGCGCCGGCAAAGTAGGTCCGTGGATCAAAAGGGTTTGGGATCCTCTTCTCTAAGCACTGCATCACTTGATGGAAGACTGTTTCGCGGCATTTGTACAATTTTTTCACCACCTGATTTAAAGGCAGATTAAAAAATATTATGTGTGAGATTCGACGTCTCATATTAGATTTCTGATTTTAAGATTCTATAGCTGAATAATATTTTTCACACGTTTTTACATTTTAAGCAATCGTGTCGCTTCTGTTACCAAATCCGAAACGACTTGGATATGTGTTATTCTGCAAAAATTAACGCCTTATGCTTTGTTATTGTACCAAATAAAAAAATAATATAATGCAATCAGATATTATTCAAGTGAGTAGTTCATATTATGATGTCTTAAGGTCAAATCGCTTATGTGTCTTGCATCATCATCATAAACGCCACGAGCGATGGTCTACCTGCAAGAGTTGCCACCATCAGCTTCTGTTCAACACATATCTTGAAACGTCAAATAGCCGCCTATCGACATAACAGTTATTTATCATTTTAAAACCTTTATTATAAAGCTATTGATTTTAAAAAAAGGTTAGCGCGTCAATTTTAAGCAATAAAACAACAACGTTATCTAAGTGTAATATATTATGAATGTGCCTATAAAATACTATTGTATAAATATTTTAAATAACTTTTATCATCGTTGTGGTCTTTATGACCGAAATAATAATGATTACATTCTTGTGTATGACTCTCGTCTCTTTTTTAATGCAAACATATTCAAGAGAATACCGACAGACGGTGTTAGTGTTGCTGAAGTTTTATTTGTGGATTATATAACGCTTACCATGTTGCATATATAGATAAGCGTCATAGATTTACGCATCATCCAATTATTACAGGAATTCACTATTAATGGGTGGTATTCACGGGAAGACTTATAATTACTATCTTATTTGATTAATGGACTATGACTGGAATTCTACGGGTGAGGGATCAAATTACACCATCCGGGGGTATTTTAGAGCTTAGAAATCGATTAAAAACTTTTTTTTAAGTCTCTTTCGGGAATCGAAACCACGATCTTCGGATTGGAAAGCAAACACCTTAACCTTTAAGACATACCCGCCAAGAAATTGGTGATCTCTAAGAATATTAGTTAATTTTAAGTATGGATCTTGATTACTAGACTCCCCAATGCTCCTACATCATCCATCTACAATCCATGCTGTTTGAAACACTTAAATAATATTAGGTAATGATAATTTTTAAAACTTAAGCTTCTGGACCATTTCACTGATGGTATTCATCATTGTAATGTCTTGGCTAAAGTTTGAGCGAAAGTTAAAATATACGCTTAGGATTAGAACAGCTGAAATGGTTAATTAAATATTTCACAAACTTTTGAGAGGCGTAGAGGGTAACGATCTGGAGCCCCAGCTGCGTTGTTTCAAAATTACGCTGAATAATAGTCATTTTAATCATCTAAATATTATCTTTTTCCATATAAAATATTACTTTCGTAAATATAATACTTTATATATATTTTTTATAGTTTTTATTTTTATTTTTATTTTCTGGTCCAATATTTGAACTCGTACTTTAGCTGTCGCTATTATGTTTCTGCATTTATTAGGTTAACATATAATTGTTTTATTTCGTGATGATTGACCACAATCGTATATACTTCTATGTTAAAAATATTTATTTATTTACTTTGTTTTCACATGGATCACGTAACAAAAGTTATCTTTTAAGAGACTGCAGTTTCGACTAACTCGTAGCTTTTCTCAATCCTTCTCTTGCTAAGTGATAACTGAGCTGCTATAGTACTTTGTAAGTGGTCTATCCCATTTTTGTAGGACAGGGGGTGGGGGTATGTACGAGTACTTCTATGTACTCGTACATACCATTGCTTAGTTACACCCAGTCACCGGTCGCTTTGGCTAAGTTCAGCCATAGTCACTCAGTTTACACTTGTATTCGTTTGTTACGTCGAATTCGTTAAATTGCTTTTTCGGAGTTTTTTAAGCGTTTAACCCTTTCGCATCGGTTGTCAGCATATGCCGTCATAAGATTCCCTGACCGTTGACATCAGCTGACATGATATATCGTTTTGCTACTTTCTTAGAATAGTTTTTTATGCATCATCTGATAGCTAAAGGATACAAGAACTAATGTGATAAATTAAAATAGGCCAGATAAGTACATTTATGCTTCAAATACTAGTTAATTGACAGTATAATATGTATTCAAACCGAGCCGTAATGAAAGGGTTATGACGCATCGGTTGATGTTTATTGTACGACACACACTTGAAAAACACTTATATACATTATGTTTGAGTATTCAAATTTATAATTTATGAATTGTTTGGATAAGGTTAGATTAGGTTAAAATAAACCAGAACCGTGACTCAAACGGGTAAGACAAATATCTTTCTTAAAGTACATTGATGCACGTAGAACTTCCAAAAGTATCTTAAAATTGTGAAAACGGCATATTTAATCGTAAAATGGTCTGAGAACGAGTAATGATATTAAAAAATAATATTCGTCAGCTAAAATTTTACTTACTAATACTTTTGATTGTATAAAGCCTTTTTAACGTTATTTCATATTGGAATCCGTTACTGCAGTCAATATGCAATCTTCATGGATCTTGCAATTAAAATGCATTTGACATTTATTGACACATATATTTAAAATCAATTTCACTACATATTAAACATCCTTTTTTGTAATCCGCAGCTGTTGGGTGACACGATTTGTGTGATCACAGTTGGTGCTTAATCGGCAAAGGATTACACTAGTACGATACCCTTAAAACCCTTTGAAATACCACTTTATGGACGTTATGAATAGTTCGTTTCATTTATTCTTTTAGTTATAAAAAATATATAAAGTACAGTAAGCTTCGTTCTTTTGAGGATTCAACTCTCTGGTAATAAGATATTAATCGTCTACCGCTAGCAGAATTCCCAATCTCTTATTTTTTCGGAAGGCTGCATCAGGTGGTCCCCCATACCAATGCGGATTATTAGTTAAGAAAAATAATTGAATTTCTCTCTTCTTATATTTATTAATCACACAAGGTGGATTATGGATTTATGGATTTCTTCAAAACATTTATATTACTTTTTTATTTTTAATATTGACATTATTTCAATACAAGAAAAAAATATCTTCAGCTATGTAGCTATACAATAAAACGTGTGATTATTTCGATTATGATTGAAAAACAAGTAATTAACTAATAAAATAAAAATGTTATGTTTTAGATGCATGGTTTATAGCATTGCTTTTATTTAATTGATACAACGACATCTTCGTGCAGTATTAATAACTAATAATATTAATATATTTTATCATACTTTAGTATGTAAGCTTTGTCATTTAGTTAAACTCTCGGCCCAGCATCAAATAAATACTATATTGCTCTTTTTTTAATAATTTGTAATACCTTTATATTTCAGTGTCGCAAATTTTATAACGTCAAAATCCTTTCTTTGTGTGAATGAATTCGACGTATGTACGTTTATTTGACATAAGTGTTGTGTGTTCACACTAACTCACCAAAAGGAAACGAAGTAGAGATCTGATTATATCTTGCTATTGATATCGTTAGAAGAATGAATGATAATGAATAAAATATGTTTCGATCATCTTACACTCAATTTACAAGCTGTTTTATGTAAAACAAAAATAACAATAATTTGTCGATTACTGAAATAAAAATAATTATTAAATAGTTGCATATATATTATCACATATACGATTTACTCTTTTTATGTTGTGTTGTCTAGCTAGATACATTGCATACGAACATTTGTATTTTTGCATACAAGTAGAATGGTTAAAAAAATACCAACGCTTTTGTTATTAAAGAGTATGATTTACACTCAATTAATCTATTCTAAGAATAAAACAAGTAAAACTTTGAATGAATCCACCAAGTTTTAATTAAAAATTACTCTACCGATTTCGGTGCCACAGCACCTTCGTCAGAGACTACTTATTAATAACTAAAATCTATATTGTTTAATTATTTCAAATGAACTTACGAAAGTTGTTTTAACTATAAAAATAGGTACTTTGAGTGATCCCGAGGAGCGAAGATGGCGGGAGTGGCCAGGCCGCCGCAGTATGGAGTCAGTCTGCGGGAGCTGCGCGAGGTCATGGACCACCGCGGGCCAGAGGGACTGGCGGCCATCCGCGTGCTTGGAGGGGTCCAGGAAGTATGCAGGAAGCTCTGCACATCTTCCAGCCAGGGACTCTGCAACACGCCTGCTGAACTTGAACACAGAAGAGAAACATTCGGCTCGAACACTATTCCTCCTAAACCTCCAAAAACATTTTTCCAACTAATATGCGAAGCTCTCCAAGATATAACGTTAATAATTTTAGAAATCGCCGCGGTCATATCTCTCGCTCTGGCATTCTATCAACCGGCTAACGAGGGCTCTCTCACGGATGAAGACGAGACGCATCACGGTTGGATTGAAGGTGCAGCGATTCTTGTATCCGTCATAGTCGTAGTCATCGTTACCGCTTGCAATGATTACACCAAAGAACGGCAATTCCGGGGACTTCAGAGCAGGATTGAGGGAGAACATAAATTTGCCGTCATTCGCAATGGAGAGCTCAATCAAATACCTATATCGGATATATTAGTTGGAGATATATGCCAAGTAAAATATGGGGATCTCCTACCCGCTGATGGAATAGTAATTCAGAGTAACGACCTCAAAGTCGACGAGTCCTCGCTCACCGGAGAGTCTGACCACGTGAAGAAGGGAGAGCGAGTTGACCCGATGCTACTCTCCGGTACTCACGTTATGGAAGGAAGCGGCAAAATGATCGTAACTGCCGTCGGGGTAAATTCACAGGCAGGCATTATTTTTACGTTACTGGGAGCTGCAGTAGAAGAAAGGTCCAGCGAAAATAGAAGATATAAGGATTCAAAGAAAAAGAAAAACAGCACAAGTGACGACGGCGCAAGTAACAGCCAAGTAACATCTCCAATAATATGCGAAGAAGACAAGCCCATCAACGACATCCCTCTGGAAAACTCTAGCAAAAAAGAAAAATCAGTTTTACAAGGCAAACTTACAAAATTAGCAATTCAAATTGGCTATGCAGGATCAACAATTGCTGTTCTTACTGTTATCATGCTAGGAATTCAATTCAGCATAAAAACATTCGTTATTAACCAAAGGCAATGGAAAAACTTCTATATAAACTATTATGTCCAACACTTTATAATTGGAGTTACAGTATTGGTTGTCGCGGTGCCTGAAGGTCTACCCTTGGCTGTGACGCTGTCGCTTGCATATTCTGTTAAAAAGATGATGAAAGATAACAATCTTGTCCGGCACTTGGATGCGTGTGAAACAATGGGAAATGCTACGGCAATCTGCTCCGATAAAACAGGGACACTCACTACAAACAGGATGACCGTAGTTGAATCATTTATTTGTGAAAAACTTCGAAAATCTAATCCGAAGTATGCCGAAATACCCTCCAATGTTGGCAGTATTTTAGTTGAAGGAATCTGTATAAATTCAGCCTACACTTCAAAAATAATTGAATCCAAAGATCCATCTGAATTTCCTATGCAAGTTGGGAATAAGACTGAATGCGCTTTATTGGGATTTGTCAAGGCTTTGGGAAGAAATTATCAAACTATAAGGGATAACACTCCAGAAGAAATGTTTACTAGAGTGTACACATTCAATTCTGTTCGCAAGTCAATGAGCACAGTCGTCCCCCAAAAAAATGGTGGTTACCGCCTTTACACGAAGGGTGCTTCTGAAATCGTTATGAAAAAATGTTCCTATATATATGGACATAATGGGAAAATTGAAAAACTTACTCCCGACATGCAAGACAGACTGTTAAGGCAAGTAATTGAGCCGATGGCCAGTGATGGCTTACGAACCATTTCAATAGCTTATCGTGATTTTGTTCCGAACAAACCCGAAACGCACCAAGTACACATTGACAGTGTTCCTAATTGGGAAGATGAAGAGTATATCGTTCAAAATCTTGTCTGTCTGTGTATAGTAGGCATTGAAGACCCAGTGAGGGATGAGGTCCCTGAAGCCATCCGGCAGTGTCAAAAAGCGGGGATCACTGTGCGCATGGTGACAGGCGACAATGTCAACACCGCTCGATCGATAGCTATTAAATGTGGAATTATAAGACCTTCTGATGATTTTTTGATATTAGACGGAAAAGAATTCAATAAACGGATACGCGACACTCAAGGAAATGTTCAACAACATTTGATTGATAAAGTTTGGCCGAATCTGCGGGTATTAGCAAGGTCTTCTCCATCTGATAAATACACACTTGTAAAAGGGATTATCGATAGCTCCATATCATCCAATAGAGAGGTGGTAGCTGTGACAGGAGACGGAACAAATGACGGACCCGCTCTCAAAAAGGCCGATGTCGGCTTTGCTATGGGTATAGCGGGTACCGATGTCGCTAAAGAAGCCTCCGATATTATATTGACGGATGATAACTTTAGTAGCATCGTAAAAGCTGTAATGTGGGGAAGAAACGTTTACGATAGTATTGCGAAGTTTCTTCAGTTTCAACTGACTGTTAACGTTGTAGCTGTGGTTGTCGCCTTTGTAGGAGCTTGCGCTGTTCAAGACAGTCCATTGAAAGCAGTTCAAATGCTGTGGGTTAATCTCATAATGGACACTTTGGCCTCACTGGCTTTAGCTACAGAGATGCCCACCGAAGAATTGCTATTACGTAAGCCTTACGGACGCACAAAGCCGTTAATTTCTCGCACAATGATGAAAAATATTTTGGGACAAGCGCTGTACCAACTTGTGGTTATATTCACATTACTATTTTTCGGAGACGAATTATTTGACATTGAATCTGGAAGGGGCGCAGACTTCGGAGCACCGCCGACTCAACATTTTACCATAATATTTAATACATTTGTTATGATGACCTTGTTCAATGAGCTCAACGCTAGGAAGATTCATGGCCAAAGAAACATATTCAAAGGAATACTCACAAATCCTATTTTTTATTCGATCTGGCTCTTGACTTGCATTTCTCAAGTCTTCATAATAGAGTTCGGGAGAGTGGCCTTCGCTACAAAGTCTCTGACAATAGAGCAATGGATGTGGTGTCTCTGCTTCGGCGTCGGGACTTTAGTGTGGGGCCAACTGATAACGAGCTTACCTACGCACAAAATTCCTAAGAATTTGTCTTGGGGACGAGGGCAATCCGGAGAATATGACGACGGCACCGGTGACGATAGTTACAGCGGCGAGCCCGAGAGGACTCCCGCGGGCAGGATCCTGTGGATCCGAGGCCTGGCGCGCCTGCAGACGCAGCTGCGCGTGATCCGCGCCTTCAAGTCTACGCTGGAGGACTTGCGCTCCGTGCACAGCCTCAACAGCCTGCGCAGCTCGCGCAGCCACACGGAGGACGACGCGCACGCCGCCAAGTCCGCGCACTCTCCCAACCTCTCCCTCCTGGCCGCCAACCGTCTGCATCCCAACGCCCACGCGACTACTTTTATGCATAAACCTTTGCACGAAACCAGAATCTAAACTATCTTTGCCCAATTGACAGATCAAACAAGATTAATTGTAGTAATTAGAGAAGTGAACAGTAGATAATAAAATATTATATATTTAAATTATACTTGATCTTCAATTAATGTATAAACTTATGAAAATTCAAAACATCATTGGAAATTAAAAATACTTTTACCTATATTATAAAAAGCATGTAACCAAACATCATACTATTGTAAACAAACTGAAATTATACTCGGTAGCTTCATTATTGTGAATGGATTCATGTATATTAATAAACGTTCCACTGTTACTTATAACCTAATACATGTATAACAGTGGCTCTCAAGTATTCAACATAAAATAACTCTGTGTCATGCTAATACGAAAAACAGTGTTTCTGAATATGATAATATAATATTTCTTACGATTAAACAATATATTTTTTATAAATAAAATGGTAATTAAAGATTTACTTACAATATCATGGTATAAAAACAAATTATTCAATATCGAGTGTGTGATACTGCAAAGCAAGCTTACGATTGGAAATATAAATAGGATGTACCCACTAGTGATATCACGGGTGAATAGATGTATTATTAAAAACATTAAATGATAAAATATTTTAATATGTTATAAAATGAAAAGTTAATAAATCATTATGTTAAATTATAGAGCGATTACGACTTAATCCTCGCTAATAAGTTCTAAAATAATACCTGTATTTTTACTTGAGAACCACTGATGTATAAAAGTTACCAAATTCTGTATATAATTTTTGTAAAGAAGCTAAGATCAAGAATCATAAAACACATTATAATCTGTGATCTCTTTACTATTTTTAGTGGAAAATAAAATATATGTGTATTAAATTAGACTGATGAATATTTCTCAGAATTCTGATACAATATAATATATGTACAGTGTATATTTTTTACATACTCGTTTCACGAATTGTGAAATAAATACATATTTATCTCATTATCATGTGAGTATTGTCAGAAGTAAACAATTTCTAAATGATATATTTGATTCAATGACTCGATATAGTACTTCTCCTACACGTATTACTTAACCTACTTCATAGTTTATAATACTATCCTCTATAGTGCGATACGTTGGGCCAACTACTGGAATGGGAAAACTCATCTTGAGTTAATTGTATACAATCAGTATTAATGAGGCTGAATATATGGTCCATTTTATTTAAAACATTTTATAATCCAATGCTAGATTTTTACGCTATTTATGATAAATGTATTTTTCTATGTCTTTTAATCTTACCACTCTGTCCCTAAATGTGATAATTTCTTATATCCATGTACTTGTATACATATTCTTTCATTTTTACACCTTTTCCAATTTACCTAAATTACTTATGATATTATATATTTTATCACACTATAAATATGTATACTTATATTGTATTTAAACTTAACATAAATATATTAGAGTAACTCCTTTACAATGTATATTTAACTTATAAAAAAAAAATCGAAACATTTTTTGAAGAAGTCCTTTAATATTTATATATTAAAATGTACCTTTATAATACAACTATTGTAGCAAATTTGGGTATGATAATATTTAATTTGTAAAAGAAAATTTGATAAAACGTTCAAAACAAAAATACTTATAGATATTTCTCACATTAATCATTTTTTATTTAAATAACTGAACCCAACGTAATGTCATACATTAAAGTAAGTTTTGAAAGTAAGATAAGAGCTTATCTTGTAATTTAATCTGTTTACAAATTCATATTTATTAATATATTTTTTAACGTAGCCATGAAGAAAATTAAATAATAATTAACGAATTTAATCAGATAATTCATGTATTACATGTCCATACAAATATATTGACTAAAATCACTAAAACCTTGCTATGAAATCAGTGTGTACAATATTCTATACAATAAAATGTTTCATATACTATTTTCAAACAGATGTTTCAAATCAAACATTTTCTATCTATTCGGAATCTATACATAATCAATTAAACCATAGATCTACTGTATAATCATTATATAAATTGTAAGAGTGAAAAGATCTATCTATTGTAGACATTTTAATTTTAAAATAGTATTTTATATAATATTTATTATATTGTACGTAAATATAGATATTTACATTGATTATTGTACCATAGAATGTTTGAATTTTACCTTTAATTGTTAGAAACTTTGTAATATTATTGTTGTTAGAAAAAAACTTAAAATTACACGTATATTTCACAATTAGGTAGAATTGAGTGATGTAAAATATAAATTACGTAATATTGTCTGAACTTCAATTAACTAAAAACTGAGATTTTATATTGGAACAGTAAATTAAGCTTCTTGTTCCGTAGATATTTACAAGCTCTTTTTGTACCAACCAAATTCGAAAGTTTTTTTTTGTTTTAAATCGGAAGTGATAAAAAAATTCTAGAGGCCAAATGCATTTACGATTCATAATTTCAAATTAACTATTTACCTGATACCAAATAAAAAAAATGTTTTTTTATTTTATATACAGGTATTATTGGTGAAATGAAATAATATTCTCATATATTTAAACAAGGTATTGTAATCCCTTTTTGGATAATTATTTCATTATAAGCACACATATTTATACTAAAAAAACCTAATATTCCTATAAACTTAATTAAAAAATAAACTGTAATATTTTTTAGGAATTATTGAATGACGAACCTGCATTGTAGAAGTGTTGGGAATTACTCTTTGCAACAAATTACTTGGGTAAAACTCAATAATGTACTCGCACGTCGTAATAAAATTATTAAATAATTAACATTGAAATCATAGCTTCTTCTGAAATTAAGAATTACGTTCGGTAGGGAGTGTTAAGTATAAGCACACTAAGACCTTACAACTTTTAACCTTTTAGTTAGTTGACATTAACTAGTTACTATAAATCACTCAAAGCAGAAATGCTCCAAACATTATAAGAGGATTTACTTCATATAAATTAATTTACCTTTTAAACTTTATTCGAAATATATGAATAATTATAATGGAAAAATATTTGTTGATTTATGTATATAAAGCAATTATATTTTAAACTGTATAAATAACATATACAGTTGAAAAAACATATTTATTGATTTATACGAGTATATAGCAACTAAGGATATTTATTTGACTATACATATAGTATTTTATCAATATTAATTATCAATTCATCAAATACGCGCACATCTAAATGTATGCGTCTATTGTATGACAAATTAAATTCGGTGGCAACATTTGATTGTTTTTTTTCATATAAAAAAATATGGAAATTTAAATTTGAAAGAACTCTTGATAAATATAAAAATATTAAAAATGTTTGAATTGTAAGATATCTCTAAATCCAGTAATCACTTGATAAATATATAGTAGTGCCACATGTATTTAATATCATATCCCGTACTTACATATTAATATAAATAACTACTCAATATTTCACTGGAAAATCTAATTGTCTATAAATACTTATTTAGTGTCTAGATATAATATAATAATAACCCTGCATCATGTAGAAAATGAATGGTATTGGAAGTTTTACAACTGAGTGAATTATCTAAATGCAGTTTATGAATGACATTTTAAAATATAATTTTACAGATATCTTCTTTGAAATAGGGAACCATTTCTGTACAAAACTACTGCCCAGTACTGTAGCTGGTGTGACGATAAGGGTTCTTATTTTCAAGTATGTGGACTCTGCTTTTATGTGATAGTTGCTACTCCGGTTTTGTGCTATTTTTAAATTTCTCTTTTCTTGTTAAGGGTGTACTGTGTTCCCGTCTAGTCACATACTTGATACATATTTAGGTATCTTCGCACATACCCTCCAACCAAATATTTTATTATATTTTTATTTTTTCCATCGATAATGTAATATAGTTAATCTAACATTGTATTAATATTTAACAAATACATTTCATAAATTGGTCGATTTAAATTAGTTCATGTCGATGGAGATTTAATTTACACTGCATTTTTAAACAATATTGTTAATAAACTTATTTTCATTATTAGAGTAAATCATAAATTAATTAAAAGTTATTGTGATTAAAGATATTAGTACTTACATATAAATATACAATGTATTGTTTTTCTTTCATTAGAATGGGAAATGTAACTTTAAAAACTTTAATACCACTGCAGTGCATCAGTTTAACAAAGAAATGCATTGTATTTCTTACAATAATTAAAACTTACCTTAAGGCAAATTCACAATATATACATTTTGAATTTATTCTCGTATTTCATCTTTACTTTTTATTTCATTGATTTTCGCTGCGAAAGTTTATTTCCAATGAATGTTATTTAATTTTGGAATTTTGATGTGTTATTAAGAACTAAAAGCTCTAAAATTTGAAGACAGGTATAATGTATGATAAAAAATTACGCGCGAATGTCCTTTTAAATTGTTATAAATAACTTTCAAATTTCATAACAATATGGTTTCTATCATATGTTGTGTATTTAACAGTTGTAAGTATTATACTTACTCGAAGTTAACATCTTTATTATTTTGAAAGACTTTCTAAGCCAAATAAAAGCTCTAGATTGATAAGTCAGTCTGGCCTAAGTGTGATTGTAAAACGTAAGATTTTTAGTAGGTTATAGAATTTAACGTAAATATTTTTCCCTTAGTCACTGGTTTGTAGATAACTCTGAAAAATATTTAAATTTAAATTTATTCGTTAAAAATATTGATTATTGTTGGTACAAAGCCAAAATATGCACAGTTGTGGTTTAATGCAAATGAGTTTGATCTATTAAAATAAATATTAGAATTAAAGGCTTAGAAAATATTAGTGGTTACATTTTTAAAGTAGTTTTTAAAATGATAAAAAATATTTTGAATAATAGCTGATTTCATTTTTTAAATATAATTTTTGTTATAATAAATCCTACAAATTCATCAAACACAAATATATTTTAGAGAGATAAAGATTTTTTTAAAGTAATAACCAAAATTATTTATGAGGGTATATTTCTAAAGACTATTTTATCCGAAAAATAAGGGTTTGGCACAGATTTTATGTCATCGTCGCTTTAATTACTTAATCGACTTTTTTTAGTAAAATATCATTTAAAAATTTGTATTACGGGCGGTGCTTGACTTTCACTAACATTTGATAGCAAAAAATGTGTGAGAATGTTGAATCATCGTAAAGAGAAATATTGTTTTTAGAAAACTCTCATACATTATACGTCATAATGAACCTCAAATACTAGTTACGTTATTTTTTTTTTTATCAAGTATTTCGAATAAACAATCTTTAAATGAGTGCTTTGCAAATATTTCAATATTAATCAAAATTTATTAATAAACATAAAAAACAACAAATTTAAATATCAATAATGACTTTCAAGTACTTAAACTGTTTGTCTTTTACGACTTATATTTTAATACCTTAAACAAAATATGATACAGTCCCCAAATTATAAATTCTATAAATTCTTTCGTTTATTACTAAAAAAATACTAATTCAATATATTCCGTAGATTCTATAAATTTTTATTTTGGAAAAGAAAATTAAACGTGAATGGAATTTAAGAAAGTCGAGTTTCTCCTGTAATTCTATATTTAATAAATGAACATATTTTTAATAAAATATTTTATTAAAAAATATCATCATTACTGCAATTTTCGAAAATTGCTGCTTAAACTAACCAAAGATTGCCATACATTTAGAAGCTGTATATTTATTATTTTAGTAGTGTATTTATAAAAGTGGTATAATAATGCAAACTTCTTAATTGATTCCAAATTCGGTCACAAAGTGAGAATACGCTTACCTCTGAACAGCACTATTAATTAGCAACCTAGAAATCTTTTAATTACATGTTAATAAATGTTAAAAAATGTTTTTATTATATTGCAATATTACAAGCTATTTATTTGATAGTCCGCACAAGAAGATAATCGAGATAGATCGATTAATGTTTATTCTACATAATGTTTCAATCCAATTACTAATATTTCCACATGATTTTATTCTTGCAGCGAAAATAATACTTAATAAATTATATGTTTTGCAGCGGAATATTATCTTCAACATTTATATTTTCAAATAATGTTTTGTATTTATTTATTTAATTATATTTTTGACTTTTTGTGAAAAGATATTGCTTACCAATATTATATTACTAGGTTTATATTGTTTTTGTATAAGGAATGTCATATGTATCAGAGGAAAGATAGAAAACATGAAAATGTAGAAAATAATGTAAAAAATTTCAATAATACATACTTAAAAATATTTTTTGCGTTTAATTTTGTGTCATTATTTTTATTATTACTATGAAATTGGCCTTTTTGCTTTTCAGCTTCGTGAGGTAAGTGCAATGCGAGATTTATGAGGCAACAATCAATAACTTACAGGATATTTGTCGACCCAACCTTACATAAGGAATTTAAAAAAAAATGGAAAATAAATTTCGTTGATTTTTCTTTTATCGTGTCTATAAAAATTCCAAGTTTCCATAAGTTCACAGTGAAATAACTAATTATAATTTTAGACTGGGTATTATATTGTGGTTCCATCGTCACTATTAGGATATTATAGAGATTGTTTTTTTACCGCTAGATTAATAGTACACTCTAAATAACACGAAAATTAAAAATTAGTATAGTTTTGTAAAATATATAAATTCAGTTTTATTACATAATATCTCGATTCAATTTTAAATTCAAAACTATTGAATTAAACTGAAATAAAAATACGTAATTCAAAAAAACTACTTCTTTAGTCAAAATTCATTTTGCTTTTAGGTTATATGTATTTCAGTAGTAATTTATAAATTGGACACAAGGCAATAAATATCCTCCAATAAATGAACTTCTAATTATAAACTCATCTTCGCGATGTCTAATAACTAACGATTAGTTAAAGTTTAATTGATTTGAAAACATTTCCAGCTTTCTTATAATTCTTACCTTCAATATTTGTTCTAATTTACTTATCTCATTTACTTAATGTATATACTTAGTAATAAATATTAATTTTAACTTCGCTGGAGAGTGACCTTGTAAAAAGTATCAGCATTCTATTGAAAAACAATTATTCTGTTTTTTATATTTTAAGTATATTTTTAATTCATTATTTAACCATTGTAAAAGTGGGTTTCAAAATTATTGATTTATTTAAAATAATGTTGGTGTGTTTACTAATACTAATGTAAATTGTACAATAATTTCAATTTACAATATTTGATTTCGATTGTGATATAGTTCTGTAAAAAATAGGAAACTTATCAATTGATTATAAAAATAAAAACAATTTTTCATATTGAAGAGAGTACACTTATTTGAATATTTGATGCTTCTGAAAGTATTTTTATTTTGTTATATGCACTTTGTTTGTTGTGTGTACCTGCATTCCATTCTTAACTAAAATGGAATGTAGGTATAATAATTCTAAAAATACAAACTTAAGTTCATAGAAACATTAAGGTCGTTTATTTAAAATGGTTAAGAGGGGATGTCGTTCAAGGGAACCATAATGAGAGAAGAGAGTTTATTGCATATTTTTTCACCACTGTATTTATATAAAGATATTATCTTTTAAAACAAGAGGAATAAAATATTTTTTAATTGTTTAATAAATCCCCCATATTGAATGTGGTAATTGGATAAATTAACTAAAGTATGGAGAATGGGAGTTTTTTTTGTTACTAATGAGTAAAGGGTAAAAGGATCCATTAAAATCAAACACAAGTTATTCATTTGCATTATTTATTAGCAATTAATTACTAAAAAAATATTAGCAAAAACACAAAATGATAGATATTAAAACAAAAGCAAAATAATTGTGTAAAAATATTAATGTGAGTAATTTAAGCCTTGGCTATAATATCATTACTATATCGACTGAACAATATCAAATGATTCTGACACTTACATACTTTACCTTAATGAAAATAATGAAATATTCATATGATTAATACAAAATAAATTTAGAAAAAATCAATATGGAAATGTTTTATTTAAAATAACAATAAATTTGATCACAGTTCAATGTAAATAAAATATCTTAACACTTTTATTATACTAAGGTTTAAAGAATGTTTCAATTTATAATGCACAGATTTAGGACTAGGTGATCAAAACTAATAATAAAATTTACAAATAATAATAGCAAAATAACAATATGAATTATTTAATTCGATTGCTCTTTAACATGGGGTCTGATAATCATAAAAGAAGATAATATATATTTACTTATATTGACAAAAATAGGCACCACTTTTTAAAATCGATGATAGTAATATGCAAGATCATTACATAAATATTCACATCAATTGATTTTATTGTAGTTGGATTCATCAACCAACTCATTGACATAATTAAAGTTAACTATAAAGCTTTTGCATGTTTCATGGAAAAGTTTATTAAATGTCATGTGAGGATAACTTCAAAATGGAGTTCATACCTTTTTTGGGTTACAATCTCACATGAATGTTATTCTGAGATCTGCAAAACTACTTGAATGAAACCAAACAACTAGGAATTCATTATTTTTAATATGTAATTATAACACTATATCTTAATATATTTACAATGATTTTGTTAGGTTTGTTAATATTCCTGCAGATAATTTATTATTTAAAATGATATAAATCAAGGATAAAGTATGACTGAATAAATAATTCAAACATCGCAATCTGATGTTAAATGGTATAATAATAAATTATCAAATATGCCCAATTTCCAATCCATTAAGTATATTATTTTTACAATTTTTAACACTGACATCCAAATTCTTTATAATTAATAAAAATAGAAAATGTTCAACCCGATTTTGAAGAATACGTAAAATATTGGGGCATAAATTAAAACGAATTAAAAATAGTTAAGGCAATGAAAAGGCACACGTTGATTCATCACATTTATTTAAAAACAAAATTATTATCTATTAAAAAACCTCTTAATTTTAAACGATGAACTTATTAATAGGATTTTCAAATAAAACATTTAGGATTTTTTCGGATAAGTCCTGCCTTTCTTGAACATCTCTTGTGTATATGGCAAGCTTCACCTTGGCGCCTATGAACTGCCAATACTGCTGGGCGAGATCTTCCCCTAATGTTGTCGGCAGAATATTGGCTAAAGCGATTCCCCGTTCATCGATACTTGCTTTTAGTTTTTTAGCCTCTGTCAATTGATCTTCAAGTTTCACTCGCTTGTAAAACAGATTAACCTGCAACAGATGAAAAAATATATAATTTTATTAAAAATAAAGAAAAAACGCCGTTCGACGATAATCAATAATATTGTAATAGCAAGCCCAAGCAAGTAAAATAAATTACGTGAAGAAAAACAATAAACGAATTTACGTAAATATTGAGAATAAATGTGCTTATAAACTTTAATTAAAAACTAAAACAATTAATATATTTTTAAGTAGTTATTCCAGTTTAGCTCAGAGAGAGAGTGAAATCGGGAGTACACGATCGCATTCATACAAATTTAAATTGCTCTAAGGACCGATGAGCGATTTAAGCAGAAAATAAACTATAGTATGTAAGAAAACGAATTTAATCTTCATCTGTCTGAAGTCGGTCTTAAATCACGGAAAATACATAGTAAATAAATAAACATGAAAAACATTATTGAACGTTGTTACATTGACATAAAAGAAAATGAGAAGTCCACAACACATAGACGAAGCTGCTGAAAAAACCTAAGCTCCTCCTCAGTCACCTTCAAGTATGCTTAATTTGTAATATATTTTTTAATTAGTCTATACTTCACTAATAAGCAGTATCCAAAAAAAACTTATATCAATACAAAATTTTGTATGATATGATAAAATAAATAGACCCACATATTCCCTCCTCAGTCACCTTCAAGTATACTTAACTTGTAATATATTTTTTAAGTAGTCTATACTTCACTAATAAGCAGTATACAAAAAAAACTTATATCAATACAAAATTTTATATGATAAGATAAAATAAATGGACCCACATATTCCATAAAAAAAATTAAAAAAAATAAGATAGATACATTTAAGTCCTTCACACAAAAAGTAATGTCTACAATTTTCTTGAATATTTTGGAATAATATCAAAATATTTTTTGCCTCAAAGCATCATTACGATCGACAGAATTATAAATTGACATAAAAGTTTTTTGAAGCATCAAAAATATTTATTTTTATATAATTTCGTTTCACAAATTACTTCATTTTTTGTGCCAATTTTCTTTGATTAATGAAAAGAAAATGTACGCTTTCATTTCCATTTCGGTAAGGTAAAAAAACTATTTCAATAAATCTAGGACCATTTTGGTGTTACGTGGAAGTGATATATTATGTTTACAAGCAAATAGACGAAGTAATAACCAATGAATACATTTTTAATATAATATTTCAATCTACTTGTATATAAACCCGCCCTAAGTCCCGTAACCTCGTAGGACTATGTATGAATCTTTCTTCAACTGACAAAACGAAACGGTTACTCAATAATTTTATAGGAGAGCAGCTACCAGACTATCACTAAATAAAACTTGTATTATAATGAAACATAAACAATCAAGACATTAAAATTACATCACATGTTTTATGTTATAAACAAGTTATATGAAACAATAGAACAGGGCTTCCAAACCTTTTTGTACACTACAACTCTAGAATATATGCACGGAGCACAGCTGATAGCCACCAATTTTTCAAAGAAACTTTGGTTAACCGACTAAAACTTCTCAATTTTTAAAAATATTTATATTTCAAATGAATTATTTATATATTATTATTTTTGGCTTTTTATATACATGTATTAGATATCCGACAATCGTAAAATTCAAAATTAAAAATAAAAGTAACTTTTAAAAAATCTTTCTGGGTCAAAACAAGGACGTGCCCTTGAAAAATTATAATAGTAATTAATACATACAATGGATGCATAATTTCCAATACAAATAGAATACTATCGTAAGCCAACACTTTCACCACTAAGCTATACCCGCCGCAAAAAGATCACTTCCATGGTAAGACATTTTATAGGAATAGAAAAAAAATGTATTGAAATACAAGGTGAAAAAATGTAAATATAATAAATTGTGACAGACGGTAATGGAGAACGCCAGACGCCTGCCATTTTTGAGTATGGCTAAGCGCGCTGCATGTGGATTGTTAATCCGCCAACGTCATACACTACAGCCCGGCATTCACGCACTCATCAATTTTCACGGGACTCACTATGAATGGGCGGTGTTCACGGGACGACTTTCGTATACCACCAATTTTAATTAATAGGCTATGTCTGGCATTTTACAGATCAAATTTACACCAAGAAGTCAAGAAGATTTTTAGAGTATATATTTGAGGATCAGATGTTCTTATATTACAGTACAAATGATGGTTAAATTTATGTTACTTCAATATCCTTTGGGGATTGAACCTACAACCCTCGATATGGTAAAGAAATGCTTACCAAAATTACTAAGTAATACCCACCGGCTTTTGAGGTATCAGATCATATACAAAACTTACTAATGATTAGTTAATGTATCGCGATTGTATTTGAAAAAAAAACACATCCATAGTGTGACAGTGGGAATACCTTCATGTTTGCCATTATTGAGATGTGAGGTGATTTTTCTTACCTTGGGGGTAGGCCTCGCTAGTCGCGTCATCAGACCAGCGATGAGTGCGGCGACGAGCCCCAGCTCGTGCGCAAACCTAGTCAACCGAGCTCCACCAACAGCCGACAACCTACTTCCAACCTCTTCGTTTCGAGCAGTGGCATACTCGATGACGGTCATTTGCGTGGACAGGGCAGTAGACAGCGCCCTCAAGCTCTCCACTGCTTTATCCTATGAAACAATCAAGTAATATTATATTTTATTAAGAATACGAACCTCCTAGGCTAATTTCGTACCACTAAACAGTCTTCTTCCTAAAAGACGTGAAATCATATGATACGAAAGAATCCGTAAAGCAATCAACCAACCGTCTCACTGCCTGTATAATTTACTACCTCCAAAATCTAGACTTTAGTTGATAAACAGCTTTTTTAGATCCACACAACCTCTCACATCCGATCCTGAAACTGAGAGACTTCAGCTCTGCCAGAAAATCGCATAATAATATTTCGTTATCTTAACGAAAATCGTTCCTACTGGCAAGAAAGAACCTTGAATGGCTGTCCTGTAAATCCCTGAACGGGCTGAGAACCAGAGTCATAAGAACAAATGACAACCTCGAACAGTGGGAAGTTTTCGATAAAATAATGCATGTAAAGTGTAACCTAAATGTATCAGTAAAATTTATTCTTTATTTTTCATGGTATATATAAATATGGTTATATAGAAGTCTGTATCAAGTTAATTAAAACGCTTACGGATAACGTATCAAAGTTGAAAAAAGTGTGGATGAGAAACCGTTGTAGCGATCTATGTAAACTTTTGTCGAAAAATACCAAATATCGTCGGATACACAAATCGACAAAATGGTTACTTAAATACTATACACATGTTCAAACTGTGATATGTTAAGCGTAAAAGTTCTAATGGGGACCCACGATAGAAGATCAATACTGTTCATTGAATTTTTTATGTTGACACTTACAGGAAAATTCATGGAATCCACATTCTCTCCAGCTCTCCATCACCATCTCGTAGTACTCTTTTAACAGTGAAAGATGAAGGAATTCGTTAAATAAATGGTTCATTTTTTACATAATACTAACCTTTATATTCTTTTCTGGAGAAACTGTCGTCACACTTTCATCCTCTGTTGTTTTTTCATCAAGATTAACCGTTTTCCTAAAAGAAACACGAAAAGGCAACAGCATTTAATAAAACAATTTATTCCACAGTTGTAGAAAAAAATCTGATAAGATATCTTAAAAATGTAATCATGTCTGCTGGTATTAAAATCGTGGAATTAATTTAAATCCTAATTTTATTTATACACGTTTGAAGTATATTTGTATTTTTGTCAGTTTGGTTCACAGATACTGAATGTCCAGTTTTGTAAACGATTACATATGTCGAAACAGTAAAATTTTAAACTATTTTATTCTTTGACTAATCTAAAATTTTAAAAACCCTTTTTAAGGAAAAAAAATCTCAAAATAAAACCTATTTTTTTCTTTTACGAATTATAAGTATGTTAACATGACACCATTGAAATGGTAGATTGAAAAATAGGTAAGAAATGGTATTTTTTGCCTTTTAGCAAAACTGCCGACTAAGACAAATACTTGGCATATGATTTTAAATATTCTATATATTTATATTTCGACACAAAAACAGTAAAAATAAAGAGGTTTGTTGGAAATGAACTGTTTTTATGCGATGATACAATTTAGGTATTAAGTGGGGATACAATATCGGTGCACTAAAATATTGATATTAAAGAATAACAAAGCATCAATAATTATTGAACAAAAAATTATTAAGAAGAAAAAAGAGATTTTCAATAATATTAAATAATTCAATTATGAACTGAGAATAATAGGACAAATAAATAAATAAGCAATTAAATATACATATACTATATATAAAAATCCTTAAAAGAGTCAATTCATTCAGAAAAAATATCGGCGGGAGCGGGATGCGAACCGCGGACCTTTGGAACCAACCATTTTGCCCAGGTAATTATACCGCTCGGCCACCAGCCAATTTCTTCCACCTGAGCCGACTCGTCTCTCATCTTCTATATAAGTTATCATCGTATGATAGATGTCGCTATAGTATATATTCAAAGTATGTATATTTTTTATTTTTTATTATTCAATCAGAATGCATTTATTCACAAGCTTAATATTATTATTTTCGACAGTCTATTTATTTTAGTAAGTACCACTCGGGTCTCGAACCGAAACTATAGATCGAATGGATGAGAATAACTTCTTGTAAGTACGTCGCGCACATTGCAATTAGACTCGTTTAAGGATTTTTATATATAGTATATGTATATTTAATTGATTATAATATTGTAATATAGTCAATGATCTATAAAAGTAGATTAGAATATTGAAATAATAAAATAATATTCTAATAAATAATTTAAAAATATCCATAAAATAAATAAATATCATTAAAAACAGCAGTTAAATGCGAATTTAATATTAGTTTTACATTATCTGCTTTTTGTTTTAGCAAAAAAAGACATACAGACAGGTTGCTATGTATTACTGTTGAATATTGTTTTGGCAATATTTCAACCACAAGTTATGAGTTGTTTACGTTCTATATGGACTTTCTTAGGTTTTTTTATTTTAACGTTGTGAAGATTAAGTTAGCATTGTTTATTACCTAATCATAATATTTATTTATAAAGTTTATATTTAAAAATATGTATAATTATATTTTTATCCCTTAAATATTTCATTTTGTCGAATAAAGAAAGATTATTTACTTGATTATTGCATTATCAATCGGTGTCCCTGGGGATGATAAGATGTCTTCAGGGGCCTTGCCTAGTTCAGTTGTGAATATAACCAGGATAGACTGTATCGTGGTATCAAACTCTTCGTATTGGGCTGGAAAAATGATTGCTATTCAAATACATTTGCACAAACATACAAGTGTGCTGTGTCGAAAATATATATCTGATATTGAAAAAAAAAATCTATACAGCGCTAATACATTAAATGAGTGTATTGTTTAATTTGTTTTAATGGAGATTACATTTAGTAATATTTTAATAAGGAAATGTGCAAAAAAGTTACTTGCCATGTTCTATATTAAAACAAAGTAAAAATAATCTTACTAATTAAATGTTCAAAGTCGATATCTCAAAGTGAATGCTCAAAACATTACAACGCTTATACAGTAATGACGCCTTCAAAGCAATACATTCCATTGATATATAA
This sequence comes from Glossosoma conforme, assembly GCA_022606575.1. Classification (NCBI taxonomy): domain Eukaryota; kingdom Metazoa; phylum Arthropoda; class Insecta; order Trichoptera; family Glossosomatidae; genus Glossosoma; species Glossosoma conforme. The sequence continues at coordinate 263,858 of JAGTXR010000264.1, read as the reverse complement.
AATAAAAAATAGCATACAAAACTTGATATTTTCAGTTTAATCAATCTATTCTGAAAAAAATATTAATACAAGATAAATTTACACTATTTGTGGCTATTAAAATTGGAATAACCATAAACATCGAAAGCTGGCACATTCAATGTTTTTACACAAAAAGACGCGCTGAAATAAATAAAGTAAATGATAAGCAATTGTTTGAGATATATTACTATAATCCGCAGCGGTAATAGTACATAATCACTTCACTTTCCTTGAATTACGCAGCGTAATATATAATATTAATTTACAAAAATGAAATAAAATATATTTATGTTTCGAAATAAATACATACATAGCAAGACTTGTAAAGCGTGGTGTTCTGGTAGCTGGACGGAGAGTCGAGAAAGAAGACTGTCCCAATGCAACTCTTCCGGAGATCGACATCGAGGTGGAAGTGGAGACAATTCCTTAGTTTCCATCTCGTGGCCTGTATCTTGAGGAGCTTCTCCCGCTTCACCATTAGCGTGGTCCTGCTGATCCATATCCACAGCTCGAGGTTCCTCGTCATTTGTGGGTGCGCTTGAACTGGAACCCATGCTCACGCGTAACCTCAGAGAATCCAGAGACGACTCGAAGTCAACCCCAGGAGTCACAGGTGAGTGCTCGTCTACTTTGATTTGATTAGCGTTATCTCTAGAACAATCACCTGAATGTATTTCCGTTACTGTCTCTGGAATATTTCTAATAGGTGTATTATTAGTATCGATTTTCTCAGAGATCTTCACGATAGGTTTGGACACTTGTGAGGCTTTCCAGTTAGCGTTTGGCTCTGAAGCTATAAGGCGGTTAGGAACTTGCTCTACTTTGTAGGATATACACACTGCAGGATCTCCACTCTCGAAGTGGTTAACGGGCCTTTCAAAGTGCTCCGGGTATGAAGTCTCGTTGTTGTCGAAATGGAAGTTAACGGGTCGAGGCAGCGCAGGATCTGGCCTAGGCGGGGTGCCTGCTGTAGATATTTCGTTGAGAAACACTGCCTGATAGCTTTCTGGGGATCTGACGTCTGAGTGAAGCAGTCGCTTACAATGAGCCTCGTCAATGACCACCTCTCCGTCGAGACGTAAAGAATTCTGCCATCTAAAACAAACAATATTATGTACCTACCCCCAGTCAATGTAACTAAATAAAATATGAAAAAATTCTAAAAAAACGCAGAAGATATCTTCAATATTTATCTAACTTACTTTTATTTTAGTGAATTCTTATAATATAAAATACAATAGTTTGTTAATTACAAACTAACAATATAGACTCGATACTACCTTCACTCGCATCTTTTATAACATTAAAAAAGTAAATGAAAATATTTTGCAGTAAAAATTCACATCACAAAAATAAAATCTATCCTAATAAAAGTTTAATAGAAATCTCTACGTGGAGTAGAGAACTTACTTTATATTTTCTAGGGCCGCTTGGTAAGGCTCCACAGCAGGCGCCTTCTCTACGCGCCGTAGAGGCTTGTAGCTCCCGGCATCTACGTTCGCTACAGAACTCTCTAAGCAAACCGCATCCTGCTGTCTGGAAACAAACAAAAATATTCATTTATAATAACTTAAAGGAGGACACAATTCTATATAACAAACATTTTTTTATTTGTAAAATTATCGGCTTGTGCCGCTCCTTAGTACCAAATGGTCTAGGCATCAAAAGTGTTGCGCTAATCATCCGATTTAATTAAAATTATTATTAAATCATATCACCAAAACTATGCCACGGATACTACAACAGCCGCCTCTGCTAGCTATCGTGCTTCTGTAATAGAGGTTGTCTTAAACTGTACACTCATATGTAACCTAAGTGGATCTGCAGAGGTGTCTTGGCACGAGAAATGGACAATGTAAACTGACAGAGTAGTTACAATTTGTGGTGATCATATATGTTCCAGACAAGGTTCTAAAAAATATGGAAAAATACGCAGTCGTCTTTTTTCGTCTTGCTTGTATTGACAAATATACAACAGATTGTGTAAAGTAAAATAATAATTTAATTCAGTTTTAAATATATATAAGTATGTAATGCGTTTTTATGATTTATTTGCGAATATTCAAGACTTTCACTAGAATATACCGATATAATTGTAAATTTATAACATGGATGTAATCAATTAAATTGAATGTAATATTGCCTCAACTGTAAGGTTATCGCATATAAAATATCTATTTCTAAGAGCTGCAAATATCTTACAATGAAAAAAGTCACATTATTTTTCACACTTATATACTATTATCTGAATTTGATAAAATTGCGTCTTGTTAAATGGAGAAGAAAAAAAGTGTCTTATTATTAGATAATTAAACTACATATTGTTTATGTGTGTAGTGACAGTTTTTATGGATTCACACATTCCAATATACAGTAAAATCCACAACCGTTCCATAATTGCTCCGCAACTACCTAGTCTGAACTAGAATTTAAGTCATAGTTCATACTTTTTAGAACTTTTTAAATAAAACCGGTGGCCTACAAACTTGGTCCCGTAAGCACCACTGATTGATAATCTTGTACTGTGGGGAGCATGAAAAGAACCTCCACGCGGTGCCCCCTGGAAACGGAATTTCGGACTTCCTCTTCCGGCCAACCTTTTCAACCCAGCGACAACAATCTTGTACTGAAATATTAGATTAGTGTTATTACACTGGCGAGTCAATACTTTTCATAAAACATTAAGCCATCCTTTAAAATTTTAGGTATCTAATAAGCCATAGATGAAATCTCTCCATCACTATCTAAAGTATTCACCTGTTTAATACCATTTTTTATTTTTTATTTAATCAAATATAAAAAGATAATTTTTTTACATAGTAATTTACATTCCAATCTTTTTTTTTCCTTTTTTTTTTTACATTCGCTTACCACACCACTTAAAGATAAGATCTTGTGTTACTTTAAGTCTTTTATAAAAATCGATGGGCGGACTTAATTATTAAGTGGTTCTAAAGAAAAATTACGCGAAAATACGAATATGTATACTAATAAACAAAAGGAGCACTAAGCCTCGCTTTAACGAATAGGTCCATAAAATAAAAATAGGTAAAACAGAAATATAAAAACCATTGAAGCCAAGAGCTGGTTTTTAATAGCACTTCTCTATTACAAAGCTTTGAAAGATCAATATGAAATAACAAATACTTCTATGAATCTGACAACAGCTGTCAGATTGTTGTCGCGTCAATGTTGTAATTAAAAATAATAAGCATCGTTAATAATTAATAAAAAACGACATTTGTATTTGCTAACAAAATATTATACAATATTATAGTGATATTGTGGCTTTTGGGTTTAGCAGTGTGTGGCGAATTTCTTCTCTCCAATATTTCGACTGCCATTGCAGGGGTCTTCTTCAGGGTTGATGACTTTGTTATGAGTTGGTGTCAGGAGGTAGTTTAGCCGTTAGCCTAACGTACCTCCCCGAGCGTCATGTCGGGTAATCGTGCACGGTGGGTATGTTCTAAGGAGAGTACCTCCACGAACGTCATTTCGGACTGTGGATGTCCTAATAAGAATATTGGAGAGAAGAAATTCGCCACACACGGCTAAACTCAAAAGCCACAATATCAAATCTGGCCGTGAAAACCTAAGAAGTTATTCAATATTATAGTATATAAATATTTAAAAAAAAATGTATAAAGTCCAATATTTTATTGGTTTACCTTCATTCTTAGAAATATTAAGATAATAATTTTAAGATATTTGTTTTTTATAGTTTGGCACTGGAAAACTTATCGTGTATTTAGCGTTTCATAATTAAAGATTGCCTACGAATAAATTCATGATATGCACGAATATCTAGAGTGGTATTTGAAATATCTTACCTTGTGGTTTAATGATTGTCATCGATGTGGTTATAAAAAATGTTGAGTAAAATTATTTCATCACATTCGATTACAAAATAATTCGTGTAATTTTGCCATTTGTAGATGGTTCGGTAAAATTACTGTATTTTGTGCCAATTTAGAACATTTTATTACTTTGAACTGCTTTGCCACCTCCGAATTCAAAGCACTTTCACTCTCTGCCAAGTCTTTGACTCAGTCATCGAAGTGTCTAGTGATAAAAACTAGACACTTCGATGTCTCAATTAAACATCATCAATAAATGATTTTTCATTTTCTTGACTGATTTCTCACACATATATTATTTAATAATATCATCATGTTTTCATGACATAAAATGAATTAAAGATTTTATTTAACGATATTCTATGGAAGTGCATTATAAAATATAATTAGTTTGTGATGTTATGGAATAAATATGGTAGGAGATTCAATTGATTTTAATCGCACATACGAGTCCATACAGTATCTCGGGTTGTTTGAATAACCAATACTCTTTTGATAGATAGTACGACATATACCCATAGAGCAATCAATATGAGTAGAAGATACTGGAATATTCATACAAGACTTGAGCAATACAATCATAACACGAATGCGAATATTAAACTAAGAATACATATTGGTTTGTCGAGAATGCTTTCGTAGAGAGTGAAACACGTTCAGTCATATATATACACATAAATATTGATATACTGACTTTTATATATTATTAAGGTATATTAAATAAATAAAAATATGTATTGTATCATTTAATATAATTCTCGATCAAAGAGAAAACATCCCGCAATGTAGAGGATCACCTATTATAAATTGGAGATGAAGAATTATTAAATCCAGTTGTTGAACTGACGTATATATACATAACATGTAGACTGATAAATAAATCCAGTTGTTGAACTGACGTATATATACATAACATGTAGACTGATAAATAAATATACTAATTTAAGATAGAGAAAATAATTCTATGATTTGTCAAAAAATGACAAACCACAATTTATAAATGTCAAATTTATTTTAGTATTAAAGATTGTCATTATTCAATTCACAATTGTAGAAACCGTAACCATTTCCCTTTTTTTAAATATTATATAATCTTAAGTGTCTTGAGCATTGTCATATTTAAATATTCTTTTGATTTTAAGCTTCATCGAGGATCGATTCCACGACCTTTAGTATATTCAGATCATACGCTTTTCATATAAGCAATACCAGACGGCAATCGGTCTATTTTAATATAGACGCTTACTAATAATTGAATTTCATCATAAAGAAAATGTTCACAGTGAGTAACTGCTGCTCTCCTCAGCGAGCGTGTGCGTCATATCACCGATAAGAAAGTCACAAAGTGAAGATGCGACCAGCCGAGGAGATCCAGCCGAAGACCTGTTTGTAGAAACCATAATTATTGACGTACTAAAAGTGAATTCGATACTAGCTTTCGCTCATTTTTTTATCACTCGTTTAACCGCATGTCACTTTATTCACATGTAGATATTATACACTACAAGTGAACCCGTGAATTAGATCCCAAACTGGTCGACCGTGAATGAGAGAGAGTAGAATTACATTTTATTACAAAAGGTAGCATTCATTTATTTGAATCGATCTGGTCTGGTCGGTTGCTGGACTTTAATTAAACATCCAGCTGGTACAGATTACTGTGGTAAGTAACTTGTTTAAAAACGGCCTATAAGTATAAATAGAAAATAATCGGTGATAATAATACACCTGCTGTGAAAGAAGTGATTCGTTTCATTATTATCTTACGCATACGACACATATAATTACGATACCGTCTAAAACAAGGAAGTGGATCTTTAGTCTGAATGACTAAATAATATTGTCTAGAAAGAAAACAATGAAATGTGTAAAATTAAACATTTAGCCAATTAGTGACTGACTTTGACGTATCAGTCAGTGCACATGATCTAATATACAATGAGTAATATGAGTAGTATTATCACATAGATAGTATTTACATTTTACTCAAAAATAGTGGTAATGTGCTGTATCTTTGAAAGCTTAATTGCCGTGATAAAAAAATACGAGGACAAGTACTAATAACTAACATAATTCAAATTGAAAATCATTGTGTCTTTGTTTTCACAACATGAACCTTATTCTCACGCCGGATATACAAGTATAATCCGTATTCACACAGTTTTAATTAAGTAAACCATAGTTATGCACACAAACAACATTGTTAATTTTAGATATCAAGTCGTGTCTTTTGTTTTAATGCTATTTTTCGTTCATACTTTAGGGAGGTTAAAAACATTAATATGAAGCATATATTATCAAAATTAAAACACGTACGCCTCCAATAAAATTAAAATGTACATACAACAACTTAATCCATTAAAACCAAAACACTAGGTAATTTATTCTCATGGCAGCTAACAAAAATTCGATATGCTTAATTTACATCAATATACTCGTACATACAGAACTATAACATACTCGAGTATATTATAAGCATACAAGATAACGTTATTTTATGCTAAATTGTAAATTATAACATATTTTGTATTTAAATGACCGGCTAGAATAATTCACTTTATTAACGATCGACATTAATCCGTACGATAAGATTATTTAATTACTTTGTCCGAGCACTTTCGAAAAACCGGCTCCAGCGGAATAAATGAACTCGAAGGGAGCGTCAGAGTTCTTATTGGCCGGAGGCTGTATGATTTCCAAATGCTTACATTATTGCTGTTAAACAAAATATACACACAGAACACTCATGATTAAAAAAAACACGAAAAATTTAACATAATAATAAAACAGTTTTAAAAAGTAACGTAGAGAAAAATCAACAGAAGTCAAGATATACGTTACAGTCATTAACAATTACTTATATTAAATTATTCGCCGGCGGGTATAGCTATAGCGGTTAAATCGTTTGCTTGGTAATCCGAAGATCGTGGGTTCTATCCCCGACGGAAGTTACAAAATGTGATTTTTAATTGATTTCTGAGCTATAAAATACCCCCGGTTGGTCTAAATTTGATCTATCACCCGTAAAATTCCAGTCATAGCCTATAGATCAAAATTAGTGGTAGCCGAAAGTCATCCCTTGAAGACCACCCATTCATAGTGAATTCCTGTAAAAATAAGGATGATGTATGAATGTCGGGCTCTAGTCTATGACGTTGGGGGATCAGCACTCTTATCCATATGTAGAATGGTAAGCGTCATATGATCCACAGATGAAAAAACTGCAGCATCACTATCACCATCTGTCGGTAGTCTCCTGTATTTGTTTACATAAAAAAAACTGTTTACGTGAAGCAGAACGCTGAATATTGACACTAGTTAATGGCTTATTATATACTACGTATTTTTATATACTCATATAATATTTCAATGGAAATTCATGTTTCATAAAAACATATATTGCGATCGGTCCTTGATACAGAACGTACAGAACCATTATAAATAACGATCCTTATGTTGGTACTACAAGATATATACATAGTTGCGTGTCATTTACTTCTGCATTTCCTTAGAATAGCAAAGACGGTGAACACTGGTGTATTTGAATATACTCGTAATTCTTATAGAACCATACTTCTGTTGTATTTCTCTTGGCAAAGTGCACAGAGGTATTAATTACGCTTCAGGTTGAAAATTGCACTGTGTCATAATGATTCTTATACAGGTGACCTATATAGAAAGACCATATTGCTCAAAATAATGTCAAATAATTCAATGCCTCATCCCTTCAAATAATTAACTATAGCTAAATTATTTATTTAAAAAAATAAAAATAAATGTTTTCTAGTGATATTTTTTCAAATAAATTGTTCTAGTTCACACATTGTTACTAATAGCGTATACTATTTATATCATAATATGTCTTTTGTTGTCGCTGGGTTGAAAAGATAGGCCGGAGGAGGATGTCCGAGATTCCGTTTCCAGGGGGCACCGCGTGGAGGTTCTTTTCATGCACTCCTGAGACCTGCAGACCGCCTCACAACTAAGATCCTGCTCCACGTGCCCAACAAGCTGCACACCTCAAGACCTAATGCTAGGCAACACACGTGCTATCGATGTTACTAGGCAGAAATAATTTGACGTCGCTGACACGAAGAAGAAAAGATTCTCGTACAATCTCGCGCATCGTGAAAGTTTCCTCGTATTTAGAACAAGAGTTGCGGGGAAATGCAGCGAATCTATCTCGCCAACCGATAAGCATCCGTCAAGGGATTCCCATCATTTGCGTTAGTTTTTATTTTATCATTACTTTATCAAACATGTACATATACCACGTTTACAATGCGCATCCATTCATACGGCGTACGATTCCGCCACCAGTCCCAGGCTCGAGTCACGATCGCGTAAGGAATTTCTCTCAGTGAAATTTCTCCTCAAGAAATGGTTACGATAATACACAATGTTAAATAACACTAATTTATTTATTTTTATAATGCCATTTTTTATTCTTATTTTTTAAATTACGGAATTAGAAAATAAAATGTCAAAATTACAATTTCTTATTCATACTTTTGAACCGCTGCACTTTAACGTGTTTATAAATAGCATCCGAGTCAAATAAATCCTGTATTTTAATGACAGTTTTTTTTAAAGCACTTATGTATTATTTTTTTACAAGTATATGTACTTGGATTATGTTTCTTACGTGTATATGTAATTTACCTATATAAACTAAAGCACAGTAATAAAGATAGATCGAATAATGTATAGTATTTGAACGTAGTTATGAAGTTTGAATATAGTTAGTATAAAAGGCTTTTCTGACTCTTTGTCGCATCAAACCCAAGATATTTATAAACTCACATTAACGAGACTGTTTCTCGCAAAGAACAAATATACAAAATCTACGATACATTTTTTTGTGACAACAAACAGTAAACATTTTATTATTAAATGTTCGATGACAGCTGTTGTAGTCAGTACATTTTTTATTGCAGTAACACATTTTCCTTGTATCTTGGTATAATACCCCCATGGAACTTTGTTCATAATAAAGTGATGTCGGCGATGTATATTACAGTTCTTTTTTAACTTAGATATTAGGATGGTGTTGGGTAGTATTAATGGTTGAAGAGGAGGGGCAGCCTCCCGACTCGATGCATAAACTGAATTAATAAAAGTGCCGACTTTATCTTTTTTATAAAGTATCTGAACAGCGTAGCACAAAGTTCAGTGAAGAAGGATCGTAAATAATGTCAGGACGGCAGGCGACGACATCTTTAGTAATGAGACAGTAATATTAGACTTGCTGGCACAACTCACAAAGGATAACAAAAATAAAATTAATGAAGTGGAATAATATTTCATCAAATTCATAGATATTATGGATTTCCGTAAACCATCGATTCAAACAAATTTATTAACGATTTTAAATCAAAAATACATACACAATAAATAAATAACAAATCACAAATAAAAACCAAGTAATATAGGTCACTATATTCATCAGTAAAAAAATCTATAGTAACATCATTGTACTTAGATCAATGTTTTGTAGTGATTTAGGAAAATGATGTCCGTCGTGTAATTAGTGTAAACAACATTACAATGTGTTGTCACCAGAAATTATGAAAATATTAATTACATTAGTAGTTTGTAAATCGTTAATTTTGCCTACACCTGCGCTCATACGATTATAGAGAGGTCAATTCAAATTCATCCCTTTTTACGGAGCAGCGCACCTCCATACAGAAATATATGTAAAGGTACTAGCCTCGTGAATTGAATTTAAAATTGAACCCTGTTGACTTTATTGAAGAGCTCAGTCGGGGAAAACAGTTACTACAGCGGGGGGTGGTTGGTCAGCCCGCCAGGAATGAAATAATAAAAGTCCACTTCTACTTTGAAGCAAACTATTTGAAATGCAAATATCGCAGAGAAATGTTTGACTTGTAACAGCACCGTTTGAAATGTAAAAGCTTTTTCTCCGGGAAAACATTTCAAACACTTTTTCCGCCTTCAACGAAACTCGGAAAATACGGTTGACCTATAAGCGGATTGATATTGAGAAATAAAATTATCACGAATTCAGACGATATGTTTATTCTTTTCGCTGTATTTTATTCTTTGAAGTATTATGTTTCTTCGATGCTTATTTTGTTGTAAAACGTAATAATGATGTATTAATGCAAGGCTATGGGCATTTAATGTTATTACGAGTACACAATAAAGGTTGTAATTATAAAGTAATTGTGAAGTAAAATAAATGTGTTATTCTACGGTAAATACTTACAAATACCCACTCGATATATTATCTATATATAAAAATAATTATTTGTGTTAAAGCGCAATAAAAACACTTTTTTTTATAATATATAATATAATCCTTCAGATAATATAATTAACAAACTAATTCCCTCCCTTCCCTTCACATTTCAAATATCTAAATTATATACGAGTATTTCTTAGTTATACATATCGAAATAATATTTTTTAGATAATGTGGCTCAGCTTAAGGCAGTTGAATACTCCTGGCATATACTTTGTGTACAAATACACGTTAATATTAGTCATACAGCTACACACTTCAACGTTTTCCTTTAAACTTGTTTTACTGGGTATTTTAATAAGACTCAGGTTTACATACGTATGAAGTCTACGACCTGCAAAGAGTTTTAAAATATTATGTATTGTGGATAAGCAATTGATGTTTATTTAAAACTAATTTATTATTATTACTTAAATATACATATACTATACATAAAATTCTTTTTTCAACGCGTCAATCCAAGCACAAAAATAACGGCAGAAGCGGGATGCGAACCGCGGACCTTGGAAACCAACTATGCCCAGGTATTCATACCGCTCGGCGAACTGCGCCATTGCTATGCCTAGACCGACTCGCGTTGAAACTAGTATTTATATCATTGTTATCATCGTACGATAGATGTCGCTAGTATATATTCAAAGTATGTATATTTTTATTATTATTCAATCAGTCTTCATTTATTTACAAGCTTAATATTATTACTTTCCGACAGTCTAATTTATTATATTTGTTTAAATAATTTTACCTTACACCTTAAGACCAGTTTAAACGAAACATTTTTTTATATATATTTTTTACTGCATAAATTTACTTTAGTTTCACAAATTAAAATAATTAAATGTACAGAATTCAAAGGAATCGGGGTAGGAATGGGCAATCTTATTTTTGGTTTAAACCGATTGATTTGTATTAACTAGGGAATTCGTCCCACATAAATGACTTCAATTGGTATTCTAATATTCTACATTATTTCTCCCTTACTATTATACTCTAACCAAGCTTAATCTAAGCAACAATTCACGATAGGTTTGTTCCAGAACTTGCAGCCAAAAGGTAAACAATGAAATAAAGAAGTATGAGTACATAAAAGTGTCAAGAGTAGATAATAAATAATTTTGCTGACAAAATGTGTTTTTAAATAAATATACATATTTTTATGAAGAACTCAAAGAATATAACTTAAATTTGAAACTTTAATAACAACCTTATGATATTATTATTTACAATTTAGCACTAGCAAGCCTGTCGTGATCTGGCACTCAAGTACCGCCGTATGGCGTTAATTGCTAATCAAATACGACCACAAGGCTATGATGAAAATCGTTGGGACTTATTATTCTTGGTGTGATTTCAATAGGCACTGGAGCTTTTCATACGACGCCTTGTTTTCACAATTACAATCAACAAAACCTAAAAAAAGCGATAAGTATTGATTGCTCGGTTAAATTGGAAAAATCAATGTTTTTCACATGGTCTCTCTTTAAACACCACAAAAGCAACGTGACCTTTGCATGTGTCGTTCTAGATGGACTGGACTTTTCGTAACTCATATCAAAAGACATTTGTGAAATCTTCTCGATGATGGTTTTATTCAGATTATTGTTTGTTAATTAGAAAACTCTAAGAGGGTTTCTTCTAAACAATTGGCCACTGCACAGGAACAAAAAAAAAACGTGAAGAAATTAGTATCGCAATCAACAAAAACAAAAAAAAAACGAACCTATGACATTGGTGGTCGCCAAATGGTTTACAACCACTAAGCAACGTATTTAACCAACTTTGACGTGTAAACAGGTCATCTATGGTCACCAAATATGTAATAACGTATTATTGACAAAGGCCAGATATAGTTTTTAGTAATTTACACTCTGAATAGTTAAATATACACCAAACTCATAAAACTGATTTATTACGAGTATATATGAGTTTCTGATCGACATCTGGTCTAATCACCATTATATTTTCCACATTTACTCCGGTCTGTGGATGTGAAAAGTTTGAAGAACACTGATCTACAATATAACCTTATTTCTTCGACGAAACCTGCCGCTCCTGTGATACGTCATTCTAAGATTTCTAAATCTCTTCTAGCGACATGTCAATTCTATGTTGATATTTGAATAAATTTAATGAAAGCGATATGTATTCATTCAATTGAACGCTGGTATTTTCATGCATAGTACAACATAGAAATTACGTGATTAATTATTACGTTTAGAAAGATGAGTACGAGTAGAACACATGTATTTTTAGTCGACACGGATCGTAGTTACACGCTTCAAACATGAAAACACGAAGCTCAACATTAAACGCAATCCTCTCAGTACATTGTTCTCAATGTAATCCGGTAGGTAGCATTTTAATATAATCATAATCAAACAATATGATTGATCCAGACTCCAGAGAAATGAGTGATCGTATTACATTGGAATAATAATCCTGTACATTTATGATCTCAATTCTGTACAATGATACATTACCGAACGAATTTCGAATATTTTTATATTCTCAAATGTACATGAATGCAAATAATGCGCAGGAGATAGAAATAATTAATCAAGTATATTCATTATTCGACAAGCACCGGATAAGACCCAACGTTTTGTGTCAATAATTTTCTCAGATAAGTTGATTAGACAGATTAATACGATTACATTATTATTTATATGAATAAGCGGACGCTTTGGGATTCAAACTCGATAATTGTCACTTCATGAGAAAGACCGTGAACGCAAATTAGGTGTTTAATAGTATGTCTTATTCTTAGTATTTTAATTTTATCAGGAACGCAAATCGATTGAATCACATGATCAATGAAATTACGCTAGACTAATCCCACTCTAGTAAAAAAAAATCTTGTATAATATCCATTGCCAAGATGAAACACATGGCTGCCACAAAATGCTGCTATGAAATTCAACCACCATGAATTTTACCTAACAATATCATAATATATATCCTTCCTCCATATTACTTCAATGTGTTTCATATATGATATGTGGATGGTAGACTGAGACTATTTATAGTAGCAAAGAAACACTCCACAGAGAGCGTTTCTTTCTTATAATAATGACTTTAATGATTGAGTATCACGGCACACGTGACTCTTTATTGTTGCTTTGCAAAATAAGGTGTTTGTTTATTTTGCAGTTTTTTTTCATCATTAAAAATATAAGTATCCTCCTACATTTTTAACTATTATATAATAAAAAATGTCTTCATTCAAAGAGAGGTAAACATGTTTCTTTAGAAACAGTTTGTGACTAAAAGCTAAAAATAAACAACCGAATGAGATAAACCGCTGTCAGAACGCGCGGTAGAGAGCGAGTGTTCAAGAAATGATTGACAGGGGTAATGAGTTTTTATCAATTACTTTTTTAAATACAAGTAGGTTTCCAAGCATAGGATAAGCCCAAAGCAAATTTGTTTCACAACAAGAAAACCAAAGAAAGTTCTGCAAATACACATAAAATTTACTCGCAATTATTTTCTCTTCCTGCCTCATCCGCTTCCATTACAATTTACAGCATATGATCATCACGACTAACTGAGAACAATTTCCAAAGTTGAACACTTACGGTATCTTTAGTTTTCAAATGAAACTATAAAATTAATATAATTTCATAATATCATACAAATATTCGCAGAATTTACAATCAATTTGGAGCCGCGCTAATGTCCCGTTTCGACACCAAAATCAGATAAAACATAACAATTACGCATAAACATGTGATTGACATTGACTTAATGTTTTAATAATAAAAAACACAACGTGATGGACATTCATATTTATAGTACAAGAGGTAGTAACATCACTGTAATTAATGCAGGAGTGGTTTGTTGTTTATATTATATGAATGAATTTCAAATAAAAATGGTAAAGCCAAGAGGATTTTGCCACGATCTGCATTATTTATTTTTCAATAGTAAATTAATCAATTTATGATATATTTTATTCCTGTTATAAATTATCAATCGGAAGCTTGAAAGAAAAACAGTTTATATACCACCAATGTTTTGAAATACTCTTCCAGCGTGTTTCCTCTTTCATATAATCTGAAATTTTTCAAGAAGAAAATTTATAAACACATGCAATTTCCTTCAAGCACAACAACCACTACACATCCCTCCTATACGAATAAATCACCGACCTGATAAAGCGTCATAGAGTTAACTGTCAACTCAAAACCCTCTGCTGGTGCTCTTTAATGTTTTTTTTTTGTTTTTTTTATCGATAATTCTTGGAGGATTTCCATATTATCAAATATAATATAATATTAGATAATTTAGAAATTATTGCAAAAATATTATTTGGGAACGACAAATTTTAGGTAGTTTTTAAATGCTTTGCAATCATTTGATGAGTGTAGCACAAAAAATATGACTTCCATCTGTGAGTGGACTAAACATATACAATATGCAAATATATATTATCAGTATTCAAAAAAATATATATAATACAATGGTTTTCTTTGTGTTGAATCAATTATAAGAACAATTTAAAAAAAATCGATACAGACAGTTAGAAACTTCAAATAAATACTGTACCTTTTTATTAAAAAATATATTCGATAAAGGTAGGGACTATTTGCAGTGGCTGTTATAAATTATTCTAGTATTGCATTACCATTAGATAAGAGTACTTTGGTAGTAATAGTCTTCAGATGTATCTACAATTTGTGAAATGCAAAATATTTATAAAAAGTCAACATCGTGCTGCAACTATCGGAAAATTACCGTTTATAGGAAATGCTATCTCATTAGTGGTACGTAAGGCAGAAGTACAAATAATAACTTGTTCTATGTGGACGACTTGAAAAGTAATATGAATAAAAGCGACCGTACGAGAATGGTAATGGTTATATGGATAAGGCCGATTACGACAGTTGACGATATTTACAGAGTAATTTTATTTCACGTTCTAAGGAACTTCTACTATTTAATGGGCATAGTATTTTTAAAATTTCCTTTATAAAAGTCATCCATAGGGATAGTATAAGCATTATTATGCATATTTACCCCGATGTGCCTTAAACGTTGCTTAATATTAAAAAATACATACTTTTGAATCTACGCGTATAATTATTACATGCAAAGTTCACACTGTTTTCCAGTGCTAAACCCAAAAAAATATCTTATGGTAAGTATGTAAGTGTGAAATTAAGTTTTAAATCGTTTAAACTATTAATATTACAAGAATTATGGTGCACAATAAAATAATGAATTCATATTTATTGGAATAGTACATCCCTTTTTATCAACACGTTCATTATATATAAAACTTTTTATTCCTATAGATATGGATCCTATTTTAGTATATGTACTGCCGAAGCAAGGACATCCTTAATATAAATTGATGAATATTTACTTATTTTAAGTCTATTTTGCCAGGGTTGCTGCGAAAACACCCAGGGTACAGACAAACTGCATACCTGCTAATTATACTGCCTGGTAAAATTAATAATGAATTGCGTTAAGGAAGTTTTTATCACTATGTTATTTGACTTTGCCTACACGTGAATGTTAACATAATTATGTTTTAATAATATTTCGTTTCTTTGAAGTGATATACCATATGAAAATGCTAACCGATGATATAAACTCTTTTTGTCAGATAAACTGCTGTTACCAACGAAGAATAAAAATTAAATCCAAAAAACAAACTTAATTCCAAGAGCTTCAATTGAACAATTAAATACTCAAATCAAGATTTTTCATTTATATGTCCATATTGTTATAGTATCGTCGTCGCTCTTAATCTAAAATCTACCAAATTACGAGTATATACTGCTAAACATCTTAGAAATATTTTTATTCATTCTTTACAGCTGTTGTTAGTTTTCTTTCTTATTACATTTTGATTGCCATTAGTATCATCATAGCTCTCTCCACATGCGCCCATTGCGCTACTGACTTCGATTACTCTTTCTTATATATGTCTCTCTTAAATAAAAATCTCTCAATATTTTTTGTCTGGCATGAGAATAAAATTTTATAAGCGGCGATAAACCCTGAAAAATTGAGCAAAAAACGTATCCCGATTGATTTTACAAAGCGTTCAACAAAATTTCAGTTGTACAAATTATAAATTTAGAAATGTTTTTATAATATGGAATTATGATTATTTTTATCGTTAAACTTTCCTTAAAACTTGCTGTAAACTCCCAAAGAACGGTACAAAAGTCTCCTATTCCCGTGGATGATTGATTCTAATGTCGCCAATCTAACTGTTGTGCTGTAATCTTGATTGCATGGACAGGTGTCATCGGGAAAGTGGTTAAACCGTTTGAAGAGTTCCCTAGGTAAAAAAATAATATATACTTATAACAATTACCTTCGTATTCTGAATTTGTTCTTACTGCCAAACACCATGATTGTGATGAACTCACTAAATTTTCACTATTCATTTAAAACTATTAGTTATTATAATAAAACACTTAGTTATTAACATTCGCAGCTGTACAATTGAAAGGTTTATTACTACTCAAAATAGTGTAATAGATGATTAATCAATAACCGTTGCTGATTTATGCTGTGGTTGACTGACCGTTGGTTGACAACACAATGAAACTGTTTTTGCTTATTGAGCCAATTTTTGCTACTGAATAATGCAATGTTAATTATTTTATCATTTCGACGTAGTACGGTGTTCGTATTACATTTAAAGCTTACGTGGATGCAATTATTAAATAATTTTCACATGACATTTGCTACTTTGATTGTTTTAATTGATAAAAGAAATATGATATATCCAAGAAATTAACAAGCTATATATTTTTCAGAAAATTAATTCAAACATTAAATGCAGATGTTTTTTTTACATTTCTTCTTTAATCGCAAGTGGTTGATAATCATGGAATATTAAATTAGATTTTTTTAATAATGAACGTTAGAATGCAGCCACATTACGTATTAGCTGAATGATGTAATGATTTGTGATGCAGCAAAATATGTAGCGTAAGTAAATCTATTCAAGGAAAGATGATTTAATTTTTCCATGCACATTCATTAATGATATGTAGAATTAATACATAAGCAGCTCATCACAATCGTGTCGGTACAATTATACACACCGAAAAAAAAAACATAAATTAACACAAAGAAAATTAAATAAAACGAGCACGACAACAAATGAATAATTCAATACGTTGCGATTACCCAAATGGACTTAAAAACGTTAAATTTTACTAAACGTCTACGTTATTTCACGTTCACTGATCCGCTTCAAAGCGAAACTATCACCGCTCGGCTCGATCGATGCAATTATTTCGAGCGCGATCTCTAATTTATCGTGACGTCCCGGGTGACATTCCACAACCACAAACAATAATCCTCGAGAGGTTATCGATCTCGTCCTCTCACTCGTCCGCCCTATATCATCATTTCCATCGATCAGCTGACATATATCATCGATATATCGTTCGATAATCGATCTATAAATAGTCTGACACTGACGAATCGTTTGAAATGGAATTGTAATTGAATTAAAGCACGGATTGTTGTTGACACTGGGTTTGGGATGGCACAGAGGATATGATTTTTACTGTCGGATAACGTTGCGAGTACTTGCGTATGGTAGATCGCGTTGCACTACACTATTTCCGAAACAGAGTGAACTCTCGTGAGGCGGTCGCTCGCCTCGACCCGCGGCAGCGGAGCGCGTCCGCAAGAGGCGGGGACGCGGCCCGGCCAAGCGCACAGCCATTAGCACTCCGCCGCTTCGAGAGATATGCCGCTCTCTGCACGATCAACGGGAAACCTTTGGCGAGTTCGTCCAAATTCTGCTCATACTTTAATTATTACAAAAGATCCACTATTATAAATTCGACAGTTTTCATTTAAATGTATTTATTTTAATACAGGAATGTACGTGTCAATAAACAACGCAATTCCAGCACATTCACTGAAGAGCGACGAGTACGAAACGCGGATAACGAATAGTCCAACGGCTTGAACTGACAATTTAAAACAAGGAGTATGTTGTTTTTCCAATGCATGAAATTTCTGCGACTAACTATAAAAATTAGCATAAAATTTATTGAAATATGAATGTATATACAATATTTACGACGTTCAAATTTTGTGTAAATAAATAATTTAAATATATAATGTATTTTTTATTCCACGGAAATACTACTAAGTTATTATTCCATCGAGGTTATAGCCGTTATACAAACTTTGAAATTCAAAGTAATAAATTTTTCTGTCATCTCATCAAGGCGTACCTCGGTAATGACTCTCCACCTGAGGAAGATACAGTTATTTCACGGTTAAGTTTTTGTAACGTAGATTACATTTTATGGGGGGAATGAATAATATAATTGCAAACAAAGTCGCGTTATTAAATCACATTACGAAATTCCGTCGCATGACTCGAGTCGGATTGATCGTGAGTCGTGTCGGTCGTAAGTCGGACTTGTCGTTAGTTAAGTCGGTCGACAGTTGATTTTGTTAAAAACAACGTGAAATATCATTGCTACAACAAAAAGTATTCTGAAATTGTGAATCCGTCCAAAGAAGCCAGTTTTTGCTGTAAAAAACACAGGAAAATACTAACAAATGTTGATAAAGAGATAACACACATATATTATATACTCGTATACCATTATTTAAGATGGTTATGTGTGGAGTATTGATTCACAAGAGCAATAAACCGCCTTGTATTCACACATCGATCACAAATGACTTTTGTCTACCAATTAGTGAAAAATTGTGTTGAATAATATTCAAGTTATTACGTGATTGCTGAAAAACAGAAATAAGTATATTTTAATAAACATTCGTGACTGCTTGCATGAGATCCTCTCCTCCAGTATTTATCTTAGTTTGTTCCATTCATTAATTCTAAGACAATTAGCCGGTTTTAATTATAATTATTATTATGAGTGAGGGCATAATTGTTTCGTATATTTCAAATTACAATCACATAATGCGGAGACATCCGTCACGGGAAGTACACAAGCGTGTCGGCAACACTTACCGACTCATGTTTAGAACTCTTATGGTAACACAATGGATCTTAACCTTTTTGGGCTCACGGAACAATTTAATTGTCATAGAATAGTATAGTTAAACATAGTTAAATCATAGAGCAACAAAACCATCGTGGTTTAAAATGAAATAAATCCGCCGCTGATATAAAAATTCAAAAATATATATATATATATATTTTTGGATTCGATGCATTTTTTTAGACGTTTCATCGAGCGCTTCTCTGTGCACTTCGTATATCCTCACGTAGGACAAGTGCTCGGTGCAAAACCAGTTAAGATTCACTGTTCTTACAAAATATTTGAATGATGATCTTCAAATAGAGGACCGCAAAAACTTCGAGTACCTGCTTCAACATATCATCCAGCATTGACAAAATTATTTATTTTAATATAATAATTATTTCTTCGTAGAGTTCAACATAAAATTTATGTTTTTTTCTCGATTTGTAATAAAATTTAATACTTCTTAGAATAACTTACATATTTATAACATTGACTAATGGGATGTTGCTAAGAAATACCTTGTACTTTAATAAATCAGGTTTTAATGTCAATGAATTTATTTCGATCTTTGAAATCTACTACCTAACGGAGCATACGGTCTCCAAATGTTTCCACTATATAGCTGTGTCAGCTGCCATTACTCTTGCCTCGTTCAAAGTCTTCATCCCGAGCTCATTATATTCCAAGCACGCATCCTTTACTTGTAGTATCAGTAAATTAAAAATGATGGGCATAAGGTATGCCATCGGTGTAGCCAGATACTAAGCGGAATCCATGTGACGTCGCTGACCCGAAAGAAAAAAAAAGACAATACCGATTTCATGTTGATGTTTAAAAGCAGTAAACAAAAAATAATAATAACATTTTTGTTTTATTTCATACGATTAAATTATAATTCAAATATAACTCACAATTACATCATTAAAACTCCCTCAATACGACGACGAGACTTAAAAATGTATCAGAAAGAATAAAGTGTATTACGTAAGTAGATGTTTAATTGAGAGGTTGAATATATCTCCAAAATCGATATACACTATTAATAATGTATTTCCTTACATTAAGATTCGTTGTTTCTTGATTCTTATTTAAGCGAATGGGAGCTTAAAAACGGCCCCTTTTCGATCAATTAATATAAATCAAACATCCGATATCTTTAAAATATCCAAATAATAGAATTCCTAATATAACTTGTAAGCCGCACCTGCCTAAATACTTCAAGCCCCAGATTATTGTCGTCCTGGAACGAAGTCTAAAATTATGCATCGAATGTACACGACGGAGCTTCGAAATCAGTGCTGACAACTTGGGATCATGACAAGTGACAGATCTTCATAGATTATTTTTGTAATAACCGTATCATCCCTTCATACGATTTGGATCTCTTCAAGAAACATATCAATATGCACTTACAATCTCCCTAACCCAAGCACAAACACAATACACGTTTACAGATTGCAGGGTCCAGCCGTCCTGACAAAACGACATAGAGCCCACTGATCTCAACAGGTTGTGCTCTCTTGCACGCACAGTTATTTATATATAATAAATATGCTCCAGGATATTAAATAAGATCTCGTGGTTTTTTTTTTCTTCAAAAATTTATTAAATACTATTAAGAACCCATCGTTGGGCTTTCTATTTGTACGGCCGTGTTGCAGACATCGACGAAGCCTCTAGTAATAGTAACTAATTAACCCTAACGTTAGAATATGTAACATTATGACAGGAATCGTCCAGTTGACATTAAACGTGCAATTATTTAAGGTGCTTAATCAAGTGTTTACGATGTTTTTATTCATTAAAATTTCGTTAAAATATTATAATATTTGATTTAAACCAGTTTGCCCGCGGGCATAAAGAACACATTTGAGAGAGTGCGAAATGAATAGAAACGCATTTGTGAGTCGGAAATATTGTGTGCAAGAGAGAAAACAAGGCCAATGTGTCGCCGAGTGCAGTAAGAGAAAGGAAAACCGACCCCACCAGGCTTACCCCAACTAACCCACCTGACCTCGCCATCATAACGCCCTTTTCATATTATTCATATGTAATACGTGTCATGAAATTTATGCACTTAATATTAATGCACATTTATAATTAATCATTACCTTCATGGCTACTTACTAAGTTTATTATATGAGAAATATTTTTTTTGGTATTAGAATAAACAAGGGTAATTGAAATCAATTGAATAATACTGGAAACAATAATGTTCTGGATGCATTAACACAGTTCAATTGCGATATAAAGCAACTACCCATGCAATTGCCCACCTTAAGTGGTGTTTGTGATGACAATGAGTTGTGTTATAACAAAATACGAGAATTGATCGATGATACAATCCACCTGAATTCTGTGAACAGGTATAAAATATTTAAATTCATAAAAACACTTTAATTATATCACTTTTCACTATTTTTAACTATGTAAGGGAAAAAACTTTAAAGCGACATATGGTATAAAATGTACGGTTTTACTTTAATTGAATTTAATATAAATCTGAAAATGTGTAAATTGTTGTCAAAAAAATACTTTTGATCCGACACACTCTTCATTCTTCGATACTCAAACTCTCAGTTTCTAAAACCAGTTTTTACTTGTTCGCGTAAGTTTTTTAACGCATTGGATGAAAGGTAGAAGGGTAATGTGAGGGAAATCAGAAGTATGGGTTAATATTATAGTATTATTTCATGTTTAAAACAAAAAACGAAGATATTTATTTTTTACTTGGTACGTAATTAATAATAAATAAAATTCCTTCCCGTAGGCCATCGGTAAGATCTTAAATACTATTCCTTCATATACACTCAAACAAAACACATGTTTTTCATGCAACGTCCACCTTCCTGGCTGTCAGTGTAGACTGTAGAGTGTCATAGAGCCCACAGGTCTCGATCGATTGCACTCTCCTACTTGCGATTTATTTTTAAAAAAGTATTACAGCCATGCTTTAATCTAAGAATACATTTCATACTCCGATAGCTTATTAACGCATCGCCTTGTATTCCATCCGTAGTCGTGCCCAGGGGATAGACTATCTTTTAGATCAATCCAGACGATGGGTTTTTCCCATGTTAAGCATTATAATGGTCTTACGTATTTATGACTAGCTCCTTCGTGGATTGCGTAATAATATAAGAATAATAAGACTTGTATATGATGTGGGATTTTTCATGCGAGGAATCAGACAAATATTTCGTGAAATGGGGTAAATCACTTTATTACTTTAAAAAAATCTGTTAATTAAATTACAGATTGTTTTCAATTTGTTATTTTCGGATTCATTGGGATGGATACACTCTGCGTGTATTTATCGGTTAAATACATTTTGAGATTGATTGATTTCTTACCCGATTTGTCCAAGGCGCCTTACAAAGCCCCATCGCAAACAACGTACCAACGTATAGTCCAGCTGAGAGAGAACATTAATTCGTCATATCGTGAAATCAAATACTTAAGTGATCCCAACTGATCTTTCATAGTTTCTAAAGAATAATTACCGCAAAATTATCTCCGTGTAAATAAGTACATGTAATTTATCATTAAACATATGGCTACACATTTTTGAAATAAAATTATAATGTTTATTAACGCCATTGTAAATGAATCGACAACTATAACATGATCATTATAATATAACTAGGAATATTTAATTAAACATGCTAATGTATACAAACATTTATATTTGAAATTATTAGATTCTCCTAATGGCAGTCTAATGTATAAGTTGCATCATTATAGTACATCAGGTATTCAAAGCAATCAAATGCTTCCTTGAAAGAGGAATTTAACGGAAAACTAATAACTAACTTGGTAACCACGAGTATCTAACGAGAAGTTAGCTGCATCTCCAATGGTTGAATTAACAACTATCCTCGGCAAATGCAGAAAACGTTCGGAAAATGACAGCTCGTGTTATTTTATACAGGTATATATTAGTGTATGTTCCACTACCCTAGGTAACACATTCAGCACTATTCATACTTTATACGCCTTAACTAGAGCGTCAATAATAAAAATGCTGTAGCAAAAAACGAACATTGTTCAGCAATGTAGTGAGTTAAAAGCATATTTTTGTTATTTGCTTACAAATATTGCATTTTTAGGATAGTTTTTATGTCAATCAAAAAGTATTTCTTATGCCCCCGAAAAACACAATCTTTCGAACGATAACAAAAAGGATAGTATAAGGTAGTAATTGTTTAATCTATCTTGTGAGCATTATGAGATAAAAATAATGTATTATATTTAGTGTAAACATGTTAAAAGGGCCTCGAAGTGAAGTGTTAAATGAAGCATTCCACATAAATGCGCTATTTTTATTTACATTTAACAAACAAAAAAAAGTTTAAAATACGTCACGTTTTTTAATAAATAATATTTATTATTGATCAATCTTTAAAATACCCACAAATATACTTTGAGCCTATAGTTAAATACAATTATTTTATTGTATACAATACGTGTATAAGAAAGTAAAACAGTATATATTTAAATAAGTTTAACAAAGCAATCATACAACGCGAAAGTTGAAATTATTAGAAATGGCTAAAGTAATTTGCATGGACGATGCTATTTTGAATATCAAATTTACTGCTGAATTGATTATACGTTTCAACAAACATATTATACAGAATATGATTTCAATCCTACCTAACTTTTTTATACACTATATAGAGATCTATTTACATATAAAAAAAATTAACTCATGTGAGATGGAGAACTAGGTGGAAGCTTAGAAGGTTTTCCGAGTACATATATGGAGTTTTACAGGCAAAAATTTCCCTGGGGTTGAAACTGGTTGAAGTTAGACGCAATGTATTGTCAAGGGACATACGAAAATACAGATACCTAGAATTCAGATACCTAGACGCTTTTAATCATCGACTTAAATGACAGTATGGTAGGTATTATGAATTTACCTACATCAATGTATTAACTTTTTTATAATATGTAATAGAAATCAATCAATTTTTTGCACATGCCAAAACGTAATACATAAAAGAGTAGCAATTTTACTGTTGTTGCAATTTTTTATAAATAGTAGAAAAAAAAATACTTTTTCATCAAAAAAATCTCATTTTATTATTTAGAGCAAATAAAATTTACTATATAGTCCCCTAAAAGTACTGGAGGACTCTGCGAAATGCCTTATGGTCACAGGTTCGATGAAAGAAAATCCTGATCTATCAATCTCCTTCTCGTGGTGGGGGGTGAGCGACAACATCAGTCGGCCAATATAGACAGGGACCGAATGATGGCCGGAAAAAACTAACACCCAGCTAACCTCATCAGGTCAAGCTGGTTAGGGCACTCTATTGTCCTGGAGGTAGTAAATGCGCTCCAAATGCGGATGAACCTTTTTGGTCAACGGCATTAGGATGTGGAAATAAAGGAGAAAACAACACATTACAGGTCCAAACGACATACCATGTATCAGCAAAAATTGAAGATCTAGAAGAGTGGACATTGAAATGCAAGATTTGTTGCTGCAAACCAATCCACCGGATTGATACTACGAAGAAGATAAAAAAAGAAACATTAACCAATTTACTAAGATTTGTGCATTGAATGTTTTGTTGTGTTTTTTATTTAGGTTTAACTCGATCTATAATAGAAAATTATCAAATAATAAAATAAAATATATAATTTAATCCCCGCTATATGCCATATTTTATGTTTAAAAATATAATTAATCATTCAGAATTATATTACCTTGGCCAGTTATATCACCGCAACCTTACCACACCATTAAAATATATTACAATGATTTTTAAGTAGTATTTTTTCAACTGTGTTCTTTACCATACTTAATATTTTAATTATTAAGATTTTATATCAAGATTCAAGGCCCAACAATGGTACCGTATGGATAATTAAAAATATGAATTAATCCGATTAATGTAACAATCTTTAATTAGATTTTTGAAAAACATTTTTTTTATATGTAAACTAAATTGTAAAGTAATTAATGTATTATATTATATCATACCGTAATAAAATTGTATGTGGTAGTTTTATGTCAATTTACTGGCGAACTAATAAATGTTGGTTCAGATATCGTCAATGACATCAAATAATAATGTAATATCAATCACCATAATACTCTTCATAACAATACTCTAATAACCATTAAATTTTCTTGTTGTTAAGTGTTTTATTTGAGCTAGAATATTCTAGTCTAGCGGCAATTGCACATCGTTAACGCGGTTCTCGTTAGCTTACCAAAGTGAAACAACATTAGACGCGGATCATAACGATAGGTCACTGTCTGTTGCTAACCGCTGGGTTGAGCTGCTCTTTAGGACCATATAGTCTGGGCCTCGAAAGTGTCGAACAAGTCCGATTCAGAAATCATCCGAAACATGCCTTGCATACTATAGCTACTGTCTCTTCAAGTCCCCAGGCTTCTGCCTTGGGGGTCGTTGGAAACCATATATGTTTCCAAGTATACTTTCAGGTGCAGATATATCTATGAATATGCTACAGTGGCAACTGACAGTACCGAGTCGTGGCAATTTATGATGTCCATATGTTACAGATATAAAACGAATATGAGAAGAAAATAAAATTCTTTCAGTTGTAATTAGTCTAAAAATGAATAATTATACCTAGCCCCTGGACATGACAACGGGTGGAATATATGGAAGTCCCTTAACATACTCCGCCCGGAGTTTGCAAGACGAGGACACAAATGAAAGCCTGGCAGTCTTACAGCGGAATGACTGAATGTGACTGCGGCGCGAAGCACACCCTGTCACACCTTTTGGAGTGTGCAATGTATCCGAGTAGCTGCACCCAGGAAGACCTGATGATGGCCAGGAGTAACGCCATCGACGTCGCCCACTTGTGGGCAGACAGGATCTGATCCTGTTGTTTCCGACACGATCATATATTATATATATATTTATACGACATGTACATATTTTTATTACATAATATTTTATCAACAACAGATTCTCTTCTTATAAACCTAGTTGAATGAGCAAGGCCCTTATTATACTCGTAATAACAAACAAGATTGTTCGTAGTCTCTGTCTTGATGTGAGACCTTGTGTTACAAAATAATTGCTATTAATTAACGTATTTTATAT
This sequence comes from Glossosoma conforme, assembly GCA_022606575.1. NCBI lineage: Eukaryota > Metazoa > Arthropoda > Insecta > Trichoptera > Glossosomatidae > Glossosoma > Glossosoma conforme. The sequence continues at coordinate 237,619 of JAGTXR010000264.1, read as the reverse complement.
TTAAAAGGTAATGATACCTATTATAACTTTGCTACTTGAAGTTTTCTGAACTAGATAATGAGTGTTGATAACTCAATATGATCCCTGGATGTCTCGCTAACCCAGCGGTCACGGAACCGGGGTAAATTACCCCAAATGGGGTGAAAATATGTTTTTTGGGGTAATAAGGAAATTTTCTAGTTTGCTACTTCATAAAACTTACTATTTTCATGTAACCTTTTTGTTTTTTTCCGTGTAAATTAATTTAATAAATAATGTTTATTTAAATACACATTGAGTGTCTTCTTTTCAAAATGGGGGGAAGGGGTAATATCGACTTACGCAAAAATATTTTGGGGTAAAATCGACTTGAATAAAAATATTTTGGGGTAATGGTTAAAAAAGTTTTCCGACCACTGCGCTAACCCAACCTAACCTAAGGATTTGTCCAGTGATCTTAGAGTCTAGAGATCCATAGGTCTCATTAACGAAATAACTTAGGTTAGGTTAGGTTAGCGTGACCTCCAGTGCACCAGTTGTCCCATGCACAAAATATCAAGTGCACCAGACGTCTAGTGCGCCCCACGTCATTACCGATGAGTCGTTGAACGAATTTTCCGGAAACGAAATGCGTCGGAACTACTCAATATTTAGAATGATACTAAAAGAACTGAGTTTTCCGTTTGAGACGCAGAACACGGATAAACTTATTTAGTTCATCTTAATGTATTGTAGAGTATTTTATTATTAAAAATAAAACTGAATTTGAATTTTACAAGCATGTATAAATAACATTAATTTTAAATTTATATTGTAAATTACAAAACATATGATCAAATTATCATTTATTGTAATCGTGCGTCTTGATTTGTGGTAATATACAAAAGTGAGATGATTTTTTTTTTATGTTTTCAAAATCATTTTATCAACTTTAAATATGACGCAACTGAATTAGCAAAACATCGGATATGATGATGGATGGTTGGTGAAAAATAAATGCATAAATAAATATTGCATTACTCCAAATCACCAAGCCATATTTTATACGCTTATCTGGATGGTAAAGAATTACGTATTAATGATAAATGCACTATTATAATTAATGATGATGAATTCGAACATAAATGAATTATGTATGAACATATAATACGTTTGCCAGTTCTTGGGCGCCATTCCAATACTTTTCTTCCCCATCGACCGTCGTCTCTTCGACAGATATGTCCTGCCCATTGCCACTTGAGTGTGCCTATTATGATACGAAGCATTGGCCGACCCCCTACAAGATGGACTGACGATATAAGAAGAATAGCGGGAGTGACCTGGATGCGGAAGGCGGAGGATCGAAGAGGATGGAGACTCATGCGGGAGGCCTACGTTCAACAGTGGACGGACACAGGCTGATGATGATGATGATGATATAATACGTTAACATTTTTTTGTTTTTTATGAAGATAAATACAGGAGAATACCGACAGATGGTGATAGTAATTCTGTAGTCTCATCTGGGGAATTCTATGACGCTTACCATAGTGCATATGGCTAAGCGCTGCATGTGGAGTGTTGTTCCGCCAACGTCATAGACTACAGCCCGAGATTCACGCATCATCCTTATTATTACAGGAATTTACTATGAATGGATGGTCTTTACGGGACAACTTTCGTCTACCACCAATTTTAATTAATAGGCTATGACTGACACTTTACGGGTGAAGGATCAAATTCACACCAACCGGAGTACTTAGAGCTCAGAAATTGATTAAAAATCCTTTTTTTTTAACCTCCGTCGGGGATCGGACGCGCGACCTTTGACTTGAAAAGCAAACGCTTTGACCATTGAGCTATACCCGCCTGCATGAAGTATAATAGAATGCAGCCCTAAAAGGTCCTGAATACACGAGCAATATGAATTGAAAAATGGTTCAACTTTTGAAGCGGCAAAAAGTTTTTAAAACAATCATTTATATATTTGAAACCCTATCTCCTTAAAACACAGTGTTGTCATGACAATAAACGAAACTGTAATATATGATTATTTTTTTAATTTTTATTAGAATATTGTTTTATTATTTCAATATTCTAATCTACTTTTATAGATCATTGACTATATTACAATATTATTATTACTTAAATATACATATACTATACATAAAATTCTTTTTTCAACGTGTCAATCCTAGCACAAAAATAACGGCAGAAGCGGGATGCGAACCGCGGACCTTGGAAACCAACTATGCCCAGGTATTCATACCGCTCGGCGAACTGCGCCATTGCTATGCCCAGACCGACTCGCGTTGAAACTAGTATTTATATCATTGTTATCATCGTACGATAGATGTCGCTATAGTATATATTCGAAGTATGTATATTTTTATTATTATTCTGAAACTGTAATAATTCACAATACTGGCTAACAATTCGTTTTACAATACGCGATAAATCTATAAATATGATTATTTTCAAATAAATCTGTCCCTCTTAAAAGGATCAATTCGTGTCGTGAAAATATATTATTCATTGGATCCCACCTACGTATGAATGATTCATACTTCAGAAGCAAACAGTTTATTTCAAGTATATTCAATTCTATTCATATTTTCATAAAAATATGGAGATTAACAAACAAACGTACATATTTCTTGGAAAATAATTTATGGAGAAAAATACTTTTATAAAAATGGTTTATTCTTACTAAGCGTTTTATTGTGAATATTTGTTTTTTATAAGACGTATTTAAAAGGGCCTTATTAAGACCTTACTAAATATGATATTGAACGTAATTATTTAAGTAAAAAATTTATATATATACCGCATACGTAATTATTTATTATCTGAGAGTATTAAAAATAAATAATAGATAAAACACAACACAGATGACATATAGAAAAGATGTTAAAATTACATTATAATATTTAAGTAAGATATCAGTATGATTTCGTTATATTTAATAGTGTGCTAAATAAATGCAAAAAGATGAAAGGAAATTACAAGCCTTGCTCTAAAAATTAAAATACACAAAAGATAAAATTAACATTCATGGACAACGAAGCGGAAACGCTACCTATCGTAAGTGAAGCTCACAACTACAAAGCGATTGTTCGCATAAAGGGCTACTGAGAACTTGCGCTCCAGCTTATCTAACTAGATTATTCTATTGCTTCCATCCGACATTATAAGTTAAAAAGATATGACAATATGAAAAAGTTACGTCGTTGAAATTTTCGGCTAGCGATATAATATAAGTAAGTATACATTCCAGAGAATTAGAATGCAGATTTTTGCAGAGCATTAAAAAACAAAGGCAATTATAATCCTAGATAATTTGTAATTTATCAACAACAACAAAAAATCTGTGGGTTACCTTTAATATTATAATAATATTCCATCTAACAATAATTACTGTTTAAGTATATACATTTTTTATACAAGTATCTTTTCATGTACCAATTGTTAGATATTATAATATAATAAGAAAAAATATGTAAAACAAGCATTATTTTCCTAAAAAGAGAGTCTACTCAACTTTGCAGTAACATATTTTCTAAAAAGCTTGAGTAAAAAAAATAAAGTGAATTATTCAGTCTAAATAATAATTATTCACAAATAATTCATCACGTAATATTAAAGCTTTGTTTGCATATTTAATACTCGATTTATACGAAATTTTGGGACAAAAGCTTCGTTCAAATATTATTGCCCGTTTGGCTGCTTTCTAAAGTAATCACAAATTGTTCAATCGCTATTTTCCAGTAAGGGAATGTTGAAAAATAATTACATCGGTGTAAAGGTATATTCAACTGGGTTTGTTATCATACGGCGGGCGATGCTCCACCGAGGAAACATTTGCTCTGCTCGCTCATCCGATGCATTCATAAATTGCACTCATAAACAGAATATACTTACTTTTTTACATTATATTTGCAGTAAAAAAGATACCAGTTGTGGCTGGCAAGTCAGCTTTATGTTACAAGAACTGTAATTATGCTAAAATATTATATGGAAAATGTGGTGGATCATCTATTCCTGGTAATTGGGAAGCTGTGTTGGCTGAGAAAGCGATGGGCTGTCTTCAAACCTAAGAAGGAAACAACAAACCTTGATACGGCTAAAACAATATTTTTAGTAGTCATACCGTAAAGAATTTCCTCGAGAGGCCGCGTCACGAACAATGAGGTTCTCAGGATAATCAAGGAAGATAGGCACCTAATAAGAACCATCTCAGAGAGACGAGCCCGATGAATCGGTCACGTCATGCGCCACGATAGTCTTCTTCACGACATTGTGGAGGGGATGGTTGAGGGTAGAAACTGTAGAAGGCGCCCTAAACGGGAGTATTTGCAGCAAGTGTTCGAGGACATGAGTTGTAGCTCTTATGCTGAGCTGAAGAGGGTTGCGGAGGACCGAGAGGAGTGGAGATCGAGATGCAAGGTTCTGTTGCTGCAAACCCATCCGCCGGATTGATACTACGAAGACCGTAATGTGAATATAGACCAAAGTCTACGGCCCTCAAGATTCCGGCGGTGCGACGGCAGCTGACTTTATTTATTTTCAAATTAACTAAATATGGTTACTGATAGTATTGTCGAACTGTTAAAAACATTAAAAAGTTTAATTTGTGCAGTTGATGGTTCATAATTATCCTGTGAAGTTGTTGCAAAAAAACAGTGAATATTTTGCTTAAGGAATACGGCTAAAAAAATATATAAAACATTTAAAAACACCATGAATAAAATTCAATAAAAAAATACTGAATTCAGTTTTTTTGTGTGTTTGGTTCAATTTAAAGAGAATCGTGTTCAATGCAAGACAGATCATTCTAATGGAATCTTAAGAAATCCAAAATACACCTCGTTCTGGGAAGAACTGGCGACCTAAAACACCTGCGAAAAAAATGTAAAAAAAAACACACGTTACTCAGAATGGCACTTGAAAAATGAAAATAGTTGCATTATTATCGGCGGTGTCAAATTGTATCAAAACTAAGCTATTATTGACTTGAAGAGTAAACATTTGTGCTGGTGTTGATTTGTTGAGTGATTGTTTTGAAAGTAGTTGGCATTCAGTCTATAAATAATGTGCGGTATTGCATCGCTAGCCGAGCGCTTTTTGTTACTGGAAAACTTCTAGAGCATTCCCGTGGGAGGTGCATTACTCTGCTGTGTGTGTACATGTGCTCGGGCAGCTGATTATTATTACCCCGCATGATGGAGGTGCAGTGGGGGCGGACGCCTAGAAGCTCAGCTAGCTGTGAACTTCCTCCCAGGGCCGGACGGGAAGTGCGCGCCGCATTTTCCTTTGTTTCCCTTGTGCCATATCCGTTCTCAATTAAAAACAAACAACCTGTATAAAACTGCTATCGGCAAACTCTGTCAGCATCCAGGTGCATTAAGTTACACCATTGTATGCGGTCATAGCATGCTACAGTTTTTTATATAGATATGTACATTGTTTACAAACTTTTACAAAGGAAGCACATGGTCGCCACAAAAACGGTTCTGTCATCTACCATTTTTTCAAGTTCTACACACGGAGGTCTCTCTGGGAACATATATAATTATCGATAGGCCTCAAGTCGAGATATCGAAGGCCTGAAGAGCCAACAAATATAGTATCCTATGCATAATTTAATGGTTGTTAATCATATTTTTTGGAGATCGAATGATGAACAAGCTGCTTTCGAAGCCTGAAACGTTTTAATGAAACAAGGAGTCTCAACTCTTACTAACGACACGCGATAAACAAAAGACGATGACCGGTATAAAAATAAGTAAAAGAAAATCTTACAACTGTGTTTTAAGCGATTTAACTTAAGTACGCCATTATTCATAAGAATGATCGGATATAAAAAATCAATCCCACAACTTCACATATATATACCCCCAAAAAACAGGTTGCTTCATCTTAAAAATCATAACTACCTCCTACAACTGAATGATGGAAGATTTACACCAGGTGATAAACAATAAACTTTAACTCGATTACTCAAATTAATGTTTGGTTTACGAATTTCATTTCTATTGTTTATTCTTTCAAGATAATAAAGCTGTATGTAGCTCATTTTAAATATAAGCTCATTTTTATTACGTTTCTCATTTCTATTGCATATTTCTAACTCAAGATAATAAAGCAGTAGTTTTATCCTGTCGTTCACTCATAACTTAAGTCATTAAAAGACGACTAAACGCCGCTAGCGGATATATTGTTGATCCATTGCACTACACATTAAAGACAAACGATAAAATGCTCCACGATACTAAATTCGAACGGAAGTGTATTTCCTTTCGTTGATACGTCTCTGCCTCGGAAGAAAATATAGAACAGACTGCATCCCGGTTGCTAGCTAACGATATATGCCTCGGAGCATGTCGGGTAGGCGGCTAAAGCGCGATCCTTGAACCATATATAAAAATATCATTTCATATTTTACCGTTACAAACACTTTGGCAAGTACATTGTCGACGTTATTGCTTTGAATAACATAGCCTTTGAGCTTATTCTTAAGAAAACATCAGCAGAGAAGCGCATAATAACTTACATAATCAATATCATATTATTCAAGCACGTAGACATGCCATGAATTAATTTTAGATATTAATGCGCAAATGCACTTAAATATTCCTTATTTTTAATTTAACAATGCTGTGGCCATGATGCCTAAAGAGCTCGACTGTCAGGCAAAAAAGATCGCGATTTTGATTCACTCGAATTCTCTACTTATTATAATACATTGTAAAACAGACAGTAGTATTTTCCTATGCGTTCACGCCGATTCATTAGGGTATTTCGAACCGATAACCATAAGCCATAACCTTAAATATTTTTCTTATACACAATTGATTTAAAAAAAAACAATGGCACCAAAAAAATATTCTACCGTGCATTTTTGTATTTCCCGTCATTTAACATGGACGGGAAAAACATATAAAGTAGTTTGACTTTTTTTACGTCAACACACAGGAGAATATCGACAGATGGTGGTGGAGTAATCTCATTTGTGGATTATATAATAATATATCACTTAAAATATGCTTAAACGCTGCATGTGGAATTCTAATCCGCCAACAAAATAGCCCGGGATTCACGTATCATCCACTTCTAACTGAAATTCATTACGAACAGGTTGTGTTCGCGGGATAACTTTCATCTATCACCAATTTTTATTAATAGGCTATGATTAATTTTATCAGTGATGAATCAAATTCACACCGACCGGGGGTATTTATAGAACGTAGGAATCGATTAAAATTAACTTTTATTTTAATATCCGTCGGGAATCAAAACCACGACCTTCGGTATGGTATGTCATACCCGCCAGCAAATATTGTTGGCAAAAGTGCTCAGGCCGCATAAAAGTTAAGAATCACAGCTTTACACTCTCAGATCTGTGACAATACGAGGGTTATAAACTTTTCTCTTCTGGTTTTAGTATTTCAGTTATAGGCGAACGTCGCCTCATACATAATTGTTTACGATTAGTAAGCTACCGTGCTTTCTCATCTTCATAAAACGGGCTGTAAAGTTTATGGATGCAACTAAGTAAGTCCTTCCACGTGCTCTGTTACTTTTTAAATATGGAACAAAGTTAAATCTGGTAAATTTTCTCTGAAACGTAAGTATAATACTCGTATATTAAAGTAAACAATAAAACGCCATTTTACGACTTCAGTACAATAAGTTTAAATAAGTTGAATGTTTATATTTTTTACCAGACGTAATGAATGACTTCCTTACAACTAAACCTACAGTATTCAGTTGAAATAATTCCGATGGATGATAAATCCAATTGCTTTATTTAATGACTTTCTTACCTCTTTTTAATTGACATATAATGGTGTTACATGTATTATAAGGGACCTTATATTATTTAAATACATATACACTTCAGAAAAATATACCAAGGTTATTTATATATTTAACAATAAAACATATATAAATGTAGGGTCTATTTTTATCCAGCGCATTTTCTAAGTTTCGCATTTTACTATATATTGTAAAGTACTCGTAAATTGTAGCCGGCTGCTCAAAAAAGACGAGATTTTTTAAGGCTCATTTTAATTGAAATTATACTGGTTTATTTGTTATTACTATAAAAATACGCTTGGTCTTGGTTTGGCAGCTGTTCGCGAGCTTCCACTCGCCGCTACCGCCAGGCGTGAGTTACGTTCTGTGATCCGTAATTTGTGTGCTATGGTCACTAAACCAAATCAATCGAAAACGTACGAAATTAATGCAGATAGTTTAATCAGGACACGAAAAAGGGAATATCGTTTCGGGCGGTTCTTGGTTTCGAACGAAACAATTTTACGATAAAGCATTTCTTGCGATTCAAATGTCTTGGAAACCTTTCCTTAAGGACTCTAATCCCTATCAATAATAAAATTTAAAAATCTGTTTTTTTTTTTAAAGTATCGTTTATTATTGACATACTTGTTTGGTCAGATTTAGCGATAGAGAGCGATAGAGAGCGAAAGAGAGAGTTAAATGTAAATAGAGATATTTCAATTTTCTTTTAGACTTATGGTATAGTAAAATAACAAATTTTCAAAACGAAGTATTTTTTATTACTAGTAGTAAGAAATAACTAGGGATAAATGGCAAAAAATTCCCAGGGGTGCTGCAGAGGAGGCTACTACTAAATCAAGTGGAAACAACATGAGGAGAGAGCATAAATGAACACATAAATCTGTTTTCTATCAGATTTAATATTTTCATTGATTAAAATAAATGGTAAGTCAGTAGATCGAAAATAAAATAAAACTCACCTGATATTTCGAGTGTCTTTATATCTAGGAGTAGCAGGGTAGCAGCGCTTCATGGAAGTGGCTGGACTCTCTCCTAGAACAACTTGCAACTGCTCCGTTGGCCGAAGATCCACAACTTTGGTACACTTCTGAGGACTTGGCTCAGAAAATGAAGTCTGCATCCAGTAGCCAGCTTTTTGATCTACGTCAAGCTTCATCGAAGTAGACCTCAAAAACGGGTTGATTGGTTTCTTATGAACCGTATAAGAATCGTCAACGCTCATCGATCCGTACAGTTGGCTTTGTGCGGATTTAACAGGTTTCTTCGGTGACGGCTGTCTAATATCCTTGGTCTTTTTCTTGCTCGGTTTCGGGAAGTCATTAATTGAGCTCATGTTTAAAACTTCTTCTTGGTATTTTCTCTCGTTCAACACTTCAAGAGGTGGCGCTGGAAGAGGTTTTTTACTTTTGCAAGGCGTTCCTTCTTCATAGTAAGCCATCGGCAGAGAAGGTAACGGCCGCTCGGGACTTGCCTGGGCGGCTTGATGAGCTCGTGCAAAGAGATCAGGAAATGCTGTTCTCAAGTGGTGCTGATTCTTAGGAGGCCTTTCTGGGGCCATCCATTGATATTTATTGTCCTGAACAGATGTTTGATGAACTGAGTTCATTGGTTCACAATAACTTGGTGCCGGTATAATATTTTCATTGTTCTGGTTCGGGACACTCGGAACTTGGGCTAGGGGTAATTGAGTATAATTATTAGCATTGCCATGATTATCTGGACAGTGCTTCATTAAAACAGGTCTACAATCATCAAAAATATTCTCAACCTTCATTTCTTCAACGGAAGGAGGTCTTGCATCTCCTTTACTTGTTTTATGATAGTATTTTTTTATACTGTTTGAAAATGATAAATGGGGTTCAGATCTCCATGATGATTTATTTTGTGCTTGGTATTTTTCATAAAACGTAAGAAGTGCTTGCTTTTGAATTGCTTTTAATGCTGGATCGGAAACAATTGTTTTTTTAGCTGGGTCAAGATAAGTGTACTTTGTTGTTTTCTCTTCATAAATGTGAACTCTTTCAGCTACTGACCTCTGTGGTGAAGGAGGTGAAAACATTCTAAAACAAAAAAAGCTTATCTCAAGTTTCTGTACTTATATCAAGGACAAAGTCATATATATATTTATTTTATTTTATAAAAAATGGAAAATATTTTATATTTTTTTAGTACATATAAAAACTTTAAACACGCTTAAAACGAATATGTTTGTCCTATGTACCAATTATCTAAGATAAAAGCAATACCATAACGCCATCTGTGAAATATGTATGGCAACATTTTAATGAATTATATTGTAGGAAGAATTACCATATAGTAAACTTTTCCATTAATATACTCATATTTTTAATATACCAAGATTTATGTCACATAAAATAATATATATATTTACAAATAATTTTAATAATTTATTTACATAAATTATTTGTAATTATTTAAAATATTCATAGATAATGTGGCATCCTCAGCTACTTTTTGCTTGATTATAAATATATTTTCATGAATAATTTAAGAACATAACTTTTAATATTACTTAATTATTATATTATAATTATAATGATTGAATTTACGTTTTATGAAATAATAGAAATTATATTTTTTATTATTATTCCTATAATCAATGGATTGTGATTATACATGTTTATACAATAATGAATGGTGGAAAAAGTTTCTTATATTTAAATGGTTAAAAATATATGTGCAGTTTTCTAGCCTTAAAGATATACTTAATAATTATAGCTAAGTAGTTTAATATATGGATATCATTTTTCATTCTTAAGAAAGAATACTTACAATGAAGCTGCATGTAAAGGATCACTTGCTTGATGACTTCTCGTGGTAGTTGCAACGGTATAGTGTTTTCTTTGTGGAACATTTTGCATTTCATTTTCATTGCCTATATACAGAACACTCTCTGAATTCTGTCTCTGAGGGGTTTGAACCCTTGCAGAATGAGCTATGAGCTGATGACTCCTAGCGACAGCTTCATTACTCAGGGAACCTAAAAATAAATTATTATTTAAAAAAAAACTTAAATAGATAAATATTTTAAGCCTATATTTGTTTTTTCAGTTATTAATTCAATGATTTGGCATTAAATTAAATTAATTCGCATTAAATTTAAAAAATTGGTAGAAAATTAAATAAATTGGCTTTATTCACTGTGTCAATTCGAATGTGGTCAGTTATAAAATGAAATTTCTGTAATTTATTCAATACTGCCAGTAATTAATACAAAGGGGTAGATATTTAAATAAAATTAGTTCTCAAAAATAAATGGCTAGTTTAAGCATGACTGCTAGTGAGTAGATGGTCATAACATGCAAATTTATGACCAGGACTGTAAATAAATAGCACATAAAATGGAAATCTAACCTAACTGTTTGTTAATTACCATTCATTAATTATTTACTGAAATTTTATTACTTTTCTATTGCTTATTTATATTTTTCTGCTGCGAATTTATTATTTTTTATTGACCTTTTTAATGTATTTATTATAGACCATATCATACACTGGCCATTAATTGAATTAAAGGCTGATAAAATAATTAATAGCCAATATTTTGTACCATGTTTTAACGTATATAAAACTGAGCTCTATTTAACCACTTTCTGGAAAACCGCATATTCCCCTTTAGTGAAAACTTCATCAGTTCCCAATGTATATAAGCAAACTGATGTTTCAATAAAAAATAAAGATGGCAAAAAAACGTTTTTGTTGCACGCCTTAAATCCAGAAATATTGGCATTAAGTATATACTTAGTCTGTTGCAATTATTTACTCCGTCTATAGCAAATATATATCAACCATTATAACAATCTTAATGTCAAAAATATACACGAAAATCTATTTTTAGCTGTTTTAGTTAATAAAAATGGTGATACACAACCACAAACGATGGAATGGTTATGTTACTTTTCTTACCGTGCCATTTGAGAGTCTCTGAAGATGAAGCACTGCCTGAGCTAGTTGTTGCAATACTATCTCTATCCCAAGAGTTCGTGTTTTGAACTATGGATGAATCACTATCACGTCGGAGGCTGCAAAATAAAAATAAATAATTATTTTTCACAAGTACATAAATAATATACATGAAAGGTCATCAATAATCTATTACCTATAACATTAATGCATTTAAAAATCAACACATAACAAGCACATGCCATATCCATTCATATATAGTATTACAATGAAATGGAATTAATATATGGTTTTTGATTATCATCGACTGAGAGTTATGGTCATAATTTTATAACTTGAGAGTACTTATTTATATTTAGTAGTCATCTTAAGTGTTGTAATTAATAATTTTAATATTCATTTCGCAGTAATTAATCTCACAACTATGAGTACAAATCGCACAGATCACAAATCCTCATATAATATACACAAATATATTATATCTGAATAATAATTTTAGTCTATATATATATATTTTTTTAAGTAACTCTATATGTAATAACTAAAATATATATTAAATTTAATCCAAATATCCAAAATAGGAAAAGGTGTTTTATTCCAAGATAATTATAATGTTTCAAAACAAATAATTGTCATTCAATGACCTTACAGCAATATTTATTTACACAATCATCAAAAAATTAAAAAAACATTGTATATATTGTTAAATAACAATATAAAATTAGCAAAAATATATTTGTTAGCAAAGCATGAGAATTATTTTGATGCATTTTTAGAGTATAATTTTAAATTAATTTTAATTTAAAATAAATGTGAATCAAAACTAAATATTTTAATTTCTTAATTTTTTAATTGAAATTAAGTATTGTCAGTTGATAACCTTAATTTTATTGCATTTTAAGATCATAGTAACAAGATAGTAAAATCATTGATTATACTTCTTATCTTAAGCTCAAAGTTCCTTGTGGTACTAAAAAGAGAATATCATATATACTTAAACTTTATAAGAAAAAATGTATATCTTTTTTCAGTAAATAATTCAATGATTTGGTAGTAAATTAAATTAATAAATAGTAGATTAAATAAATTGAAAAAACAGTATCCACTGCGACACTATGAATGTGGTCAGTTACAAAAAAATTTCAGTAATTTATTCAATATTTGCAGTAACTAATGTAAAATTAATTAATAATTTGCACATAAAATAAAAAACTAACTTAACCTATTATTAATTACCATTGATTAATTATTTGTTCTTATTTTATACTGCCAATTTTTTTTTCTACTACCAATTAATTATTTATACTAAACTTTTTATGCATTTACTACTGACCATTTCATAAATAATTACCAACCAATAATTTATTAAAATACTGAAAAATTTATTTCTTGCCGAAAAAAAAACATGTTAAGTATCCACAATAATTATACAGTTTGTAATATTAAAATACAGTACAAATATATATTTGTAATGTAAGATTACTCGTTTTTGATAAAACAATAAAGGAAAGATAGTTAATTTTATATACCCTTCTGATTTTAAATATACAGGCATATAGTGCTTAAACTTTTTTTAAACTTATTATGAGACATATAAGTCAAGAGTTAATATTATGGAAATTATATTTGTGAATTTTTCTGTGCCTAAAAACATAGCCGATATAAAATTGATTACCTAAGTAACTTAAGAAGTCCAATTGAAAATTTAGTAAGTAATAATATTATTATTTTATTAATAAGCTTTATTCATAAGTTAGTAAATATAAATATTGTTACATTAATAAGCCTTATTTACTAGAGATCAAATATAATTTAATGATTCTGCCACATTTACTTAAAAACGTAAAATATATATACCTGTCCAAAAAAGGTGTGGAACTTGAGTCTGTGCTAGATACATAGCTATGGTAGCCCTCGGATTGGGCGTAAGATGTTTGCTTCTGATGCTGCATGGTGGGCTCATACTTCCTGCTGTATTCCTCCAGGTCAGCTTGCGTCAGCTGTGGTGGGCTTCCTTTCATCCCCTCCTTCATGTGCTCTTGCATAGACTTGTCGGGACAAATCATTTCACAAGAGTTCATATTTTTGCCATCACTCTCGCGTTCTGGGACAGAGGACATTTCAGTCTTGCCCAGGGAGTTTGTCACTCTATCCATTTTGTACAGGTATTCGAATGATGGCATTTGAGTATTTTCACTACGTTCAAGTACTGGTTTTAACTGAAATAATGAGAATAAATAAGATTAATGAGTAGAAAGATAAAACAGCTGTAATCCTTTATTACTATGATTATTGCAGATTATTTATTAAATAGGTTTATTTTTATCGCGATCTCTTTTTCATAAAAACAAAATGTTTTGCAAGTTTTTTTCAGCAGGATTTATGTTTCAGGGTAAATATTTCATTACCGATTGATGACGCTAGATAAATAAGCAGGGAAGTGTAATCGTGATAAGGAAGTAAGGAGGAAAAATGGTTGGAGTTTATGGGAGTTAAGGAAAGGGCTTAGACTTGTGTAAACTATCTATTACTGTTAAATATTATTCAAAACCTTACAGTCTTTCTCTCAATTCGCCTGGAGCCTAAAAAGTGCTAATTCAGCTACTGGGTAGAGAACTTGCCTGTTGAGGGTAAGTGGAGTGTGCGCGGCGCATGTAAGGCCTGGCGTAGTTGGGCTGGCTCTCCTTGGGGTAGTTGGTGTGGTCCGTCCAGGACTTGGAGCGCTGCGAGCCTCCAGTTGGGGGCGCGCGTGTGGCCCGGGGCACCTCCGCGGCCGCAGGCATCGGCCACGACGGGAACTTCTCGTGACCCGGCCCGTATAGAACACCTGAAAGATCGTTCAATCCAGCATTAACAACGTACAAAAATCGACAAACGTTCAAAATTTAATATTAAAATTGTTTCTTTCAAAGAAAACTGACACGGGATAAAACGAAGCCCATAGAAATTAACATAACTTTGTAACCAAAATTACTACGACCATATACTTCGAATTCGAATTAAGCCGTTTCTTTAGAACAAAATTGTCCAGGCCTCGCAAGCGTAGTACTAATCATCCGAAATTACTAAAAAAAAAACGATTAACAAATTCACCTAAAAATATGCCACGGATAATATGCTATTTCGTGTCAAAGTACTCAGACTTCTGCTGTGCAGGTAGTCGGGAACTATATTTTTTACCAAGTATACTTTCATGTGCAGATATAATATCCTAGAACGAGGAATGGACGGTGAAGTGGTGACCTTGTTCCAGAGCTGACATGGAATGAGGCGAAGATTATGGAGGCTGACACTGCTTTGGGAAGAAATATACTCTGAATAGGGAGCAATATGAACGAAATGATGATAAATAATCATCTTCGTAGTATCAATCCGGTGGATTGGTTTGCAGCAACAGAATCCACTCAGAATTCACCAAGAACTCCACTCCTCTTGGTCCTCCGCAACCCTCTTCAGCTCAGCACAAGAGCTACAACTCATGTCCTCGAACACTTGCTGCAAATACTCCCGTCTAGGGCACCCTCTACAGTTTCTACCCTCAACCATCCCCTCTACAATGTCGTGAAGAAGACCATCGTGGCGCATGATGTGACCAATCCATCGGGCTCGCCTCTCTGAGGTGGTTCTTATTAGGTGCCTATCTTCCTTGATTATCCTGAGAACCTCATTGTTCGTGACGTGGTTTCTTCAGGAAATTCTGAGAATTCTTCTGTCATCTCAAAGGCGTCTAGTCTTTTTTTATCACTTTCAGATAAGTTGCTTTTATATTATACATGGTGCATGTATCACAGCCGTACATCAAGATGCTCCAAACAAATGTTTTGGCAAGTTGCTTGCAGAGCCTTAAATATATATTCTTAGACTCAAGAATTTTCGCTTTTTTATTGAATGCTAGCCTTGCTTGATGTATGCGACTGTTGACTCTTTTGCATATTTTAAGGGTACTCCTAGCATTGATATATTCATTTTCTGCTGCTCATTGCGGCTTAATCTCATGACTTTGGTTTTTGTGCTGTTTATCTTCATATTGAAGTTGGAATTAAATATGTTTTCCATGGATGTCAGCGCTTCCGTGAGTTCATCTTCAGTTTCAGCAATCAATGTCGTCAGCAATCCTTATCATATCAATCTTTTGGCCGTGTATTTTAACCCCCTCTCTATGGCCCATTTTTTCTCTGATGTTATTTATTGCATGCAAATAATATGTACGTAAATTGGTTACTGTGTTAGTTATTTCAAAAATAATTGACATAGAACTAAAGTCGTAAAATTTAAAGACTCATTTTTGCGAGACCATAAAGTCAAAGTAGGATCTCTACACTACATTTAAAGTTATTGTCTACCTTCAATACAAAGTATCTTTGATATATTGCTGAGCTTTAAGCGGCTCTCCCACCGCAAATAAAAACGAAAAAAGCACGTATCATAAATCAAACATTTTACTACAATACATATTGGGTGTAAGTTTATATTATACTAAAATGTATTTTATAATTTAAAAATGTATTTTTTTAGAAGTAAAACGAAATATAACGTAAGTCTTATCAGTGATAAAAATAATATTTTATCGCTAGTTTATGATGTTATTCCATAATATCATTATAATAATATTTAATTAAAATTATTCCACAAATTAAATTTTACTGTTCATTCGGCTTCCTCGACAAGATTTATTATACTCTCCTTTAACATCCCCTTTACTTTTAGAAAATAGGGTGTTAAACTTCCTGCTGCCAGGATAGTTTTAAGAACGAAAGGTGGAGGGATGAGGAGTAGTTGAGCAACACAAAGTCTTTTTCAGGAGCACATTGACTTATATTTAAGATAAAAATTGACTAACTTTCTGTCCGAGGCGAAGCTTACGCTTTCAGACCCGGACGGATCACAACTGACGACTCCGGCAGCTGCGACGGACAGCGCCGCAACTTATACAGTGGCCATTTATAAAATTAATTGCGCACCAATGACACACAGCCATGTACGTTGACTGGTCAAATAAATCAAAATGGCGGCACATCACCATATCTTACATTACTCCTTAAATCTAGACTTAGACTAACACCATTTATGTATGCGTATCAGACGTGCGAACAAAAATAAGAGATTAAAGATCGTATATCGAGGTTTTCGGCACCAGCCTGCAAGGGCTATATCAAGCTGATAACACTTCAATATAAATTAAATGATTTCCTCTCTAAAAAAAATATTACAACAATCAAGAAAATAAGTATTTACAGCAGAGTTATATAGCTTAAAATTTTTATATCTTCGTGTATTGAAAACATTTATTTTATAATTATTGATTCACATGAACATTCATGCGATATTTATATAAAAATAAACGTTGGAAACAAATTTCACACCGCAAACACTTTAATTATTTCCATTATATTCGATAATACACCATTAGTGATTTTTAAACCATTTATTCATATTATTATGCATAAAACCCAATAAATGGTTAAATCAACTACGGGATTTATAATATAATTAATGGAATTACTTATGATATTAAGTCAAGGCGTTGTTAGGTCAGAAGACAATATAGAGCGCTGAACGTTCTATGCACCACAAGCCATAACAATGTCTGGTTGGTACTTCTAAATCATAAATATAATCAGAGAGTTCCCCGGGGATGAAAGTATTAACCGAGAGGCTTAATGGGAGAGTCGCCTTTAATGACTCGGATAGGAAACACAATTTCCAACTCCGAGTCGATCGCTGCCCACAAAACGGACAAAGTCTCACGACAGCTACATCAAATTATAGCAAACAACTCGGCCAAACTGGACATTCGTCACGTTTCTCGTGAATTGACGGCATAACAATACGGGCAGAGCTGGCGAGCCGACAGCCGATATCATCGCAACAGACTTAAAACTGATATTCAAAACAGTAACGACCATTATACGGGCTGTAGCTGTTTTTGTTAGATTTTTCAATGTCTGATTAGGCGCCGCGGAAAATTAAATTTCTCGGCACACTACCAACGGAAATATATTCCGTCAAATAACATCAATTTTTGTATTTAATATTTTGAAATTAATCTTGATACATTTTTTAATTCGTTTCGAACTTGCCATGAAAAAAGTACTAAAACAAAATGATATCACCAACATAAGGATGTTTTCTGAATGTCAAAATAAGTTGTTTTATATTTTTTCGGATTTAAAGATATTTCCTTTTCAAAGCGGTGATTTTTTTACGCTCTATGTGTGTGTATACAAATGAAATAAAAATTATAGAGGAACATGTTATAAAATGCTCTTTTGGACAACAAAGAACTGAAATTTGAAAATTATGATGAAATTTTGACACGAAAAATGATTGTTTTGTAAATTATCGAATCAATAAAAGTCCGCCATGGATCTGGCACGGATCTAGTCAAGATGATCTTGCTATGTCGATTTTATTCGAATATGCGAGTAAGATGGTAGTTGCACTAATCGATTATTAGTTTTACGAACTAATCGTCGGTGGAGAAGATGTAGCGTCGAGATTTTTCAGCGGTTCGTGGGGCCTTTCAAAATAAGATCTGTAGCGTGTTCTAGCGTACGCGAGTTCTGGATATTGACTGGCCATTTGGCAGCCAGTGTTGGCGCGCACTCTAATGGTCGGTCGCATGTCAGCGTGATGTTGCCACAAGATAAGGAAACTATTGGATTAGGAGAATTTTAGGAAAGCTTACTTCTAAGAGAGCTGGCATCTCTGGCGGGAGGATGGTGATCCCGTGGTCCGCCGCCCCCCGCGGCCATTCTGCCGGCGGCTGCGCGCGCCGCCTACTGCCATCCTGCGCCGCCGCCCATCGCGGAAAAAGACACAGCTATCTGAAAAATAAATAATTCAAAGTACATCAACAATATCGTCAGATATTACTTAATAAGCCATAAGATACAAAGATCACTTGAAATATGTATTTTTAATGAGTCCTATTGACGATGACTCCTTAAAAGGAGATCAAATACGTTCAATAAATTGTTATAAATTCAAAATAAAATGAAATATATAACAATAAAATTCAATCTTCTTCTTCTTCGTGTCAGCGACGTCAAATTATTTTTTCCCAATATCTGGCAACATCGATAGCTCGTGTGTTGCCCAGCATTAGGTCCTGAGATGTGCAACTTGTTGGGCACATGGAGCAGCATCGTAGGTGTGAGGCGGTCTGCAGGTCTCCACAGTCGCACAATAGTGTCTCTCCCTGCCGAAGCATTCCCCACCGCTCGAAGTTGTCCTTTGGGGAGCATGAAAAGAACCTCCACGCGGTGCCCCCTGGAAACGGAATCTCGGACTTCCTCTTCCGGCCAATCTTTTCAACCCAGCGACAACA
This sequence comes from Glossosoma conforme, assembly GCA_022606575.1. Taxonomy (NCBI): domain Eukaryota; kingdom Metazoa; phylum Arthropoda; class Insecta; order Trichoptera; family Glossosomatidae; genus Glossosoma; species Glossosoma conforme. The sequence goes on along the minus strand of JAGTXR010000264.1, from coordinate 218,586 downwards.
AAATAAAATTCAATAATATATCGACTAAGTCCACAATATGGTCAGGATTATAAAATAAAATAAAACACTTATAAACTTGCGTTCACAGTAAAAATTAACCATTCACTCTCAAGTCTTTTTGAAGAACTAATGTTCTTTATTGTATAATCTCTCGGATACTATAATTTCAATGTAATAATTATGAATGTCCCACTAACACAGGTTACCAAATAATAAAACAATGATTAAAATCGTGCAATCGTTAGTGCTTCGTTACGAAAAACTTCACCAAACGAATACATTGTTATTTATTTTTAAACTCCTACGAAAATGGGCGAAGCGAGAACAACAAAAAATGTACCTAATACAAACTAATCCGACTGATATTCAAAATATTAACTGTTAAGAAACGCAAGAGAACAAATGAATGGAGCAAAAAAGTAAGTAGGTAGGTATGTGTGCTGATGGGAGGCGAATAGGCTGTAACGGTTTCTCGTCTAGAGCTCGACCGACATTCTGCAACCTATTGGAACTTTATAGAATAACAATCACGAAAATGGGGTTCCTCTACCCCATTCAAAGAAATACTTTATTGATCAAGTATGAATTTTTGAAATCCTTGTTTACGAACACAGCTCTACTCGATCAAAACAAAGTGCCGACTCTACAACGCCAGTATCGTCCCTATTCTTGGCTGTGAACCCTGGCATCTCACCAAGAGCCAATTCAACCGTAAATCGGGATTCGAGATCAGATGCCTGCGTTGAATACTGGAGGTACGATTATTTTAGTTTGTAAGGAATGACGAGGTGAGAGATCGGACGGGGCAGCCTTTTATAATACACATGGTGAAGACGCAAAAGTCAACCTAGCTGGGAAATATATTTAGAATACAGCAAGAAATTATAAACTATAGTTGCTTTTTCTCAAGCCACGGGCTTGCGGCATCCTGGAAGGCCGTCGGGAACTATACATATAATGTACTCGGCGGAGCTGCGCGAGGTGGAGCCGACTTCGGAGATTACTATTGATTATTATATTAGTATTTGTATAGCGCTCTTTTATGACCGAATGATCATTCCAAAAGCGCTTCTTTGCCTCTCTGAGTAAAAAGGTGGGTCTTGAGTCTGCTTCTGAAGGATGCCTCCGCTTTAAGCTCTCTTATGCTTTCCGGTAGTGAGTTCCAGGCCATTGGTGCATGATGTAAGTAACAAAAGGTAAAAACAATTATCTGTATTTAGGTAAATCTCTTTACTAATTTACATAATTGTTACATTCAAAACGGATAAAAGTGTTTTATATCTATGTTTATTGTATACTAGTAATTAAACGTTGACGAGTTAAAAATAAATCAATGATACCCAAAAAATCAATATATCGCTGTGGAATGTATTGTATATTTTTTTGTCTGAATAAACGCTCATGTGCAATCTCCGCCCAACAATGATATATCTAAACATCTACGCCGACCGAAACCTAAATGATGCAGTAGAAACGTTCAGTCCATCACACAAGTACGTGACCGCCAGATCATGCATTGCAGGTCAAAATCGCCGTACGCTAAATTAAGTTTAAAGGCCATATCTTCACAAAGAATGGAGCACAGTCGCACGAGTTGATTTTAAAATCTAACGTGAGCTCGCCTCTCGACATAACCTCAGTGGAAAGTAAAATTTATATAATAAATACATGTACGGTACCGTTACTTATTTAAGCGAATGACCGCAGGGCAAAAGTTTACGACAACGGGACATCGGGACCCGGGACACCCGCGCCTCAAAGGTAAGTGCAAGGGTCAACGCCAGAGAGCTATATTAAGCCAACAAGATTTTTCGATCAGGGTAGTGACAAAAGGCATCCAGCTTTTGTTTACTTTTAACTATACGTTTCCTTGCCAATCGAATAAATAAAACAGAAAAATACCTATCGATTATTAAAATATTTCTCTGTTAAGTAAATGTAAAAGACGTTTAGCGTGATTAAAATAATCTATATCATGTTTTTTACTTGAACTAATTACTATTTTTAAAAAGCATTATCGTTTTAATAAAAATAAAATAGTAGGCTTAACTTCAATAATTGAATATTATTTATAAGCTCCACGCAGCATAAATACTAAATTAATTGTGTATACTCGTACCTATCCATCCACCATTCAATTTTCCTGCGCATGTTGAACAACCATGATTTAAATACTTATTAGACTTGTTAAATAACGTATTTGTGTGTAAACAAAAATGCCTGTCTAATACACCAGTTATTGCACAACGAAACGCAATAAATAATACGCCGGTAATTTGGGCAATATTTCGACAAACAGTATTCAGTCGATCTCCCTTATAGCCGTTCAGTAGTGAAGAATCATCGATGGAGTAGAAAGAACTGCGAGTTGGTAAATATAATATATTTAAATTTTTAGAGATATAATATACACTCGTAGAACCAATCTAAATATAAAGGTCATATTAGTGTCATTCAATATTGCATGCTGCAGCCAAACAATTAATAATGTGTAAACTATAAAATTTAAATACGGTAATTTTCTATACGTATATTTATTTTATTGAACAACCATAAAATTAAATTAATTTACCTTACATTGCCATACATTTTTTTTATTAAATTAAATAAAGCTCTGATGATTCATTTTAAGATAACGACCATTTTGAGTAATAGTTACAGCTTAACGGTGAATAATATTTTATGTATGATAATAGAGTCAGGAAATTTATGAAATATTGTGTATATGCTATAAATGCTCAAAAATATGGGCTTTTTATCAAACATTCAAGCATTAAAAGCACACAACATTTAACAGGTAAACGCACTCAATATTCTACGTTGTGTGCCTTCACCGTTAGTAATCAATAAATTCTGTAAATCAGAAAAATATAAAATCTTTACAGTGAATTATTCAAAATATGAAGTAATAAAATTTAAGTCGTCCTCCCACGCTGATCTAACTGTCATGTTGTATAAAATCATCGTTATATCAATAAATATTTACATACTCGGCATTTATACAGAAAATAAATTTAGTTATTTTCACATAAGATTGTTCATCAAAATCGTACTTTAAATAAGTGGTGTCAAAGTGCAGTGTCATTCTGGACCTGATTTAGTTTTTTAGTCTTCTGGATACCCTTCATATACGTACCAATACACAGTATTTTTTAATAAAGTTTAATATGGATCACGTCGAGCACTATTTATTCACGTATTAAAAACTGTAGTTTCATTTAATATAACATTAAATTATTTAGTTCTTAATACACGAGTATATCAAATTAAATGTGAAGAAATTACGAAAAATTATTTGAAAGCAAAACCAGGGTATTTATATTTTTTTAATTAAATAAACAGTGATCCGTATTGAAACATATAAAATGGTTTTTTTTTTCAATTTCTTCGATCGATAAATCTTGGTGAAATTACATAACATCAAAATAAAAACAAAAGATTATTAAGAAATATTCCACAATATTTATTATAGGACGACATGTTTCGACTACGTCGGGTAGCCTTGACTTACGTGGACTTGACAATAGCTACCCGACATAGCCGAAACATGTCGTCCTATAATAAAAAATGTGGAATAATTTTAAAATAATATTATATTTTTATTTTGATATCTAAAATACTATTTATCTTTTTAATATTTGAAATTGATCTCAAAATTAATTCTAAAAAGATGTATTAAATTTTATAGTTAGAGAATAAAATTAAATTGATATACAGTTTCTTTTATGATTTATTCAGAATATGTATAAATACGTCTCTGTTTATATTTAATTTATTTATTGAATTTTATATATCATAATTTTATTTACAGAGAAACGTAACATGTATAATGTTCGGTACAAAATTAAACATTAAAAACATAGTAGAGAAAACTTAAGTATTATTGTAATTAAATTACGAAAATCTTATTCAACTCGAATGCAAAACCGTCTGATTTCTTTTTTAATATAATTGAATAAACGTTTGACTTTATTAATGCGTGTTGCTTTTATCCGTAACAGCTGAAAGTTATTTACACATCAGTATATTGTATGAACTTAATTAAATTGCCTAAATTAAGAACTCTCCTTACCGTGATATACAACAAAAAAATAATCAAAGAGATTTACTCGTGTGATATAATACTGGTACCAAGTACTATGCGTTTTTAATAACATTTTCTTTTAATATTTAAGACGTTTACATTTATAGATACAATGTTAGAAACAATCCAGCTTATTTTTACTACAACATAAATAATATTACATACTAAAACTCAACAATGTAAATACATAAAGTAAATGAGGTTTAATATAAGAGAAAATATATAATTTATGGCATTCTCATTTTAAAACCACATGTATAATGCTTCTTTGCATACCAAACTAACTATCAAATACATAAATGTTTGTTTTTATACTTAGATATCGACTAACTTATATAACTACGAATATTTAAATGTGTAAGCGTTTTTTAATGCCGTTGTTGTATAGTTTCTACGTTTTCTACAATACATGAGTGAATAATAACAATATTTTGATTTCATGGAAACTAAAAATGAATCGGATTTGAATCAATAAAACGAATTTTTGGGTAATAAAAAATATCACAAAAACATTCGAAACAAACAAAAGTTTTCAGGAACGGTTTTAAATTGAAAACATTTGTTTCTCGGTCGGGTGAAGGTCAAATATGTTATTGAAAAAAAAATGCAATTAAAAAAAAAGCCCTCCTGAAGCACGGGTATAAACAATGAACTGCTTGTTGTCGTCAACAGCATAGCAAGAAGCTGTTTAATTTCATTCGAGCATAAATAATATAAACGCAATCTCGGTTGTTAAATATAAATACAATAACCCATTGTTGCTTTTATTATTTGTGCATTTCTCTAAATCGTATTACGCCATGAAGGGTAATCCAATGTTTGTAAACTTTAGAGAGAATGGATGCAATGAATTACAAAGGGCAAGAAAACAAATTTATTTTTTGTACATAACGTTTGTAGATTACAGAAGCAGATGTTAGAATATGACTGTATTATGGCGGACTAGTAATAATTTTAACAATTAACGATTGTATTGTTTTTTATAAACTTCATATAAAAAATACATTACGAATACAAGACTTGTATTGTTGAATTCGATGAATAAAATAAAACAAATAATATTATTTTAATATTTTTCGAATACACAATAAACAGATACTAATCAATAAAAAAAAATATTCTTGTTTTTTACATGTCAATTATGGTATCTTTACTCACGTTTGTCTCACGAGCTACTGACTATCAAAAGGAATAAATAGAGTGAATACAAAAACGCCGAAAAATATTTTCGAGATGAAAAATTTGAGAAATATTTTATGATCAGGTTTTGCTATACACGTTCAGCGATGTGTTTAATTTACACGAGACGGTTGCTCTGACGGAAGCGATCTCAGAGCAAACAAACTAGTGAGCTTCAGTCTTGAGCTTTTCTGACTGACTGCCTCCGCCGAAACCTGGGAACTCTCATCTCCTCTCAAACCGTACAAGGCGAATTGGATGTGTACAGTCAGCCGGAAAGGGAATAAAAGTAAAACACGATCGTATGACGAAATATGAACCGCTGATTTCATGTTAAGATTGGCGCACCTTTCAAGTGGCGCCGCAACGTCCACGTGTGTGTTTACAACAATGTTTGGAACGAAATTTGAATAAAAGATTGTCCTTTTAAAATTAAGCAATTTAGTCATTTATATAGGTTTTTAAATTTAGAATTAAGACAATGTTTTTTTTTTTAAAACATTATATGACCTTTAAATTAGTGTATTACATTTTGATGCTTCGATTGTGTTGAATTTGCATTGAAGCAGTAATTATCATAATTATATTTCAATTAGATAATTTTTACTTTGTACATGGATCATGGATCACGGCGAAAATCAATATCTTTATAATAGTTAACTTAAATGAATCTCTAAGTGAATTATAAGAATATAAATAACATAATGATAGACTTTTATTTTTTTAAATAAATTATTAGAATTATAGTAAAGTATAGATAAAAAAATATAGGGTAATTTTTTGCAGGTATGGAAATAGAAGTAAAAAATCATAAGAGAAACAATGCTCATGTAATACCTGACTAAACAAAAGTTAGGGGTAACGACTTATATTTGGGAATCTTCAGAAACACTCGCAGTGTTTACATCATATTATTACACAATTTTCACTTTATACGAAACCAATAGGTAAGTATTTCATACCTTATTTAAACATGTATCACACTGAGCACTGTTTACCTTGCTGGAAGACTGCAGTTTCTTTTCGATCTATGAAGGCTTTATCAGTTCAAGCAATAAATGGTTTTTCTTCTTCTTCAAATCTACATCCCACATGGAAAATAGTGAGCAACTATTGTTTCCTCTTAAGGGAGAACAACCAACCGGAGTGGAGGTCGAATATTATTATGGCATATACTCGTATATTAGTGGAATAGTTAAAAGGCATGTTAATTAAATTAATATCTAATTTGATCTAAATATACTTGCAGTATACACACTTTGTGATAGATGCTTGTAAACACTTGATATTCAACGATCATGTCGTGTAATTCTCCATTTGGTCAGTGATTAAGGCGAGGAAGGCTCTCCCAGCCACGGAGAGTCGCACGCTTTGTCGGCCCCGACTCCTGGATGTCTTCCCTTTGACGTCGCCGCACCACCCATGTTATATCGCAAAAAAGCCTGCGTTGAAACAAACGAGCTTGGGAGTCCCTTTGCAGAGCCGCCGTCTCGGAAACATGTATTTTTGATGACTCTAGTGACTCGATGACTAACACAGACAGAATCATTTCTGACGTATAAACAAATAAAAGGTTAAGGTATTTGGTTTCGAGCATCCTCGTCATAATGCCGACGTAAAGAGAAAAGAAACCCCTTCAATGGAGCCCTATATCGCTTGGAATTTTAAGGTTTGCTGGGCATAGCATGCAGATTGTTGATTCGAGTCAATAGGCAAGAATTTTCTCATACAACAAACGCATTAATAACAAATTACGATATAATATAATCTGCTAAACTAAAATCATTTCTTAGGTTTTTATGCCCAGCTTTGGTACTATGGGTTTTGGGTTTAACCGTGTGTGGCGAATTGTTTGATAATCAACCCAAAGGCTGCAATATTTGATAAAATACTTTAATACTTTATTGTGTACGTCAATTCATGGAAATATTTAAAAAAAAAAAAAAACTTAATAATCTGTAAAATTTTAACCTGTTATTAATACATTTTTAGCATTGGTAAACTCGTTACAAGAACAACGTATCATTTTACAATAATAGTTTTAACAAAAGGCTTCTTCTTATCTACCCTATATATTACACTACCTCAAGATGTTGCATCTAATGCATCTGATGATGTACCAATCGCACACTATGATGCATATATATCTTAATAAAATAAATCATAGAAATATATTTTTAATAATTTATTGTGTACCAGAAGTCCAGGTAAAAATCAATTTCTTTGAATCTAGATTAGACGAGTACACTAATTTTATATATTAATTCAACCCTAATCGTTTATTTTCAACGTTTTATACGGTTATATAAATGATTAATCACAACCGTTGCTATTGGGGCAGTATAATGTTAGATACTCGAAGTGGCATACAATTAACCAATAGATAATATATTTTATTTGTTAACAATTAAAATTTGATGATCTATATATATAAAATCACTAACTGGCAATATAAACAAACGATTTCAATTAAATAAAACGTTTTAATTGTATTTCGTGAATAAGTATACTAAACAAAGACAAAAATATATTTTTGTTTCTTTGGCTGCCTAAAATAATATAATACTTTGTGAGCAAAAAAATTGGACAAAAATTGAACAGAAGTCTTTTGTGTTGCAATCCGTCATTTTGCGGAACAGGAAATGGATTACGAGTGTAATGATATTTTTACATGGCGATTTTTTATTTTGCAATAATTCGAGTAGGTACTAGTGTAAAAGATTCGGCTACTTAACAATAAAAATAAAAGCATAATATAAATCGACTATTTTTTATGTACTTACAAAATACAAAAAAAAATACTGAAATAAAATAATCTTAATTTATCCACCAACGTTTTTAGGCTCAAAAACATCGATAACTTATTTAAATATTAAATCCTCGAATTTATATTAAAATATCATTGTATTTTTACAGTCTCTACAAATATATAAGTTTGAATCAGAAGAGATATATATTTAACAAAAAAATATCGGAACTTACATAGAAATACACAAGTGAGCTACTCGTATTAATTCACCAAATATTAATGATATATAGGATAATATTCTATCAAAACACATTAAAGTATTCGACTCGAATAGTAAATTATATATCGAACAAGGGATATAATTTCGAATACATAAAGATATGTTATAAGTATTTTCTATTATTCCAATATTTATTTGTAGAATTTCACCATATGAAATAAAACATTCTAATTTAGAATTGTAGCTTTTGTGTTGATCCGTGTATGACAAATGTCTTCTTCTCTCTCACGATGATCATGTTCATGGTTTATGAATATTTATATACTCCTGCAACGACGGAGACAAAATAACCATACGTGGCTTAACCCAAAAGCCAAAATTCCAACATTTACATTTTATAACTTAAATTCACACTAAAATAAACAATTTTATGAACTTATTTCTTAGAGTTGAAACTAGCTACCTCGTCGTGAATTTTGTATGATATAATAGCTAATCGCTTTCAATAAAAAAGCCAAAATTCTTGAGTCAAAGAATATTACTTTAGGGCTCCACAAGCAACTTGCCAAAACACTTGTTTGGAGCATCTTGATGTACGGCTGTGAGACATGGTGCTTATCTGAAAGTGATAAAAAAAGACTAGAGGCCTTTGAGATGTGGTCGTACAGAAGAATTCTCGGAATTTCCTGGAGAGACCACGTCACGAACAATGAGGTTCTCAGGATAATCAAGGAAGATAGGCACCTAATAAGAACCATCTCAGAGAGGCGAGCCCGATGGATTGGTCACATCATGCGCCACGATGGTCTTCTTCACGATATTGTGGAGGGGATGGTTGAGGGTAGAAACTGTAGAGGGCGCCCTAGACGGGAGTATTTACAGCAAGTATTCGAGGACATGAATTGTAGCGCTTATGCTGAGCTGAAAAGGGTTGCGGAGGACCGAGAGGAATGGAGATCGAGATGCAAGATTCTGTTGCAGCAAACCAATCCACCGGATTGATACTACGAAGAAGAATAGCTAATCGATTTTATTTTTATTAATGTTTTTTATCGTGTATTTGAGGGAGATTTTGCTTTTTAGGCATCAACTTGCTAAAAATATTGTGATTGTAGTTCTCTCTACCCGCTGACCATATGGCCGCAGCTCGAGCCGCCCACGCAGCTGCTCGAAGCTCGCCAGTCGTGTTTTAGCAGAGAAGCGGATGTTATAAATAAAGGATGAGGAGAAATACGTGCATTGTAGTTCGATGTAACCTAATTCATTTTACTAGTTCCATAGAAAGATGACCGGCGGTAAGGTCAATTTGATTTATACCATGTGCCTGATAAAGTACAAAGTAACGATTTCATATTCGTTCCGCCCGCCGCTAATTTCACAATTCTTTGAGATAACAAACGATTTTTGCGATACAAATAAATTAATCATGTTATCGAAGTGTGCCATCGGAGATTTTTCATTAAAAAGAAAGCGTAGTAATTGATTTGTTATAAGAGTATAAAGAAGATTTATTATTATTTTAAATATTTATATTTTAAATCATCATTCCTCCAGATGTAGGTATCCCGCATAAGCACTAGATAACCAATCATGCTGAACTACTATTTTGTAAAATGAGGTACATTTATACTCGTACGAATAGATAATTAAATACTGAAAAAATATATAAGACTCTTGTAGAAGAACGGATATCAAAATATTGATATGAAATTATGAATGGGATAATCGTTTTACATCATTGTTATTTTTTTCATCCGGACTTGCTGATAATAAAAAAATATATACTTGTATGAAAGCTAGAACATTAAATTAGATTTAAATCGTTAAAAATGGATTCCATTGTTATAAAAGCACAATCTTTCGGTTGCGCTTTTGTATTATTTTATTTATGATAATTACGAATATAAAAAATATTGATTTATATAACATATCATCATGACATTTATCTCGTGGATACATGACTGCCTATCATCCAATGAAGACGTACAACCTTATATTGCTGTTCTCAAACACACATTTACAGGAAAACCATAACTAATTATTTAAGTGATGAAATAAAGACTTTAAAAAGGCCCCATAAGTATGGTTAAAATTAAATATTATAATTAGTAAATACCTTTATATAGATACCTTCTTATGACGTAGTATGTCATTTGAATCGATTTCTGGAGAGTGACAAGGAAAATAAATATGAGAAAATAGGGAGTGCGAATGGAAGAAAATAAGAAAGCATTTTCAGACTTTAAATGGCTGTCGCGTGGCTCAACGACTTTCCTGACCTTCCATTGTTAAGCGTGAACAACTAAGCAGACTAGTGCAAGGACTAGATAAGAGAGGGCGCTGGTCCAATATTAAAATATAATCACTTATTTGATTCATTATGATGAAATCAAATCACACTGTATTTAAATGAGATTATAGAATTTAGAACGCATCAAAATATACTGTTGAATACAAATTTAACTTATTTTTAAAGCAGAATTTATAAAACCATTTTCTACAGCTGAAAATACAAAATATATGACTAAGAGACTGTCGGCTTATAGTTAAACCATTTTGAATATGGAATCTGGGTAGTCCGAAACTTGCAATCACTTAAAAGTTCAGTTGGTAACTAGTTTTACGTTTAATGTATTATAACATATGTAACATCATTGTTGTTTATTCTCTTGATTCTCTCTAGAACTCTTCTCATGATCTCTACACTACCGCCTTTTTAATGTTTCTCATCACTCATCATCATCGATGAGGTGAATTCTGCTTATTTCAGTATTTTTTGTACTATCACCGGTAATGTGTCGGAGAGTCTTCATCACAGTGTTTATCGATTACGTCTAGGTTTATGACAAAATCGACTTCTAAGAAGATCATGACAAATATGGTGAAGCAACTGAACATCCGTCTTCCGGTTAAAATATGACCCTAGTTCTAAATAAAGCAGAAGAAAAAGCAAAAGGAGAACTCATCTCATATATAATAATATTAATGTCTATGAATATCCTGCATAGATTAATTATTGAATATCATTGATAAATAATAATCACTGTGAATGTATAATAGACTTGATGATATCATTGAAGAAATCAATAAATTAAAACAACTTCAGCTCTTGAGGGGTCGGGAATGGAAGAGATTCACTAAGTTACATCATATTTATCTTGATTCGTTCCTTATTGCAGTCAAGTCCTTCACAGCAAGTTGTACTCGTACAACAACAAGAAACGATAAAACTCCTTATTATACGCTTTCATAATTAAGAGATTAAATAAACAAGATAAATGTCTACGTTAAATAAAATCAGTATTGTCTCGCGGCAGTTGCATCGAACAAACATAGCGTTGCATTGAAAATGTATGCGTCCAGTTGGCCAATGAGAAAGCGTCATTTACATTTTTGTACGAAGCACTTGAACGAGCGTCAAAGTCTCCCAAGCTCCTGCATTATTTGACTGTAAAAATCTATTGCATGGACTTACTCTGCATCTCGAATTAACAGAGTAACACGCAGCTGCATCTTTATAGAAAGTGGGTAAGAGTTTCTTACACCGAGAGTCCGCGCTATCTCTCTCCAGTCAGCCCGTAAGTAATGATATGGCAGCTCGACATTACTATTCAAAAGATAAGAGTAAAATTACAAGTCATCATACCAGGAAATCTGTGCTTTAAATCCTGAACTAAATACGGCTATCGGACATATTATATAAGTCCGGAACGCAGTGGATGATTTCATTTTTTAATTCAACCTATTACGTTTTGATTTATGAAATACTTTAAAGATTTTTTTGGGGTTATGTCTTGTGTGACGTTATTTCAACCACCGGTACAGTCTAGTTACAGTCTATTAGTTAACCTATCAGCATCATCCAGCTTAGAAAATTGGTTTTATCTAAGCTCTTACTGTGATGGTCAAAAATGTTCAATGAAGAAAAACACTTGACAAGATGAATTTCAGAAGCTTGACCGGACATTTAAGTGAAACAGATACAAAATAACATACATCTAAAGAACTATATCAACAAAAAAAGGATTTAAAATTTAAATTCATGATTGTGACATAAAATCTACAAATTTAAGCATATAAAAATCTTATAAAAACGAGTATTATGACAGTTAATAAATCTCGTACTTTTAAATTAGTTTTATATAGTAAATATAACAGTATTATTTTCTGTCAATGTTTTATTTTTATCATGTCAGTTATGTTTAAAATTGACGTACTTAAAACGCCTGTATACGTATGGAGTTAATATCGAAAAGAGTGAATATTATTAAAGATACTCGTATAACTTTATAAGATTGGTGAAAAATATTGTCCATAGAAAGGCATCTGAGTTCCAAGATGACCAGTCTACGATACCAGACCGGTAATGAAACCGGTTTTAATAGTCGTAATAAGATGGCAAAATGATTTAATAATATCTACATACAATTGCATCTGGATGTGTGAGGATATAAAATGGAACTCGGCTTAATGAATGATAATTATTATTATTGACTTTATCTTGAAATTTCCGAGAGGGTAAAAGCTCGTGTCTAGACAGAGAACAAGATGCAAGTGAAGCCATCCTTGTGAGTATCAATTACTATGGGAATGTTACATTCCACTTATCATTTAATGTGACATGTTTATAGATTAAGAATATCATACTATTATTGCAGTAAAATAAACATATTGACATTATATCTTTATTTTTTTGAGATAGGATTTCAAATTGACCATATTATTTCTAGTCAACAAAACTTTTATTTAAATCATGGGAAAGTGGCATATAAAACGTCGACAAAAGCGCAACAAATGAATAGGTTCGTTTCCAAATAAAGGCCAAAACGTCATAAAACTTGCGAAATCACTAAAATGGAAATGATTTATGCTCAAAAGACTGAAGTAAAGTAATGGAGTGATGTCAATATCGTCCATTAGGTTGACGAAACTTGACACATGTGAAGATTACGTGGTTGTGGATCGCAAAGGACAGACACGTGTGAAAATTTTTCAATAAATCATTAATCTTTATGTTAATTGACACTAACTGGTGACAGCTTAATGTTTGTATTGCTTAGAAACCTTTTTCCGGGTTTTTGTCTTTCCCGCGAGTTCATGTCTTTATCGGACAGTGGATAATTTTATTTATTCTAGTAAAAGAAACGAAATTCTTAATACTAAATAAATTAAGAATGTGTCACAACAACAACTGATGTAAAACAATGAATTTTCACAAATCAGTTAGAGAAAAGTGTCAACATTAAATGAAGGTCAATACTAAACCATAAAAGAAACAAATATATGTAATTAAGTTATCAAAATATTTCTCAAAAAACTAACAATTCAATTTTGGTATATAAATATACTTCTATAGGCATGTTTTCACATAAAATTAAAATAATTATCTTATATATTACGTATATTTTTGTGTAGTTTGATGTATTTAATAATATCCACTCGATTGTGTTACTTTTTATCGTGACTTAGATAAATATCGTTTTAAATTTTAATATACACCAATAACTTTTATATTACCTTCTATAAAACAATGTAACTAATAACATCTAGTTATTAACAACGGTTTATAAGCAATAAAAACTGATCATTTAAAAAAGTTAGAACCGAATAATTCAATTATAATAAGTCATTTTTAAAAACTAAAATTAGAAATATTGACATGGAAGCGACACACTGATTATTTTTTAAATGTATATAGTGTAATTTTTTAAGGTGTGCTTAGGCCTTGAAATCACGAAAAATTCAATAGCTTTCCGTCCTGAGCTAACTACGTATAATTAATATATCTTGTGTTTGCAACCATAATCGATCTGAAACTGATTAATGGTGTATTCTAATAGTCATAAAAGACTGGAAGGTTTTTCATGCTTTAATTGATTCCAGTATCTTAAGTAGTAATGTAATGTAATGGTCAAGTATCATTAAAAATACAAGTGTATAGAATATAGATCAATCATAAAAAATATTTTTCTTAGTACTCTCGATTTTTTTTATCCAATATCATGAAACCGTTCTTATATAACCTAATATAAGACTAGTCAATTAAATTTGCATATACTCGCATCATTAAAAAGTACATATTACAAAATTATTGATTTTTTTTTTTGTTTTGTTGTCTTATTATTATGTTTGCACCTATTTACATTGATACGAGTTGATGCATTTTGTTATTCGTGAGTGAACTATAAGCTCTTACAAATTTCAGATATACTTTTAGGTTAAAAAATTATATATGCTATATATTATGCGGTAAAAGGGTATTATTTAGTAAACATGCTGTTTTCGTTATGATTAATAGTGCAGGAGTCATTTACACAGCAAATTTATTGTTAATGTAGATTCATATTTAAAAAAAAATTGTCAAAACAGTTTTGTTTGAAGATTTACCGCAGAGGTAAAGTTGCAATGAAATCATGACTCACATTATCGCAGCCGGCCTAGACCCCAATACTAAATGACTACAAATAAGAAACACACGTACGCACTTAAGAGCCTCATTCGGTCTAAAATCTGCTTCTCTCTCTACCACATCCGCTCTCAAGCTGGGGGATATGCCTACCACAAAACATTACCACTCCAACTAAACACAACTCCACAGCCCAAATTTTAAAAAAATACCATCTAAAGTCAACTATTTTCGATACATATTTTCACCACGATCCAAATAACATATTAAACTCAAGTCCATCGTGTCAGAGACTGACGTTTCATTACATACTATATTTCCAAATGAAGCATTGCTGAACGTTAATAATCCAAGCATCCATACCCTGGACTTCTGCAGCTACGTGCGGCTCTGTACCATCAGAGACGCGGTCGTGCGTCTAGGATCAGAGACATTGAACTCCAGTACAGCGATAATTTTAAGCCCGTAAAGCTTAAGGCTCCTGCCCTTTTAGCTGCATGGCAATAACGTTGGACATTTTCCACCAAAGGTAGAACAACATTCCTATTCTTCCCAGACATTATTTTAGGCTCGTGCTAAATGGATAAAACCATGATAATTGTTCTACATAGCTATGACGGGGCAAGTCGCTTTTATCTACAGATTATAATAATTTTATTTTCAATTCCAATTCTAACAGCCCCTGTTATGCCCCCTTTCATACCTCCGAGCATATACTTTTAAATTACCAATTATAATTTTTACGAAAAAAGACATCGTTTCAAATTTTTCTAATCAATCATGAAATTATTATTGAGGAGACTTAATTGTATTCGTATGTTTGACAGTAAAAATTCATGTCAATGTCCGATAAAACTTCAATTTGATATTTTCCCGCTTGCACAAAATGACAGTAAAATATTTCGAAAGATACTAAAGTGAAATAATGCCGACTTGAGTGATTGGGTACGTTTCGGATCATCGCCTTGTTCCGCCTGGTTACCTGACGACTGGTTAGATGTTGTTTTCTTCCCCATGCTGTTGGGTGTATGAGTAATTTATTATGCAATTACCTTTCTTCGTGTTTAGTTGAAGGTCAATTAGACGTAAAATCACCGGAGACGCAACGCTCACTAAAATTTGGTCACAATTACAACATCCTAAATGAATGTTCACAAAATACATACGTTTCAAGGTTATGAGAAAATTTAAAAAATAATTAAATACCGTTGAAATAATCTATGAGCTTTATTATTCCAGCCTACATATTAACGTATTCATTTTTATGTACATTTATATTTAAATACGTGAATTATCAGTCGTTATGCTTTAAGAGCAAGGATGCTCAATCGTATATACTCGTAGTCATCCTTAAAAATAAAATGACCGATATTAGGTTTTTAATTAAGGGACTAAAATTAAAACAAAGTTTAGTTTTCCAAGAGGAGGTACAATATACAATGTTTAATAAATATGCTTCATAATTTAGCTAGTAAATAGTTTACTTTCATTATTAAATTAGGTATTCCTACACGCTTTAGTTTATTATTTTGAACTATTATCATTTGATTGAATTTGTCGAAATAATGACCTTTGTAATAATGGTCATAATGCGTACACGTAACTCTTTCTATTTTTATCATAATATTGCACAGGTAAGTCATTATTATTGTCCTTTATTAATAACTACGTAGTGGTCTTGGGTTATGCCCCTGGTCTCGTATTAATAAGAGTTGACTTCACTCAGGTAACAAAAGTATTTTTAATATTTTTTACTTAAAAGCGCTGGATTTTAAAATCTATAGGTTTTAAAATTCTGATATACATACCGCGTCCTCGCAATGAAAAAAAAACAATATGTCAAAGATCTTCTTGTGGGTGTGTGTTAGTATATGTCAGGTAAATAATTGAAAGGTTAACACGTAGGCTTTGAAAGTAATTGATAACATTTCCGCAATTATTATTAAGCTTTTATTAATAGAAAATAGTGTGTTCAAGTAATCGATGCGGATTGGTGATAGGCATTAATACAGGTGACTGAAACCATGATTGTGGACGACAACTCTGCTCCTTCGATTTCAATCACGTTTATAAGCAGTCCATCTCAATCAGAACATAATATGATATCTTTAACCGCATGCTGTCTGGCGACATGGAATGCTTTCTTGGTTAATTTCCTTTACAAAGTGACTATTATTTTCTACTAAAAAAACAACTTTGATATCAATATCAATCACACAAGTAGGATTCACCACAATGTACTTTGTAGGTATCTATTTAAATCTCATATATACTGCGTGAAAAAGTTGTTTTACTTATAACTTTTAACTTGATGAACGGTGTACCATTATCAGAAATAAAATATTCATGCAATAATGTCGACTATCATTTTACCGATCATTTTTGTAATAAATTGGTGTCTGTACTTAAGTTGTATGTTATAATGTAAAATAATATATTTAGATGTATGTATAAAGTAAATTTAAATTGACTTACCATTATAACATAAAACTTTCTTACGGACAAAGGGTAAGTATTGGATAAAATTTAGTCTTAAGTCCAAGTCCAGTGACCTTTACAGTTTTTTTTTTCATTTAAGTTTAATTGTAACATACTTTCCATAGTGGATCAATATAGTCGTGGTATAATAATTATTTTTTCGTATATTTATCTGTATTTACGAGTATGTTTTCCTATTCTAACATTATCCGTGCAAATGGCTAAGAGCTATCGGCAATATTATGAAATGTGTGACTCTGTAAGTACGTCTACATTTCATTTTTCTTTCGAAAAATACAGATAGCGTTTTAAAACGATTGGCAATTATGTATTACAAAGCGAACAACCGCACGACGAAAAATAAAAATATCGTTTGAATACAAGTACCCACTGCTCAATGCTCCTTCCCTTTCCGATCGGTTCAATTCTGGGGTCAAACAAAAATGTCATCTCGGAAAGTGAGAGTTTTATTTGTAAGCAATAACTGCCATTGGTCAACGATTGATAGCGAACTGGACCGAGGAGCCGGTCGGCTGTCTGACAAGACAACGTATTCATATAAACCTATCGCTGGAAAATATCTCACGACTTGGTATTTATCTATCAAGGCGTCCCAAATGTTCTCAATATCGGACAATATCTGTCAGGCCATTTGATGACCTTCTTTCGCATGACGTCAAAATATTAAAATAATTTATTTTTAAAAGGCAACTAACTTTATTTGGGAGTATTTAATTCAAGTATTTAATTGAAGTAATTGTTGAATAGTAATTAATAATAGGTTCGGTTAGGTTTCTTCTTTCTTCCTCTTTCTTCTGCCAAAACCTTGAATTAGTTACTGAACAAACAAATACAGGAATTTTTAGGACTAGGACTTTTAAGCCTACGATTTTATATCATATAAAAAAATCTTTACTTCAAATCGTCGTCATATAATTTTAATTAAATTTTATGATATATATTTCGTATTTTTGATATTAAGACATAAAAGGAAACGTATATTTTATGGGATTTTTACAGATTTATTTTCCTTCTAATTCTTTGTTTGTTTATACCAAATATTGCTTCATCTCATCATTACATTTGAAGACGGACTCTTCACAATATTATCAGTAAGTACATTACTTTATTATTTCGTTCCATTCCACTCACAGGTATTTATTTAAATAAATATATTAATAAAAGAATGACATCATGTCGTATGAATTAAAAAAAAATTCTTCAAGTATTCTTTATAGTGTGATTAGAGTTATATAAAAATTTAGGGAACTTCGCCCTTGAATGGTATGCAGTCCAAAATTTTGAGTAAAAATCTGAACCTACGTTGCTGAATATTACGTTAAGCATCCTTTTTTATTGTAAACGTGTAAATTCCGTGTGTAAATACAATAATAATTTTATGTAAAACATCTTTCTGAAAATCCAATTTATCGATTTTATTGATGAAATCAAATAAATAGTAGTGTTAGAAACATTTAACAGGACAATATAAAAGCATTAATGATAAATAATTATGTAGTTATATAAAATATATATTAATCAAATAATTTAATTCGTACCTGTGTTTCAGGGAGAATTGAAAAAGGTAAAACGTTTATTTACAACATAAAATTTAAAAAGCTACAACATTCTATTTTTTCCGTAGTTGTACAATATCGATCTAAGGGTGTATTAATGATAAATACCGAAAATAGTAATGAGTGATATCATACCTTGAAGTTAATATTGTGAATCAGTAAGTTTTTATGTCGATTAAGTGCAGATGTACTCGAATGTATCGTTTTTAATGTATATATTTTACCTGGAAAAGATAAAAGATAATAATTATTATTATTATAATATAATAAATTATAGTAGTATTCAATTAAATTATAATAAAATATGTATAAACCAGAAAAAGCTATTACGATACTTATAATTGGCAAAACACACTCACTATACATTAACCTCATTTATTAAAACTAAACGGTGGACAATAAATACAAATAAATTACCATAAGAACATTCCAGAACAGCAAAACACAATCATTAGTCATATAAATAATTCTCATAATCTAGTTGAATAAACATATGAACCCATAATGTCAGTTTACAGTTGCAAGTAACTCCCGATGTGGATATCATCATATGACGGCTATTTATTTGGAGTTATGGCTTTCAGCTTGAGCCACATTTGTGACATTTTTTTTGTTAATATAAAAACCGTTAACCCTGAGGATAACCCCTGCAATGGCATTCGAAATATCGTATTGAAAAATTCGCCACACACGGCTCAACT
The DNA here is from genome assembly GCA_022606575.1 of Glossosoma conforme. Lineage (NCBI taxonomy): Eukaryota > Metazoa > Arthropoda > Insecta > Trichoptera > Glossosomatidae > Glossosoma > Glossosoma conforme. Next base: position 199,192 of record JAGTXR010000264.1, on the reverse strand, counting down.
CAAAAGGCACAATTCGAAATTTTTCCGTGAAAATCTACGAAGTTCGTATTTTTTTTATAACAATACTGTGAAACTATTTGTTTCTTTTAAGATGTTCGGTATGTGGACTGGAAGAGACAATCTGTATTTATGAAAATCATCGTATGCCGGGATGTTTGCATGAACGGATACAAATAACATATTTGATCGCTGACATAAAACGTGAGCATGTTTTTGCGCGCCCGATTGGCGATAAGGAAAATAATAAAAACATTTTGAAGTAAGCACTCAATTAACATTCCTCACGTAAAATTTGCGACGGTCAACTAAATAAATTCATAAAGAATGGAAGAAAGGAAAAAATATATCAAGAGAGAGATGTAATCTTAGTATTTCTCGCCCTGAAAACAATTGGAACATTCTAAAAAATATCTTGACATCATCATTTGGTGAAAAAATCAATAGATGTTGAATATTTACTTATACAAAGCAAACGTTAAAAGTAATTTATTTAAAAGGTATTCTAGAATAGACTTATTAACTTTAATTATTGTATCGGATAAATAAATAGTTTAACTGTAGTATTTTATTTTCCTTGATGTCCATGGGGAGGTAAGATTTTTAAATACGCTGTTCTAAACAATGTGAAATAGCCTTTGACTCGATTACTTACGAGCCATCTTGATTTATAGAGCATTTTTGGCAAAACAATTAGCGGAAGTTCGATCGAGGCTGATTCCGTATCGTCTTGGTTCAGAGATAGAGTTCGATGATCGGAGCTACGGATGCGGTGATTGGCCATTTGGCCACGGCTAGCCGGTGACCTCTACACACTTGACGTGAATTATCCATCGTTCTCAACATTAACCAACTCTGTCATTGGCTTAGCCACCAGCGCTGGGCAGAATCGACATCGATCTATTAGTTTTTTAAGAAGTACATTTCCTAGCGGCTACAGAAATAAATACTCGCCGCACTCCATTTTACAATTTATAACATTCACAATGACATATGATCATAACATAATAGCTTACGAGTTCATTTGATTTTCGTTGCTGTTAATGTATGCGATATGGATAAGCATTCAAAGAAATATAATAGCCACCGTTTCGATAAATGTTATATGAGAGTTTAATTTTCAGTGAAGTATATTTTATATTCATTCCATTGTTCTAAGGATGGATTCTTGGAAGCAAATCCGAAGCTGTAAGTGCTGTGCCCTATTAAATTTCTTTGGGGAAAATAAAATCAACGACAAAATATAACTGACAGATATATTTATAAAATTAAATTAAATTACAATAGAATAAATTATTTTAACCTTTCATTTGTGTAAAAAGATTATTCAACGTAAAACGACAGATTTTTTGCAAGAATATAATTATACTTCTTAGAGGTAATTCAAGACGAAAGAAAAAGATTTACGGAAGATGTTACAGTATATTGCAAATTCTTGCAAACTCACCCCACAGTTGATGTTTATCTTTTCTCAGTATTTAGATTGTTAATTGTTTAGTAAAATTGTATATCTGTTATAGTAATTTAGTTAAATCATTCCAATTTAAAATATTTACTATTTGGCGGTTATTTAAAATTGGTATTATTTTATTCTCATATATAAAATTTCCTCAAGTTATAGTAATGTAATAAGTTATAGTAATGTAATAATGTAAAAGATAGAATCCGAAACGAGGATTTCCTCGTTTCGGATTTTATCGTATTTACGCAGAAGAACTCAAGTATTGGATGCTACCCAACGAATAGGCACACTCAGGTAGCAATGGGCAGGACATATCTGTCGAACAGACGACGGTCGATGGGGAAGAAAAGTATTGGAATGGCACCCGAGAACTGGCAAACGAAGCATTGGCATCCTGCAAGATGGACTGATGACATAAGAAGAATAGCGGGAGTGACCTGGATGCGGAAGGCGGAGGATTGAAGAGGATGGAGACTCATGTGGAAGGCTTACGTTCAACAGTGGACGGATACAGGCTGATGATGATAGTGATTTTAAAAAAATGCATGTAATTTATGAAGATTATTCCCATGCTTCAGACATTCTGCGTTTTTATGTTTAAATACTTGTATTTCAATTTCTGTTCCATATATTAAAGATGATAAAGAAAACAGCAGCATGTAATATTCAGCTGGCGAGTCGAATGCTTTAAGCTCAGCCAACAATGGGTCTTAAAACGTTAATAAATACTTTACTAGAGTTTGCGGCCGTGTAGTGATGCATGTTTAAGGTAATAATGTAATTTACGATGACTTTATTTTGAAATTCGACACCGTTTTCGCTCAACTGAATATTTCAAAGTATTACTGAGCAATATGGCAAGAAGTTAACATACTGTTAATGGCTTAATGATGTAAACTCAATCGTTCATTTAAAAATTAATGACTCATTTAATAATCGTATTTATCAGATAAACTAAAGACAAACGGCACTTTAGTAAATATATTTCAATTTGTATTATTATTTTATTTTTTACTATATCCGCTCTTAACATGGAGTATATGGACAACGCAAATTGACGTTTCACAGTTCTGTAGGCTTAGATTATCTATGCCTTGTCCCAGAACATCTGTATACCCGGAGGTCTACATTGGAACAGAGATGGTTCACGGGAGCCTCCAGGGCAAGAGCTCGTGAACTTGCATAAACTACGGCTATAGTACTAAATAAATATTTGCGTGTTCGATAATCAGCGTTCTTTTAAGGAGATCGGATGATGAGACCGATGCTCCGAGTTCTGGACATTTTTTTGTCTAGGCTGCGGGAGTGGGGTCGCTCAACCCTACTGAAAACATGTATAGAGCTCAAATTGTACTAAATCGATTTTTAAAAATCAAGCGTTATCGGGTTTTGAAACGACGACATTTGAATGATAAACATTTTACCACTGGACTACTATATGTCGCCCAGCAATTATGGGCATATAGTAATATATAATTACTTAATCATAAATGAATGACTATTAAGTCATTAAAAAAGGCGAGACTAGCAAACTTACTAAAGGATAAGTAATAGCGTTTCTGGCTATATTGAACAAGAAGATTGTAACTATCCATAATGTGTACATGTAGGTAAAAAAAATAACATTTTTATAATTATTATATATCTTGGATTAAGATCGAACAATATTTTTGAAAGAAATGACATCCAAATTATGCTTCCTGGTAATATCCATATAAATATTGTTGGCTAATCCTTATATTGCAACTAGCACTTGCGTTGAGAGTTTGTGAGGTTGTTACGACTAAGAATAATAAAACATATTTAAAGTTATCATAAGTAAGATGAAAGTCAATGATGTAATCTTGGAATTCATTAAACGTAATTCACTCTTTAACAAAATAAACTTTTAATGAATTGTTTTTCATGAGTGTATGCTGGTAATATTTAAAATACTAAATTCTCTCTTTGTTTCCATATGTCACAATTATTATTACATAATGATACCGATTTAGCATGTTTATTCATATTATAATTCATAAATTCAAGAGTGCATAACTTAATGGAATATTGTGGCCGTTATTCAAGTTAACAACCGTGTCAGGCTTTTAAAATAGGACCATAAACGGATTCTGGAAGCTTGCTCAGGTCACGAGAGCCGAGAGCGCGAGGGTCCTTTGTCTGTTCGCTCCAAACTCAATCCAAAGAGCGGGAACCGAAGAAACCGCGGGAATGTAGGTGAAAAATTCAGATTATCGGATTGTAGTGAGGGACAAGAATATACCGTTAGTTTGCGCAGACAATGTTCGGGAAACACAAGCGGAAGTATGGAAAAGAGATCGGCTCCATGAACGAGATTAAGTTACCCGGAGCAATATTGTGTGTTGTGTACAAAATAAAATAGAAATATATCAATAAATAATGTTTCGTTTCTTAAATTGTTTTTTTAATGTACAAAATCATAATAATGTGGAAATTGAGGCACAAATTGCAATTATGAAAAAAAGGAAAATATACAAAAAAATATATATATTATCTTATTATTAGCGAAATACACAATGATGGCAATAGATTAGGTGTACATTATTTTTATTATTTAATATATCTAAGTGAATATTTAGTTCAGAGTTTCATTTTGTATGGTAAAAATATGATTACTATAATAAAACATAATTTTCATGTACGAAATGGATCAAATTTTGTAATTATTTTTATAAATTATAATACGTCAAACTAAGAGTACGTTTTCTAAACAATATTCCGCACAAAACCAGTGCTTAACACAAAATAATCGCAGTTGGAAAACTTAGAACTAAATTTACACTATATGACTGTATAATAAAAAAAGTTACGGTAGCCATGTTATGCGTAATATATAATATAAACTTTGAAAATACTTTATCACACACTTTTACGTTCTCATAGGATTGATTTGATCAAAAATACTATTCTTGCATTAGAAATAATAAATAGTTTAAACCAAAAGAATGCTAACTATTTTATGGACCTACATAAATCATAATTGTTGTGTTGTTTTCGAGGCCGCGAACGTTTCGCAGACACTTGAAAAAGCGGTTATCTTCAACCGTTACACGAATTTAAACAAACGGTAGCAATATAATAATACCATAATTTTCTATCAGACGTGAAGACAATCACAGGTGCGTTTCGGAAGACATATCCAAACCTTCTGCCTGACGTATATAAATCATTAAAAAATATAAACCAAAAAAATACCTGTAAATGTTCAAACTTACATTAAATTAATTCTACAACATTAGTTCACATCACCACATCTTATTTGCTTAACTATAATTCAATTTGTATTCCCCACGGTTTTTTTAAACATTGATTATATTTGGAAGAAAGGTTAAAACAAAAAAATGAAATAAAGATAAATAAAAGAAAAAAGACAATAAATCTATTTTTTCCATAAAATGTACATAACTTTTGTAATGGATTATGTGTGGATGCAATATTAGATTCTGTTGTTTACATATTTCCAACAATATCTCAACAGTCACTAGACTAGTTGTTCTTAAGCTTTTTGTAGCCGCGGAGCACTTGTGACTATAAGATACTCGTAAGTTCACGGAGCAACAATAACATTACACTTACTCATATAATTAATACAATGAATATTACAAAGCAACGCAGACCGATAATTCTGATACAATTTGTAACATTGTCCCTTATCAACATGAAAAGAAAAATATCTATGTTATATTTCTTCTCAATATCATCCTAAAATATAATCATTTAATGGGTCGAAGAGATTCGCAGAGCACCTTGAAAATCATTGTGGAGCACCAGACACACTGGAAACAATCTACCAGACCATATAGCGTCAGATTGCACCTAAAGAAATATTCTAAAGATACAATGAAAAGCAAATAAAACATCACATCCGTGAGTTAAGTACAAATTGCGAACTTGTTAATGTACGTATATGTACTATTATCATCTGCAAGAGTAACACTCCACACTCGTGTGAAACATTCATTGCTATAATAACGGTGTGGACGGGTACTTTTTGTTATGAAGTTGACGGATAAATTAAAGTTGAACTTTGTTTTTTTTGCGATCTTGCAAAGTGTTAAAAATACTTTAATTTGCATTTAAATAAAATTTTATTGAGTAAAGTCTTGTGATCATGACATGCTGTGATCTTTGGCACATTTAATGATACGCCGGTGAAAAGGTTCGATACTCATTCAATATACTAAATGATATTGATACATTTGAAAATAAAATAAAAAATGAAACGTTTCTGCGATTTATTCACCGCATGTTTCAGAAATTTATTCATCATCACAAACCAATCAAAAATAATAATTTTATACTAAAATATCATTTTTCGCGGTTTGAGAACCGCCAATTTGGAACAAAGAAAACTCTATTGTTTCCTGGTGATTCCTGGCCCACATTGCTCCCCATCATAAAATGAAACATGTTTTTTAGTTATCTTACTCCCACCCACTCTCCTTCTCGCCCATAGAAATAAATATTAAATTAAAAAACAATGTTTTAACAATATCATAAGCAAAAAAAAACAAACTACTAGTGGAGCGGTTGGGCAGACTATAAGCAACACAGCTCATTTACTCGTACTTTAAATTGATAGATGTAAATACATGAAGCATAATATTGCTAGAAATTAATACAGTTATATTTTCAATGTTTTGAGCATTCACTTTGAGATCCATAATAAATTATAAATATGTATTTATTTATTTACCTTGTTTTCACATGGATCACGTAACAAAAGTTCTCTATTAGGAGACTGCAGTTTCGACTAACTCGTAGTCTTCCTTCATCCTTGCAACACTACCTATCTCCCTCTCCTTTCCTGATAGACACACCCCAACCCCCTCCCCTACAAAAATGTGTTACACCACTTATAAGTACAACGCAGCTCAGTTATCTCTTAACTAGAGAAGGATTGAGAAAGACTGAGAGTGAATAAAATGAGTAGAAATTCGAAAAAATGAAAATATTCAAAGATATCGCTTAATTTTATAATAGTTGATGTCAATAAGCAGTAACAATTGACATTTAATAGCTAAAAACATGAAAAACATCAGACGAAGACCTCAAACGGCCAGACGCACCTTGGCGCGTGAACTTCCGAGAGCTACTAACACTATTTAGCCTGTCGACATATCGTGAGCCGACGCGCATCGAAATCATTTCGAACTAGCCGACCAACTGAGGTTTCCCGTCTTGCTCACTCATATTAGTACGTCAGCGAGAGTGAGGAGTATAAATGCCGACGCATCTGGGTATTTTTTAATTTTATTTTAGCACACGCTTCCGACAGGTCGAATGAATACATGACAGTTGACGCGTCTTGATTGTAGTGGTGAATTTATTCCGGATTTTAGAAAAATATTTCCTGCTCCCGATGAGTGCCTATTATTATAAATATTTTATTTTTTTTCAATACGTAAATGTATTAAGGAGGAATACCTAAAATCTGAACCCTGTGTGTATTATATTTACAGAGATATTTAAGTTATTACAAGCAATGTGTAGTCGATAGACATCACCGGGGAGGAGAGGTTAAAGGCGAAACATGGGACTTGCGAGTATTAAATAACATGAAACAAACCAATTGTTTGTGAAATGAAATAAAAATTGTGTTATGTTATCATAACTTTGTTACATGATAAGCACGAGTTGTTGACGCAAAGCTTTTTAAGCCAGCATGGTAGAGCGCCGCTGCAGTCACAATTAAAAGGTCAGAGATTAAACGACGAAGATTGGTTTTGATTGGTAAGACTCGTTGGCAACCCAAAGTTTCTATTAGCTCGCATTATTCATAAAGTAGCGGAAGCGGAATGCAGCGATACGAATAACGATGTCTCTGTTGACGCAATACCCACTTTGCACGATTCTTCAGCGGGACGATCGATCAAAAGCGTGTCCGACAAAGAACACTTAAACAACCAGCTTTTAGTTTAATTTTTGGGAACAATTCATTATGACTCACTATATACCCCACTACAGAATGATCTTCAATGATCCTATTGTTATTATTTATATTATACTGGCGATGCATTAGTATCTCTGACCTTCCTCTGACAGAGACATCAATTCAGGAGATACTTGCTGACTTACTGTTATCATTAAACAAAAACATCATCAAGCTTCAAGAACATTTTTAAAAAATGTCTTAACTCAAAATACTTCCTACGTAATTCTAAAAAAATACCTCAAGGATAATTTGTTTCTAATAAAGAGCAAATTTACAAAATTGATAGCAAACTGCATTTCATAATAAAAAAATGGATTAATCATTTGACTAGAATGAGTTTGATTCCTGCCCTAAAACATAATTTTCCTCATTTTTCGATGACATTGAAGTATTTTTGTTATTATTTTACAAAATTATAAAATTATAAAATGATATACATTGGTATTAAACTTTATTTGTAACATGTGTTTTGTTTATAAATAAATAAATCATCACATATCAATGATGCCGCGTACTTTATCGGTTGGTGGTTGATGGCTATATTAATATACATATACTATAAGGAAATGGGGGGCTAAAGTATTATTACATTGGTACAAGATAGCTTATTAAACTATAGATGTATTCGACTATTACTCGTATCACAAGCTACACTCGAAGAGTAACATTCCTGGCCGAAGCCCTACAGAGTGAAGGTGGCAAAGGAGACGTCACTTCAAAAATAAAATTATCGCTGACCACCGATCGATGATAATACATCATCCATACATGATGTATAAATATTTTAATTCAACCGTGCATTTCATTGAAATCTTTTTTTATATATTATACAATAAGAATCATTTTTTACAGTGCACATATTCTTCGTAACAGATTAAAGGTAAGTAGATAATTAAAAATAGTTAAAAAAAACATTGAAAATTAAAAATTACTATTTTACTAAGTAATAAATTACAATTGACTTGTATTCCGATTCTTAATATACTCCCGGTCAATCGATTTGTTCGCCCAGCCAATCCCTTAGCTAATCCTATTGCGAGTGTTTCAACAACCCCTGCTGCTCCCCACCATTAAATAATTGATAGTACTTTATTGATGTTTAGTTGCAGTTGTGTCCTAAAAAAGAACGGTTGTCTACTAAATCATTTGACTAAAAAAATAAACTCGTGGTTTTATATTTCTTTATTTATTTACCTTGTTTTTACATGGATCACGTAAGATTTGTTTAGGAGACTACTGTTTCGACTAACTAGTAGCCTTTCTCAATCCATGCTACTAGAAAGGCTACAAGTTAGTCGAAACTGCAGTCTTCTAAACAGAGAACATATCTTACATCCATGTAAATACAAGGTAAATAAATAAAAAAAATATATAATAGATCTCAAAGTGAATGCTGAAAACATAAAAAAAGGTTTATATTTCATTTGGATTTATTACACTTCCTTTTCTATTCCTTTTTTATCATATTTGAAACATATGGTCACCACAGATAGACGCAACTCAGTTCTTTTAGTTGTCATCGTCCAATCGTGTTCTAAGACAAGAAACAATTATGTTCCTGGCGTTATTAAATAAAACATATGCAACATTTAAAACAATAATATATTATGAAATTTTTGTGTTTATTTCTAAATTAAATTTGTAATTATTTTCTACGATATTAAAAAAACAATTTGCACAAAACTGTTTCACACGGTGGATAGGGATAATTGTTATGTACTTGTAGGGATTCCACAAAGCAAGACAAAGGGGCTTAAGGAAATTATCACATTCGACCCTGAACTATAATGTCCGATGATGTCATTGGAGTCATTTAGTATTTCATGTAAAATCATCAAACAGCTTTAAAAATATTGCGTTATTGTTTTTTTATGTAAACACATACAGGAGAATACCATCAGATGGTGATAGTAATTCTGAAGTCTCATTTGTGGAATCCTATGACGCTTACCATGATGCATATATATATGGCTAAGCGCTGCATGTGGAGTGTTGATCCGCCAACGCCATAGACTACAGCCTGAGAATCACGTATCATCCTTATTATTAGAGGAATTTACTATGAATGGGTGGTCTTCACCGGACGACTTTTGTCTACCACCAATTTTAATTAACAGGCTATGACTGGCATTTTACGGGTGAGGGATCAAATTCACACCAACCAGGGGTATTTTAGAGCTCAGAAATCGATTAAAATCCTTTTTTTTTAATCTCCGTCGGGGATCGAACCCACGACCTTTGGCTTGCAAAGCAAATGCTTGGACCATTGAGCTATACCCGCCGGCTGTATTATAAAACATAATATTAGTATTTTTAAATTGTTTAAATTCTTACATTGAGTATCTTGGTGACAAATGGATCGGTTTGAAATTAAATTTAATGAATGGTACTTATATTAAAAATATCAATTTAACTTATTGGTTGCAAGTCGGCAAGTTGTAATAGCACGGCCGCGGGGCATGGGTGTCACTTGGTTAGGTGTGCACTGCACACGCGTGCAATGTGACGGAAGAGACATCTTGCGCAAACAGCGGGCTTCGCGGGGCTTCGTCGGGAAGTGACCAGCTGCGACCAAAACGTGAAGCCCCGAGAAGTGACCGAGAACGTTGGGACTTCAAGGAAGGTCAAAGAGGGAAAACTCAACTGAGCAAACAAAGTCTCGCGAACGTGGAAGGCCTCGTATATAAGGTATTCATCGGATCCGACAGGTACACCATGCGAGCTGATCGATCAACATCCGTAATTACTTATGATATAAAAATCTAGTTAATTAAATAATTAATTAATAAAAAAAGCACAACTTATACAACAGTAAATAAACGTTATGACCACAAATAAGTTAAAGTTCAATGTGCGAGATGAAATAAAAATGTTATCAAATAAAAAATAAACGAAATTACGAAACATGCCTTACGCTTAAATGAGAGACTTTGTACAAGAAAATTATGTCTTAACTTAATAACAATTTCGAAGCCATTATCAAAAGGTACATAAATGCAGCACTTAAAGACGTGTTTTTGTTGTGCTGATAATGTTACTTTTATATTAAATCGACGTTATATATAATCGTGTCGGAAACAACAGGGTCAGATCCTGTCTGCCCAGAAGTGGGCGACGTCGATGGCGTTACTTCTGGCCATCATCAGGTCTTCCTGGGTGCAGCTATTCGGGCACAGCGCACACTCCAGAAGGTGTAACAGGGTCTGCTCCACGCCGCAGTCACATTCAGTCGGTCCGCTGTTAATCGACGTTAAATGAAATACATGTATGTTGTACTCAGGACTTATAAGAGTAGCAAATGTTAAGAAAGTTATTTTAATCATCACAATACCCTAGGAACTACCATAGAACTACCATACAATAGTTGAAATGAATTGTCTTTTATTTAACATTTCATTGCTAACCTGAAAATTCCTGAAGTTGAAGGAATACATGTCAAAAAAAATAATGTTATTCAACTTATAAACATTATTAATATACTTTATAACATTAAATCATGTACTTTCTGTAAATTTTTAATGATCAATGAATGTGTTTGAAGTACTTCTTATAATATCTCCTTGGCAAGATTAAAAGTTCAGTAATAAATAATGTGAGAGACTGAAATTATAATTTAATTTCACATTAATAAAATTACGATGGCAAAATGATACTTCTCTGTCACTAATAGTCTATTTTTTGTGCATCCTCTAGGGCAGGAAACCATACCACCAGACACACCACGAGCCGGGAGGATGTTCTCGGTGTCTTTATAGCAGTAACATAACGTTACAACAAGATACCTTACGTTGCATAATTCGCTTAAAAAATCATTCCTCCATCTCTCACTTTTAGACTAATTAAGTGAAGCCAGATCCAGATTATTATCAAATAAAATATAAACTGTCAAATATGCATTAATACGTCACCAGTTCATAAGCAGAAACTTATACTTGCAATTAATGTAATTACATTCTCAAACTGTGGATAAACTAGGTAATTAAACTGAAACCAGGTCATCATCGTCATGAGAGTCCAATGGATAATAAAAGCCTTCCCATAACGTCTTCGTGTTTATATGCGCTGTAATGTCACTATTATCGTTATACATTGTAGCAATACGTTACAGGATGAAGGCCATCCCATGCCTCGTTTTTTGTTATTAGCGATGTGTTATTCTAGATCGCAGCTGTACTTAGTGGGCCGAATTTCACACGATGGTTATTCTCTTTGTCATGCGTGTATGTTGATTCATCTACGTTACTTATAACATTGCGTTATTTTTATATAAATCATCTTTGAGTATTTATGACTTCTGGACTAGAAGATGACGATGTCTTTTGCTTGCAAAGTTTGAATATTCAAAGCCGAATGGACCAAAGTTCCGAAGGCTTACGGTAGGCGTGAGGAAGTCCTCGTTAGCGACTGATCGTGCGCCTTCAGCCAAAGACTGATGCTCACGACGGATGCTGAATCTCGAATACGTAATGGCGTCATGTCTCAAGGGGTGATGGCGAGGGACACCTACTTTCACGGCATCACGACCAAGGACGGAATCATAGACACGGCATATGGATCGTCAAGCTTATGGTAACAGCTAATGGCAGTGGCTAAGGGCAGCTACTAATAATTCGGCAGGCTTATGCTAGGCCATCGAAATTACCAGGTATACAAACATGTAAATATTGTCAATATTTTTTACCATATTTGGAGTATTGGACACGACAAATTGCCGTTTCACAGTTCCGTAAGCTCAGATTGTCTATGCCTTGTCTTAGAATAACTGTATACCCGGAGGTCCACATGGGAACATAGATGGTTCCCGGGAGCCTCCAGGGCAAGAGCTTGCGAACTAGCATAGACTGCGGCCGTAGTATCAGAGAAATATTTGGATGTTCAAAAATCAGAGTTTCTTAAGGAGATCTGGTGATCAGCCCGTCGCTCCCATGGCCTTTAAATATCTTGTTTTGTCCTTAAAAGATAGCTCAACCCTACCAGGGGCATGTATAGAGCGTAAATTTAATTAAGTATTTTTTTAAATGTATTGGTCGGATTTTGAACCGACAACATCTGAATGACAAACAAACGCTCCCTCCACTGGATTATAGCGCCGGCGAATTATACAAATACCGATTACTAATTCCAAATTTATAAATTATTAAATAATTCATTGAAAAATAGTCAAATTAATAATATTTTCATCAAATATACCCATACGATCAGTTTGAGCGGTAATGGGAACTTCGTTTAGTAGTCATTTAAAGAAAACGAAATAAATATACAAATCACATTACGCAGCGTGAATGATTACAATTTTTAAATGTATTTCAAATATTATCCACACTACGTATTGTTCTAATATGGAATTAATTCAGATACTAATATGGATCAAGCGTGTTCGAGAAAACATTAACCGATTAATTTATATGGCCGTGCATAAGAATATACAAACATTCGCTCTCTAGACAGAGTGTGACCGTTCATCTACGCATTTACATTAGGCGCGGTATTTCATTCAAGGTTTTTGGTAATAAATTAATTTAATAATCAACAGGTTAAGCTCACCTTAGACCTGAAATCGAGTGCTGAAATATCAAAAATTCACAGAAACTATCGAGCATTACAGTACATATCATTTTTATTAAAAATCTACACCCTTTTTTGGTAGTGTTACTATATTTTTAGTTTACATATTATGCTTTCAATGTGAATTCAAAAAAACATTATTATTCTAATAATCATAATCAGTTATATTATTAAAAACTTCTCCCTCAACATACCCACGCTTAGAAGAAGACCTGGAAGACCACTGGTAACCTGTACCGCAACTTTTAACAAGGATCTGAAAACTCTGAGTTTGACCGAGAATGTAACGCAGGACAGACAGACATGGCGAATTTTCACAAGGAGAGCCGACCCCAGATGATGGGAGATGGCTAGGCTAAAGAGTTATATTATTAAAAACACAAAATATTTTATTTCATATGAAATATAGTTTCTATCTCAAATTCGGCTTATAATATCATGTCAAAAAGGAGCCTGTATCAAAGTTGTTTCATTTTATTTTATTTTTCCTGTCTGCGGCATCAATACAAAAATGTATGCTCCTTTAAGCATTTTTTTGTCTTAAGCTTTTGCTCGTTCTAAAATATACCCCGAGCACGTACTGCGACCAGTTCCGGTTATTTCTCAAGAGGTGCCTTTTGTTCGCGCTCGAAATGATATACATGTAATTTATTTTGACGTGCCAAAGATGTTGTGCACATAATATTATAATAGTGTAAACTCACATGGCGTTAAATATTCAACATGTCGATAAAATATCATTCGGTTATTTTTATTGACACTTGCCGCATGAGCGAAGAAACATGGAAATGCATTTCGCTCTATTAAATGCAAAATGCCATTCAAAAGTCAACCCTAATTTATTAAGCGGTTATAAAAAGGAGAAAACCGCAAAAAGGCGTTCGGTCGAAATAAATTTGTTAAGATAAAATTTGCAAGAATACTATTATAATTTTATCTAATATGAAAATTAAATTATTTTCGAGAATTTTTATCATCAATCAAGTGATTTTATTATGTATTTTTTTTAACAATGTAAAAAAAAATGTATATTTGACCAGAAAGATATATATATATAATCGTGTCGGAAACAACAGGGTCAAATCATGTCTGCCCAGAAGTGGGGGACGTCGATGACGTTACTTCTGGCCATCATCAGGTCTTCCTGGGTGCAGCTATTCGGGCACAGCGCACACTCCAGAAGGTGTGACAGGGTCTGCTCCTTGCCGCAGTCACGTTCAGTCGGTCCGCTGTAAAACTGCCAGGCTTTCATTTGTGTCCTCATCTTGCATACTCCGGTCCGAAGTCTGTTAATAAGGGACCTTCATATATTCAACCCTTGGTCATGTCCAGGGGCTAGGTCCTCTTTCGGGGCAATCCAAGTATTCCCCTCAGTTGCGCTTCTTCACATGTTCAGCCGCAGGGTGGCCTCAACCAGTTCCGTTGTCGAATGTAGAAAACTTCTTCTTGATTTTAAAGACCAGAAATATTATATCACTAAAATATGCTAAGATCTTGACAGTGTTTCCAGTGCATAAAAAATTTATACTTACAAATAGATTTTTAAGTATAAATTTGACGTTTTTTTCGATTTTTAATGTTTTAATAATTTGATAGATACCTAATTTATTATCTGAGTGTTAAATATTATATACATTGAATAACTGTAGCTTTTTATTTAATTGTCCACCGCTTTATTTCCCCGCGACCTTGAGCGAACCTATAAGCAATCGTTTCTAACTTAAATGCGACCAGCTGTCAGTGCCACGTTAGACTATGACAGTAATGATAATGTTGATTATTTTTATAGGGCGGAACCTGCAGTACAATATAATGAGTCAACTATCTGTCAAAGCTGTATTCCTAAATCTTTTGTAGCCACGGATCACTTATAACAAGTAGATTTTTACGTGCGTCCAGTAACGGGTCCCCATCTGGATCTCCAAAGACAGGACGAAACAGGGAGGGTTTTCACCTAGCGAGGATCACTTATAATTCATAATGTAAAATCAAAAAGCACAAAATTCTCTCTAAAAATGTCCAAGCTATTTTTTAAAATATATTTGTTATAAAATCTTAGGTTCAACTAATAACTACATTGTAACTAAACTTTGTATATCGTTTGCAGGTTAACCCTTTCTTTACAGTTAGGTTTGAATACAAATTGTACTGTAAATTATAAAACTAGTATTTAAAGCATAAATGTACTTTTCTGGTCTATTTTCATATATTACATTGGTGCTTGCATCCCTTAGCTATCAGATGATGCATAAAAAACTTTTATAAGAAAGTATCAAAACGATATATCACGTCAACCGATGTCAACGGTTGGGGAATCTTATGACGGCATATGCCGACAACCGATGCGAAAGGATTAATACTCCAATCCCTATCGTGAACGCCAACTGTACACCTAAATTTCAGAATACACTATTTTTCAACCTACGATAATATTCAAGAAAACATTTCAAAATATTTGATTATGTAGTTCTTCTTCGTAGTAGTATCAATCCGGTGAATTGGTTTGCAGCAACAGAATCTTGCTTATCGATCTCCATTCCTCTCGGTCCTGCGCAACCCTCTAAATTATGTAGTTTATAACATACATAAAAAGACTTTTCAGTCACTTTTCATCAGTTTGTCTGCTTGAAAAAATAATTAAAAAAGGGTTAAAAAACAGCCTCCTAAAGTGGTTGCCCCTTTAACTTATTGTGATCATAAAATATTTTGCAAATATTTACACATATGAGTTATACTTTAGTCTACATTATTATCAATTCCGATAAACAAAGTAAGATTTTATATTTTATAACTACATATAATATATGAGTATGTATTCTAAATGGTAATGTGTCAAAGTAAAGCCTTATTCACTCAAATAAACCGAACACACAAAAATGAAATACTTTTAAACAACTTCCTACGTACTCAATGTATTCTGCGAATCCTTAAGATGCGTATTTAATTTATGACAGACTGCCTTATCTGTGAGCCAATAGACTCTTTGGGCCATTTACGTAGTACATATAACGTTTTATCATATATGTACTTTATCTTGAGTATTATACGATAAAAAGCAAAACGTCTGTTTGTGAGAGTTTTATTAAGATATTTTTTTCATTGAGGCAAATTTAAAATATGAATTTTAAATTCAGTGTGTACATACAAGGAGCAGCAAAAAAAGCTGACGGTTTGATTAGTCAACAAGTAATCAAACCGTCAGCATTTTTTGCCGCTCCCTATACTTTTAATATATTTTTCATTGCTCAACAGGCCAACGAAGGGTTAGTTTAGGTTGAAAAAAAGTTATATTTATTATTTTTTAATGACAATTAGTTAGTTAATAATAACAGATCTCTCTTATTGTAGGTTTTTACTTTGTGATTTTGTTCCTTCCAAATCCCTTTAACCCTTTCATTACAGCTCGGGTTGAATACAAATTATACTGTCACCTTTAAAACTTAAATATACTTATCTGGTCTATTTTCATATATCACATTGGTTCTTGTATCCTTTAGCTATCAGATGATGCATAAAGCTATTCCAAGAAAGTAGGAAAATGATATATCACGTCAACCGATGTCAACGGTCGGGGAATCTTATGACGGCATGTGCCAACAACGATGCGAAAGGTTTAAAAACGTAGAATATTGGTTCTTCTAGTATGTTGCTAGTATATGCTTAACATAAGCGTGAATCGGTCCTAAGTGAATGATCTCAGCTGCGTGAGTCACTGGAGCCCGGGGCGATCGCTCACTGACTTCATCATTCTGAATATATGTACATATTGTAAACACTGAAGAAAACACAGAGGTGAACACACGAGTCTCGCGATTATAATGCGCAAGCGCAGTAAAAACAAAAGCAGACGTGTCCGATCACAAATAAGGTAGAGAAATATTCGCACACTGCAAATATCTTTTTTTATGTATAACATACAGGAGAATACGTACAGATGGTAATAGAGCTTCTGAAGTCTCATCTGTGGAATTCTATGACGCTAACCGCTGTATGTTAGTTCATCATTCTTATTATTACAGGAATTCACTATGAATTGGGTGGTTTTCATGGGATGACTTTCGTCTACCAGCAATTTTGATTAATAGGCTATGACTGGTATCTTACGGGTTAGGGATCAAATTCACACTTAGCGGGGGTATTTTAGAGCTCAGAAATCGATTAAGTATATATTTTTTTAAACTCCGTTTGGTATGGAAAATATCATAATACATAGTTTTTATTTTATTTGAAACATACGAAATAAATAACACTATATACAAGTGTCTCTAGATACAAGATGGTCTGACGATTTAAGAAGAATAGCGAGAGTGGCCTGGATGCGGAAGGCGGAGAATCGAAGAGGATGGAAAGTCATGCGGGAGGCCTACGTTCAACAGTGCACAGACACAGGCTGATGATGACTAGATACAATCAATTATTTTAACTCTTTAAGTTTCATCGCAATCGGTTTAACAGTATGGCTGGACATAAAATACCATCGAAGCATTGGTTTTTATTATAGAAGATAACTAAAATTGTCCCAATTAAAAGGTTAATCAACTTTATTGAACAACAGAGCAGTTAAGTGTCGGTATCTGATTGTTTGGTAAAGTGGTTTAAAAGTAAAGTAATCAGATAATTTTTGAATAACGTTTTTTCTGGCCTAAATATTATTCGATGTGCGTGATCGAGAGTGCCGAGCTCGCTTGACTCATCGGCGTGGATATCTAACAAAAAAAAAATACGAGTATCTTTTATCATCAATTATTGCAAAACAGATGTACGTAACATAATAGAGCAACGAAAAGTGAAGTAATAATGGTAAATCACAGCACCGTGGTCTCGAGTAGAATACATGAAATGTTTCAACGTTATATTTATATTGCCGAAAACGTTTATCTGGCGATAAAATATAATTGACATGAATTCTACATAACATATTGGTTTATATTTGTGTAGTCATGTATTCATTGCCATACTTGCCGGCGGTATAGCTCAATGGTCAAAGCGTTTGCATTGCAAGCCAAAGGTCGTCGGTTCGATCCACGAAGATTTAAAAAATATATGTAATCGATTTCAGAGCTCTAAAATACCCCGGTTGCTGTGAATTTGATCCCTCACCCGTAAAATGCCAGCTATAGCCTATTAATTAAAATTAGTTTTAGACGAAAGTCTGTATGATGCGTGAATCGCGGGCTGTAGTTTATGACGGTGGCGGATCAACACTCCACATGTAGCGCTTAGCCATATGCATCATGGTAAGCGTCATAGAATTCCACAGATGAGACTTCAGAATTACTATCACCATCAGTCGGTATTCTCCTGTATGTTTAAGTAAAAAAAATATATATATCAAAGGTATCATGGGTTCGATCCCTGAGGAAGATTTAAAAATGATTTTTGATCTGTTTTTAAGGTTTATAAATACCCTCAGTTGGTGTGAAAGTGATCCCTTACACAGCAAAAATTCATTCATAGTCTATTGATAAAAATTAATTATGACAAAAGTCGTCACGTGAATACCACCTTTTCATAGTACGTAAAAATTGGATGATGCGTGAGTGCTGAGATACAGTATTTTGACGTTGACGGATTAATACTTTACATGCAGAATTTTATCAAGTGTCATACGGTATGTGCTTATATAAAAAAATATTCCGTTTGATATTTTCTTCACTGTATTGCATGGATTGCATATACACACATAAAGGTGACCTGAAAAGGTTTGCTATCGCTCATAAGGTGAGTAATGAGCATTGAAATGAAAGTTTGTTATTTGTACGACTCAATCCTGGGTCTTCCAATAATAATGAGCCATGAAATAATGAAACAAGATCGTTTGATTGAATCACTGCTTTGTTTACAAACACACGTGATTGAATAATGCAACATGTAATAATTGTTACACTTCATCACCAAAACATAATTTACTCATCATATTGCTTGACATATTAGGATTCGCTTCATACTTATGTTTCTGTTTATTTTATTTATACGTCTCTCGGCTTTTACGTGATAACAATACTTACTTCAATTAACGTAAATAGTTTATATAATTTATGCAAACAAACAATTATTTAGGAATAAACTTTCCAAATCGCCCAGGTACATTTATAAGTGTCATGCAGGTATAATATTATTGTACTTTTATAAAAGAGTTACTTGGTGGTCGCAGTGTTTTTTTTTTAGTTTAGTTTCAACATGGTGTATAATAATACTTTACATATTCCCATCAAGTCGCTTGCTGACCACGAAAAAACACACATGCTTTTGGATAACAGGATTGTGTATAATATTTGTCCTGTAATTTAGGTTATTTACCGTGAAAATGTATAATATGTAAACACTATTCATCATTTCCATGTCCGCTTCCGTAACTGAAAATCGGTCGCTTGGAGAAACTCTCCCTGTCCCGTCCTGATTTTGAAGACCCAGATGGGGACTCGTTACTGTACGCACGGAAAAAACTACTAGTTAGAGCAGTGGTTCTCAACCGGTGCACCGCGGTGCACTGGTGCACCGCGAGCTTGTTGCAGGTGCACCGCGAGAAAAATGGGTAAAAAAAAAATCAAACGAAATGAAGGTATGGATGATTTTGTTAAATGTCTTCAGAATAATGATTGGTATACTAAAGTAGCATATTTAGCAGATATTTTTGATTACTTAAATAACGTTAACACAACCATTCAAGGAAAAAACGAAAATTACTTGTCATCCATTTACGAATTGTCAGGATTTAGGAAAAAATAACTCTTTGGAAAAATGTAATAAAAGAAAAAAAAATAGATATGTTTCCTTCACTCAACGAAAACATACCCGAAGAAATTATTTCCGCGATAAAAGATCATTAAACTTTATTAGAACAAAATATCGCGTATTATTTTCCTTCTTTAAATATAGAAAATTATGACTGGATACGAAATTCATTTGCTAAAATTGATACACCGTATTGTGGATTTTCATACGATTTCTGTCCAAGATGAACATCCAGTTCTTCACATGAAGGCACTGAAAATTTTGCTACAATTTTCAACATCATATTTATGTTCGCTTGGTTTCTCAACAATAACTAATATAAAAAATATAAAACGACAAAGACTTACAAATTTAGCCGATGAATTGAGGGTAGCTATATCAAATATTCGAGCAAATATTTCTGATATATGCATAAACCAACAAGCTCAGGTATCCCATTGATTGATTTTTGATTGATAATATAAA
Source organism: Glossosoma conforme (assembly GCA_022606575.1). Taxonomy (NCBI): domain Eukaryota; kingdom Metazoa; phylum Arthropoda; class Insecta; order Trichoptera; family Glossosomatidae; genus Glossosoma; species Glossosoma conforme. The sequence goes on along the minus strand of JAGTXR010000264.1, from coordinate 179,012 downwards.
TTAAATTTTATTAAGCATGGACGCCATTTTGGGTGGATAAGAGCCGGGAGAGAAATGACCCCCTTTCTAGAGTACATTTACCTTCAAATCTTAATAAAAATAATTTTAATAAAACATGTATAAATATAAAAAAAAATCTAAAGAAAAATTTACGAAGTAAATTTATATTCAACATTAAAAAAAAAATCTATAACTTAACTTAAAAAGAAAATATGTCAAATAAATTGTACGTAATTTAGTATGTAACTATTTTTTTTAAATAAGTATGTAACAAAAATGATTTCCATATATTTTTTTGACCTCTTGATTCTGGTGTACCGCCATTTTTTTCCACGATCAAAAGTGCACCGTGACTTCAAAAAGGGTGAGAACCACTGAGTTAGAGAGTGGCTGAAGGCCTTCCAGGACGGCGAGAGCTCGAGTGCTTGAATAAAAAGCAGCTGTAGTTTGATCTCTCCTGCAGCATGTGAAGCACATATCCCCGTCAGTCCACCTTCGCTTCTTGTAACCTTGCCCCTACCCTCACCTCGTATTTCCTCAAAATCATACCATCGTACCTCGAGTATTATTTGCAGGCATCTGCTTTCGAAACCCTTTATATGGTCGCGTTGATTTTTGAATCGTAAAGGAAGGATGATATTGTATGTTAATGTATTATAAGCAATTAATTAATCTGACTGACCGCGTTTCTCCTTAAATAGTAATTGTAGCTAGCACAATAAAATAAATGTAGTTAAAACGTTTATGATTTTCGTAATCCGTTTAAGGCGATCATCGCCGTGATCCATTTTGATCTGATATTTCATATTTGTACATAACGATCCTATTAAATTATTATTTATTGCATTTCCTAAGAGTCGGGGGTTGTTTATGTTCATGTAATGCAGCATGAGTTAAATTTATGATTGTTCCTATAATTATGTGACTGAGAAATGATGAATAAATTAACTTCACTATCCCTTTTTTTAATGGAATGCTTTCATTCCGTTCACTTGAGTCTCATGAAAATAGCTGCTCTGAGCAATTACGCTTCTAAATGGACTTCCAGCTCTCCATGTTTGTCATTTTTCTGTTATCCATCGTTGTTATTCCTTTTTTTTAATATATTTTTTCGTGTCTGTCTGTATAATATAACATATTAATTTTATTTTGTCTTATATTTGTACAATCTTTATACATTTTTTAATCATTCGTTATGTCATATACTCGTATATATATACTGTTTTAAGTAAGTATCACTTTAGAGTCTATCTTTATATCTAGTATCGTAAATTTACTACAAATAATACTAAATCATGACGAAATCAGTCACACTATTTAAAGTAATATTGAGAAAGAAAGCTATGAGTTTGAATATCACTTGTTGAAAGAACACGAAAGAAATATATTTTGTATAATCAATTTCGTATAAGATCAGGTAGGCTATCACTTATCCCGATAATATTGCCACTTGTTTTTAAAAATGTGCTAGTCTTTACCCACTTAGTCTCTTAATCGCTTAGTCTTATTCCTCTTGTCTCTTACTCTATTAACCTCGTAGTGCTGTCTTACGTCACGCCCAAGAAAGCGACCAGCAACGCGCACGCATTCCGCCCAACTCACGAACAATTACACAACACTGGACCACCACTAACTCTCCACAACCGCCGGGCTTGTCCTTCGATGCTCTTAAGCCAGCCAGTCTACGGCCTGATACCAATGGGTTACTTATTTCAGTCTAGAAATACGAAAATATAACTATTTTACCCATTTATTCAAAACAATGAAACATAGTGATTTAAATGTGAAGAATTCACTAAAGTAATCTATAATTTTAAAACCATTTTCTGCCTCCTTGAGCTCTATCGAATACTATTTAAATACTATATTAAAAAGATAAATATTTCGTGCTTTTTTTTAACACGAATCAGTCTGAGCACTGTTTAATCACTCTATGTGTGCAAGTGGACCTTTGGGTGCAAATATTTCCTAAAACGAGGAATTGGCAGTGACAACTGACAAAACTTAGTGGCGGCAATTTGTGGTGATCATATGTTCCAGATATGGAACGGATATTGGGGAAGAATGCTTACTTCCTTAATAAAAAAAACATTAATTATTATTATGTTAACAGGATTGGAGGTATGATTTAAGTGAACTGATATTTATTTACCTAAATCGGAACACTTTATCGACAATGCCAATGAAAGTTATGGAACGGACATTTGTATACGTGGCTGGTATAATAGTGGCTGATAGTTGTGTCGCGTTGTTACGTATCTTGATAAAAATGTGAAAGGCCCTAGCGCTATTAATAGGTCATTACTTATTATTTCGGATGAGGGGTGATAGGATTTTAGTCTCGAGTCGATGAAACTCGAACAAAAAAGTCCGCCCGTCACTTGGCTGGAGTGATTTATCACGCGGCCGAGAGACGCGAGCAGGGAAATGTGTTTCAACCGAATATTCGGTAATACTTTGACGGAATAGCCGATTATCTATCGAATGGTGGAATCAAATAAATAATATTATTTTATTTTTTAGCGTGAATCGCGTTGAGCTATTTTCACAGAAATTAATACAGCTGATTCGCAAAACATACAAGTACAAAAAACAATACATATATTAAGTGCTTATAGTAATAAGCAGACGGAAAGGGTGAAGTTAATGACAGATTGGGAGGAGTGTAGAGTTGGGTAATGATTACCATAATAATATTTTAATTAAATTATGTTATTTCTAATTATTTTTATTTTTATAGAAAAAAACCCATTAAATTATGATGTCAGCGAAAGATTTTTTAGATAAAATGATTATATTTAGGAGTAAAATCCGATAAAAGTACAACAGAACTTTATTTTTTTATGTAAGTTCTACAAAATATTTATCTTCACTGACTAGAAGCATATATGTAATACATTTAATCATTACAGTGGATTGACACTAAATTATTTTTTTACAACCACATCCTGATATGTATCGAATCTGAAGAAGAATTGTATACTTACAGTTAATATCAATGTATTGTTTCTTTTGTAATTATATCAGTAAGCTAAGGTTTAAAATAATAAGGTATACATAGTGTGGCTTCTATCGCCAACCAAAACCTGATCAATGGAAATTAATACCTACGACCGTGGAACTCTTCATAGTAGATCCGTGATACGCTTCTACCACGGAATGTGGCACACATACCGAGATGGCCCATAATCAATGTTCCCTTTCACCTCAAAATAATACAACTCCGTAAAACCATCGTGCGCCTCCATAAAACCAGATTCGAGACATTTTAAGTGGACAACCTACAAACTCTCTATTCATGTAGGTTGGAAAATATACTGAAGATCTATTTCAGCAAATAATGTCGAGACGTGTAATGTATAAATATATCGCTTACATGCTTCTACAAGTATTTACAACTAGACAGAGCTTTTTCAGCCTCACACGTACATAACACCTGAAGTGAAATATAATTGATTATGCACTCATTCAGACACATTATCAATTAACATGTTATAATGTATGTACTTACTAGAAAGTCTGCTTGCCTAAAGGACCGGGATACTTATATATACTCCTAGAATTGTATCAAAAAATGAGCCTTTTCCGAAGACAACAACCGGAACTAACAGTGTGGGGCCACAGGGTTCACTAGGGTTTCACACTTTATTAAATTGATGTTGTAACGTGTTATTTAAAAACTTCTCGGATTCATCACCCGCCAGGCTAGTCAATTTCATAACCCTCTAATTTTTCGTACTCTATTCTTCACTCGTTTTATCTGTTCTGGAATATGGGAGCTAAGTTTGGAATCCCAATTAACTTAAATACATTTTCATGCTCGAAAAAAATCTTAAAAAAATTCTCCGGCGTCTTTATTTTTATATTTACGGCAACTATCCATTCAATTAATTTAATTCCGAACAATACCCAACTCTTTTTCTTCTAGGGATGCTTTCTTTCCATTCGCTAGAGTCCCGGAGGAAAATTACTGCACTCAAACATTCATTCCTTCTTCTTTGCGTTTCAATTCACAGCCCTGGGATTCTTGAATGTTTTAACTTCTATGTTCCAGATAGGTACACCCGTGCTCGTAGCCATCCATTGTTTTTGATCCCAGTCGAGGCTTGTGGAGCTTCAAGCACTCAATTTGGTTCAACGGCAATGTCGCTCCTAAATGGCCTACCAGCACACCTCGATCCTTTTCTTACATCCTTTTCCTCTTTTGTCGATGGTATTGTTCTCCTTGATCTCTGTGATCTTTGACACATGTCATCTTCTTATTCTTTTGTGTAATTTTTATTTATTATTCTTTTTTTACCATTTATTGTATATTTATGCATACTAATTTTTCTGTATATTTGTAAAAAAAAATGGAATTTCGATTCTGTAAATAAATAAATAAATAGTTTTCATTAAAATGGCCATTGCCAATAATAAGTTGAGAGCACGGATAATATGTATTCATTTTATTTACAGTATGTCTAAATGTAATATCCGGGATATGCAGAAAGTTGGAAATCTCCCACCATCGAGAAGATGTCCATCGGTTTTGCCATGCGGTCGAAATGGCTATAGCGCAAGACTTTACGACCTTAACTGCAGCTCTAGAATGGAGTTCAATGTCTCCGATCCTATACGCGGCACAGAAGTGGTACAGAGCCTCGTGTCGCTTCACCTCCAAGTCCAAAAGGGTAACCCTCAATAAAACAATAAGGGCTTCTGCCATGCTTGCCCTAAAGGCTTAGCCTTAAGGAACATAGGGAATATTTGCCCATAGAGCAGCATATAAGTTAACTGGTACCTGGAGGCTGCACAAAACAGTTGGCTTCTTAACAAATGGAGATCAGGTAAAAAGAGTTCAGTCGTACTAAAAGATACTCCACAACGCCCTGGCCAGACCTATAACATTTTGAAGTGTTAATATATTGCAAAGGTTAAATTTAAAATGCTGAAAGAGCATTAACTTTTCGTAAAAAAAAATATTCGTGATAAGTGTTTGATGCTAGTTTAAACCGAAAGTGTAGTTGTTTCAACTGTAATAAAAAACCTTTTTCAGCGCAATGATTTAAATTATCCTTAAAAGCCAGCATATAATCACATTCTAGAATGCTACTGGTAATAGTCAGAACCACAAGTCAGCGTATGATTTAATGTGGATATTTTCTGTCATTTTTCTTGGTCTTTATACAAAAGAAACCAAAGCGATGAAGCAGTAAAATTGCAACTGCATGAGCTCCATCATATACTCGTATACCATTTGTTTTATTGCGCATTTACAAACAAAAGTGAAACATATAAAACGCATTATTTCTACTCGAAATAATAAAATAGTTTATTACATATATTACTCGTAATTCATAACATTATCATTCATTTTAATTGGATAAGTTCATCAGCCTGCAAATATCATTATTTTTAATACACTTCGAATAAAATATGTCATTAAATACTATAATTACAAATAATAAATAAATACCACTAACAAAATTGTGTACCGACACGGACGTTATGTCACGGACCTCTTGATCATTTTGCTACGGTAATATTTTTTTATCAAAATAGCAAATCAATTACACCGATGGGCAAAAGCATAATAAAATGAATATAATTAACCATCTGCCCGTCCTTACCATTGTGTTTAAGTATACAATTTTAATGTTTTTTGTTAAGGAATGTAGTCATTTTCTTTTATGGAAGAAGTGTAAATATGTTTCCATCCAGATAAAAGGTATATCTTCAACGATCACACAATTCATCAACTTTGTTTGCAGATTTTAAGTGTCAGATTTAGCTTTCCAGTGTAATGAAACCGCAGCTCCTATGAGATCTTTCTTATTGAGAGCTCGAAACGGTTGAAGCAACATACTGACTACGAAGAACTTATCTAACGTCGTCCTATTAAATGAATTCTTTATAATAATTACTATAGACCGTCGGCTTAAAAAAGTCAACGTTACAACGCCGCCAAAGCCTCTCAAGATTATCGGCATTCAGTTGAAGCGGCGAGGCCTGAGATCTCTGACGTAATGAATTGGCGGACATTCTTTATAAAAATGGCTTCACTTTGTTCCATACAGAAAGGTGGAAATTCATCAAGTCGTTTGAGAGTATCCGATTCAATGTTCGAGAATGCTAATAAACCGTTCTTAAACATTTCATCATTGGATAGATTTAAAGCCTCATTGAAAAGTTTCTATTCGCAGTTTAGATGTAAAATTTATTATCAAAAATCCATATAGATACTAATATTTAAGAATATTTTGATGTTTTTATATCAGATAATAGATTTACTTATTTTCAAATATAATAAGAAGGATTTAGCAAAACTTATCTGTCTATATTTGGAGTTCACTAACAGGTGCCTCTAAGATGACTTGGGGAAATTAAAAAGTAATTTCGCATTCATATCTAACGATAGATGATTTCTTGATGAAAGACGACGGGTCTAGTAAACCTAAGTATAACATTGAACCTTCAGAGATGGTATAAGGATGCATCACGTGGGATGGAAACTAATGCATACTCGACACGGACAAGGGGTTAAATTGTTATTGTTCTTTTGATAATATGTACATATTGTAATTGCGAGTATTGCAAGCAGGCGTGAGAGATTTGTCCAAGCTGCCCGACATTGTTAGCATAAGTATTCAGTTTGTACAGCCATTTTACAATGATAATTAAAGTAATTAGACGCGCGCATATACCACGAAACCGCTATAATTGCGGTGCGCCTTAGTTTTATTCCATCGAGTATGTTGCGATAAAAACACAATGATGGAACAGAAGATGAATGATATCTCTGTAAAAATGATCATAAGAAATGGAACAATTTCGAAATTTTAGGGTCTACTATACTACAAAAGTACTTCACTACAAAAACAACAAGAAACTCGGTCAGCAGCCATTTTTTTTTCCTTTCGTTGCAAACAAATTTATGCATTAGTAAATATAAGCAATTAAATATACATATACGATACATAAAAATCCTTAAACGAGTCAATTCATTCAGAAAAAGTATCGGCGGGAGCGGGATGCGAACCGCGGACCTTTGGAACCAACCATTTTTGCCCAGGTAATTATACCGCTCGGCCACCGGCCAATTTCTTCCACCTGAGAAGACTCGTCTCTGAACTTCTATATAAGTTATCATCGTATGATAGATGTGGCTATAGTATATATTCAAAGTATGTATATATTTTTTATTATTCAATCAGAATGCATTTATTCACAAGCTTAATATTATTATTTCCGGCAGTCTATTTATTTTAGTAAGTACCACTCGGGTCTCGAACCGAAACTATAGATCGAATGGATGAGAATAACTTCTTGTAAGTAAGACGCGCACGTTGCAATTAGTTATTTACCTGTGTTACTGATGAATAATTTACCTTCTTGATATTGTCTCAAGGTGACATTATTGACGAGCGGTATAATTACCTGGGAAAAAATGGTTGGTTCCAAAGGTCCGCGGTTCGCATCCCACTCCCGCCGATACTTTTTCTGAATGAATTGACTCGTTTAAGGATTTTTATGTATGGTATATGTATATTTAATTGCTTATAATATTGTAATATAGTCAATGATCTATAAAAGTAGATTAGAATATTGAAATAATAAAATAATATTCTAATAAATAATTTAAAATATCTATATTAGTAAATATGTTTAAGAGGAAGTTATGAGCTTATTTGAATTACAATAAATAAGGCCTTCTAATTTTTCTATTGTATACGGTAATGAAATATACCATTGTTACCACCGAACTACATCCAGGTTCATCTCTATTAAATAATTATGCATCAATTTCATTAAATAAATTAATAATCGTGGTTATCATAAATAAATATTAATCATTATTATACCAAACTGGAGTTTGTGTGAGGGATGAATAGTTGATTGTATTATCTCCGAAATATATTGCAACAGGTATTAAGAAATAACTATTTCAAACATGGAGACAGTAATTCAATTGTAAGTGTTACATTATTAGTGCAGTTTTAGTATACAAGGTATATAAAGAATGCATAAGTTTATTTGCACAAGTGCATGCGGCAGACAAGAGCCTGGAACCACAGCGCTGAAAGCAAAATTCACAAGAAGACGCTAACTCGTAATTAACTACATAAATTCTCAATTAATGACAGTAATGTTTGAATGAAATTCGATTTTTTAATTGAAAGTGAATCGTTTCATACAAAACCGCAAAACCGACCTCAAAAATGTAATACTTGGTAACATTACTTGGAAACAAATATACTTAATATTGCAAGGGACCAATAATTTTCATTATTATTTCATAACATATCACACTCCGGATATTGAAATATTGCAGAATAAAGCCATACATGACATTGCAATTTGACTGTGAAAAACCTACTAAAATATGAAATACCAAGTATACATTTGAGAATATTTTCATATTAGATATTCCTCTTTCACCTTGTTCGAGTTTAATTGACAGTCAATAATTGACAGTAATTTTATCGTATGCTGCGTTTTGGTTTGAAGCCATGAAGAGCCCGGTGTCGTCGACTCGTCTTTACTGCTAGTGATGGGAATGCGCAGTCGAGCTGTGAACAGCGTCCAGGTAATTTTAATTACGACTTTATATTACACCACTCCGCTACAACTGAAGGTCCGCGGACCTCTGGAGGTCTTAAAGCCCAGGGTAATACTCACAAAACTGCGGCCCGCCAGCCGTCACTCAAAATATTTATTAATATTTATTCGCCCCGCAAAAAAAATCATTCACACCCAATTACGCACCGATATGTAGAACTTCATCATCATCATCATCATCAGCCTGTGTCCGTCCACTGTTGTAGAACTTCATAGTAGTCGTATAATATTTTTAAGTTAAAATCACAGCTGTAATATATGAAAATAAACCGTGTGTTTTTTAAATTTGAGGCTCTCGATTACAAAACAAATAAAAAATTCAATGGATAAAAAAATTCAAACAGTAAGTTTAGAAAACTATGTTTTTCGAATGTTTATTTCTACTTATTCACGGATAAATTTAAAAATCAATATTTTATACTCCATAATAAAACAATACAATAAAGATAATCCATGACTATTCGCGTTAATGAACTAAGCAGTAGAAATGAATAAAGAGGTAAAATGATTACGGTTTCCCGTACATGGGCTGGTACATATGAAATTAAATAACGGTGCTGTTTAATTTTATGTTCGAAAAGCGATTTTGGTGAGATGGAAATGGTGCGTTGTGGTATTTTCGTGAAACACAATAATGTTCATAAACTCTCCGAGCCTTAGTTTAAAGCCCGTGGGTTACATCGTAATATAAATCATTTCTCATTCTTTGCCATTGATAAATAGCCGTTATGTTTTTTTAAAGCAACGGTGATGTCGTCGGTGCTTTGAATGATATTCGGCAGTAAGTAACTGGCAAATGGCTTACATTTGCACATTTGTGAACGCCCGTATCTTTTATGGTGACCTTCAAGCTGCAATAACAATTATACAAGTCATCGATGAAAAGTGGGCAGGCAAATCAAATTTAACGATAAGCCGAGTGCATTGTAGAATAATGAACCAATCAATAGCTGAAGGCGTGGAACTCGTTACTTAAAGGTCCGCAGTATATATACCCTTTATATTCGGCATTAAATATACGAGTATAAATATGTATAATATACATTCATACAACTTGCGCTGTAAAGGTTAGATATCAAATAATATTACCTTCTATAATTGTGAATATCTAGAATTTAGCAAGAAAAATAACGTTATATAAAAAACTATTTTTCCGACGACAGATATAGTAGCAGTAATTGCAATTTATACAGGAGTCACGGAGGACTTAATGTAGGTTAAAAATAATCCTTGGTCAAATTTGGTATTGTGGATAGAAAAATATTGCACCGCAATCAAACAAATAAGAAGCAATTACAATATATGCATCGCGTTGCACCGGAACATCCTCGCGGAGCATTAGTGCTTTGTAGGTTACTTGTGAATAACCACTGCTGTAGAAAAAAAGGATTGTTTTTTATGATTATTTATTATATGATATTCCATTCCGATAAATACAACTATGGATATTTTAAATTATTTATTAGAATATTATTTTATTATTTCAATATTCTAGTCTACTTTTATAGATCATTGACTATATTACAATATTATAAGCAATTAAATATACATATACTGTACATGAAAATCATTGAACGAGTCAATTCATTCAGAAAAAATATCGGCGGGAGCGGGATGCGAACCGCGGACTATCTATAGAAGATCAGAGACGAGTCATCTCAGGTGGAAGAAATTGGCCCGGTGGCCGAGCGGTATAATTACCTGGGCAAAATGGTTGGTTCTAAAAGTCCGCGGTTCGCATCCCGCTCCCGCCGATATTTTTTCTGAATGAATTGACTCGTTCAATGATTTTTATGTATAGTACAGGCGGACCTCGACTTTCGTACATTCGACTTTCGCACAATTCGCTATTTCGAACATTTTTGAAAAATAATATTATTTTTTTTGGCGGAAGTTCTTAAATGTTTTGTTTTCGAGCAGTTGTTTCCCTGTCGCACTATGTAATGAATATGAACGAGGTCCGTACTGTGAAAAATGATACGTTCTGTTCGCACATATGCATTAACATACGAGCGCGAGCGAGTCCGAACGTGCGTTTGTATGTAATAATTTGTACACACTCCCGTCTGACCTCGATACGTTTAGTCTTGCGTATCGAGGTCAGACCAACTGACGTACGTGTACACTGTTATGCGAGTTTTGTTTTAAATATTTCCTACCCGTTTTAACATAAGTAAGAAACGAAGAAACTGCGAAGTAGATATTGCTAAAAAAAATCAAGAACCCATAAACTTCATACAATAGAAACGAAGATGGATATAATAAAACGGTCTGAAAATGGAGAGTCTTATGCTTCAATCGGCCGTTCGTATGATATAAGAAGGTCTACGATATGTTCGATATTAAAGAATAAAGATAAAATTAAAGAATATTTAAAAAAAAATGGAAATAAAACATCAAAAATTATTTCCAAAAGGCACGGCATAGTGATGAATGAAATGGAGAAATCTTTGTGTTTTATTGGATAAGTAATCAAAATCAAGAAAACATCCCTATGAGTACTTCAATGATTCAAGCTAAGGCACTTGGTTTGCATAAAGATTGGAAGGCTAGACTAAACGAAGATTCTAACACGGTGTTTCATGCAAGTAACGGCTGGTTTTCAAAATTTAAAACAAGGTATTCTTTACACAATATTAAATTCACTGGAGAATCAGCTGATTCAGATGAAGATGCTGCAAAAGACTTTATTTCGTCATTGTCCAAAATTATTGAAGATGGAGAATATACCTCTAGTCAAATATTCAATGCAGATGAGACTGGTTTATTTTGGAAGAAGATGCCTAATCATACATTCTTATCAAAGGACGAACCAGTTGTCCCTGGTCATAAACCTTCTAAAAACCGATTGACATTGCTTCTTAGTGGAAATTTAGCTGGTGATTTAAAATTGAAGCCAATGTTTGTTTATCAAGCAGAAAATTCTAGAGCATTGAAAGGGAAAGATAAAAAATTGCTTCCAGGCATTTGGAAATCCAATAAAAAAGCCTGGGTTACTGCTTTAATATTTAAAGATTGGTTCACTCCACATTTCGCACCAGCAGTAAAACATTATTGTGAAGTAAATAATTTACTATTTAAAGCATTATTAATCTTAGATAATGCTCCAGGACACCCAAAATCTCTACAAAATTTATACCCAGAAATCAATGTTGTGTTTCTTCCCCCCAATACTACGTGTCTCATACAACCCATGGACCAAACGGTGATAGCTACGTTTAAACAATATTATATGCGGTCGATAATGAATCAGGCCATCAAGGCAACTGACATGGAAGGTGGGCCCACATTAAAACATTTCTGGAAGAACTATAACATATGGAACGCAATAAACAATATTGGAGACGCATGGGCTGAAATAAAAGGGTCAACAATGAAAGGTTCATGGAAGCAACTGTGCCCACAAATGATGAGTGATTGACCCACTTAAATATAGTTAGAAATAGTTTACCTAATGAACGAACCAAACCTAGATGTTAACATTGAAGATGTTAATGAGATGATTGAATCTCAAGAGAACGAAAATAGTATACAACTTGAAAGTGAGGAAGAAGAACCAGAAAAAATCATCAAGACCTTAACAATAAAAAACATGAACGAAGCTTTTAAGCATCTCGAGACATTTTTGAATATTATGGAAAAATGTGATCCCAATGGAGAACGCATATCTCAAGTGCGTAGGGCGATCCATAATAGTACTGCATGTTACAGAACTCTCTATGAAGAAAAGAAAAAAAGTAGTAAAATACAATTAACCCTTAACAAGTTTATTAAAAGAATATATTTTTTATTTAATATGTACTTAGTTTGTAATTTTTGATAAATAAACATTTTAAAGTACAATTTTTGGAGTTTTTCTTTGTACATCCCTCTACTTACTAGCGCCCAAGAACTGACAAACGAAGCACTGGCCGACCCTCTACAAGATGGACTGACGATATAAGAAGAATAGCGGAAGTGACCTGGATGCGGAAGGCGGAGGATCGAAGAGGATGGAGACTAATGCGGGAGGCCTACTACGTTCAACAGTGGACGGACACAGGCTGCTGATGATGATGATGATGGTCCCTCTACTTTCGGACATTTAACTTTCGTACACATTTTAAGGAACCAATCATGTACGAAAGTCGAGGTCCGTCTGTATATGTATATTTAATTGCTTAAAATACAACTATGTTTCATTGGAATTGTGTTTTGAACATGAATGCAACTTTAATATATGAGTATGAATGCATTCAAATCAAATCTAGTAAAAGCCTAATAGGTTTATTAAAATTCAATGTGAAATACACAGCTCACTTATAATTTAAGCTTTTGTGCACGTGTTTCATCGTTGCAACGACGATCCACATTTAGCTTTGGTTCAGAATCGGCGATTACGACGCGGATTCCAACCGTCCTAGTGCAGTAAATTCCTGTAATAATTAAGGATGATGCGTGAATCTCGGGCTGAAGTCTATGACGGATCAACACTTCACATACAGCGCTTAGCCATATACAGCATGGTAAGCGTCATAGAATTCCACAGATGAGACTTCAGAATTACTATCACCATCTGTCGGCATTCTCCTGTATGTTTTTACATAAAATAAACGTTAAACTTATAATTCGGGATATTGAAAGCTATTCAAATAAGACAATTTATATCACAAATATTAATTAAGTAGCGGGACAGATGGACGGCTGCATGCAGACTATAATGCATTGTTTTCTAAGGTTTGATTAGATTGCTTGAATATATACGAAAAACTTAAAAACTTATATTTAAATAAATAGAAGAAAAAAATATTTTCGACATCGGTAAATTTTTCATAAGCCGTGTATAATAACAATAGAAAATGTTAAAAATACATTCATTTGACATTTTGAAAATGAGCGGAACAATTTTATCGAATCGAAAGTAAGGCAGTGACATTGGTAAGACAAATTATTATTGTTGTGAAATATTTGATTGAATTTAGAGAGACGTGAAACAATGGCCGACTTATAATCACGGCGTGTCACAACACGGGTTCGAGACCTTCAATCAGCCATGCACCACATGCTAATGCACACCTCACAAATGAAACATTGCCACTTTAAACGCTTCTACTACTTTTTTGATATAAAATAATATATTTGTCATTTAATAAATTAAAGTCTTTGTTCGATGAGGAGTGATTATGTTTGTAATATTACAAATTTTATTTGAAAAATAACTGTGGAGAATAATAAAAAATAAACATACAATAAAGTAAGCACCAAATATATTTACTTGCAGCATATATTTTATTTTGTACTACCTATAACCTGAATTGTACGTATCCAGTGTGTGGCAAAATGATCCTCAACTATTAATTTTTAGATCCTTATGTAACAATTTCGTTTTAATTTATATTTATATGGGTTATAGAAATATTGCTATAAAAGAAGGAATACAAAAGCACATGTCGATTTACTGCTTAAAAATATTACGCCATTGTCATACTTTATACTTTCATCAGACTAAAATTATAGTGAAATCTTTTTAGTAATCTTTAGTTTTCTGTGGCGTGTTCTACGCATTCAGATCGCCTGCACACCTAGCGTATTGCGGGAGTAAAACACTTTTCAAATAAGATCTGCAAGTATGCTATATGTACTATAAACACATACTAATCCAACTAATGTACCTCAAATCTCGAACATAAAAATACTTATTCATTCTGCATACCAATGCGTTATATAGTTATGCATTAACTAAATTTTACAATAACAGGATAATGCTCACAGAGCAACGAGGTGAAGGAACGCTTATCTGTGGATTTTATGTGGTTTGCTACTACTCGTATATTATGAAGCAAGACTTGAAAATACAGCTCAGCAAATAGCATATTGTAAGTCGATTTGTATGCACGTTATCGTAACTAAGGTGTTTCTTACTAAACACATTCGCTCGAAAATAGCGACCGAAGTAATTGAGACCTTATCTGCAGATTTTATGAAGTTAAACATTTTATCGCTTTAAAGCAATAAAGTAAGAAACATTAACCGCCATTTCATGGAGAAACAGCATAATTATACAAGAAATGTAATTATTTTAAAATAAACAATGGGAGAAGTTGCAATTATTGTTAGAGGACAATGAATAACAAGATGGGGGACACCTTTCTTATAAATTATATGCGCTTCAATTCTTACTTTTTAATCCAAGTCTCTGAAGAACAACTATTTACCATAGCATACAATATGTGTATCATATCCTTTACTTTGAAAGTCGTCAAACCTTTATATAAATACCAAAAATAATAAAGGCTTCAGTGTATACTTAGTATTTTTTTAAATTGTAAAAGATAAAAAATGGTTAATAAAATAAATTTATATTAACGGCATTCAATTTTAAGTTTATTATTAACAATTATAATGTTAATAAATACTATATATTAATATAATAATACACAAAATTAAGATTTAGACCTCATACAAGCTAAGATAAAAGAAAATAAAAAGATTGCATATTTTTCAAATCGCTAAAGAAATTTCTGACGTATCCAACTCAAAATAACCGAGCACTAGAAGGTTAATATAGAAATTTTAAATGGAATGTACAGGATGTCATAAAACTGTCTCCAAGCGGGGAATCGCTGATTTGACTTTATTACTCCCGTGTGTTGCGTTTAGCATCATCCTTACAGTGCTGAATTTAATCACCTTAGTTTTTTTTAAGTGAACTCTGAATTTTTTATAAACACGTGAATTTTATGTTACGAGGTGGTATATTTCTTGAGGCACTTATGTGTCTAATCAAAAGTAGTTACAAACATATTTTTTATATGAATTGACCATATGACGCCAAATTATCGAAAATATGTTTTTAATAGCAATTTGTTGGATCTGAGACTTCTGCTTTCACGACAATGCCTGTCTTTGATTACAAAACGCACCATCTTGTTAATGCTAAAAGGGTTAAGGATTTCCAACTCGAAATACACAACACACATTATGCTGGATATTTTTCTCAATTGTAAGAGTTAGTGATCACAAGTGTCCATTCACAACTATGGTCCCTGATACAAATGTAATTGGTGAGATACACATTAAGACAATATAATGCGTTTTTTGTATAATTATTATTTAACCTTTTCATTACGGCTCGGTGGAATACAAATTTTACTGTCAATTATAAAACAAATATTTGAAGCATAAATGTACTTATCTGGTCTATTTCCATATGTCACATTGGTTCTTGTATCCTTTAGCTATCAGATGACGCATAAATAAATATTCTATGAAAGTAGCAAAACGATATATCACGGCTACCGATCTCAACGATAGGGGAATCTTACACGGCGTATATCGGGTATCGATGCGAACAGGTAAAAAACATACCATTCTCTAAAAAAAATTATATTCACATACACTATCATAATAGGTACATCAAATCATTCGACTAATCAAATACAGTATAAGTGACACGAATAAATAAATATACTGCCCGCGTAATATTGGCTAATATAAGTCTTTTGAATGGCTTTCATCGAGACTGGAACAATGATTGTGACACACTCGCTAGACATTAGACCAGTTTGACAGTAGTGAGCACTGCAATGCTCCTTCAATACTCTGCACACACAGGTTATTTCTTAACATCGAGAGTAAGTAACATTGATCGCCGTGTTTAAGGAAGGTCGAGCACGCATCGTCTATTACCATTTGCCGACTAAGACGGATTCATGTAAACGAGAACGGGAACGATGCAAACCGGTGGCGAAATCGTTAGCTCCTGTTAGACACGTAAATGATGGTTAGACCAGATTGATATTTTTTCCATTTTACACAAGATATACCGGAAGACATTGAAGTATCATTGATGCTGCAGTTGTTCAACTTGAAAATATTGTTTGTAAAATACATCGGCTTGTGGTGGGAGTTGTTCCCCATCTTACTAACCACTATAAATGATAAAACATCATCGCAACAAGAGCACTATCATTCATGGGTTGGT
This sequence comes from Glossosoma conforme, assembly GCA_022606575.1. Taxonomy (NCBI): domain Eukaryota; kingdom Metazoa; phylum Arthropoda; class Insecta; order Trichoptera; family Glossosomatidae; genus Glossosoma; species Glossosoma conforme. The sequence continues at coordinate 162,448 of JAGTXR010000264.1, read as the reverse complement.
AATTAGGATATATTCCTTGGTTGATCAACTAATTGCTCATAATAAAAAAAGCTTAAATTTGCTGTTGAAAAGCCTGCTGGAACATTGATATTTTTTTATTATACGCTCTTAATTTGTTACAATTTTTACTAGAGTTGAATCTTATGTAATAATACACTTGAATCCATCTTCAGACCAACCATCGCATTGCGTGAGTCTCTAGAGTACTGGATCTACTTCTGCAATTGATTTGCCCGTAAGTTAGCGCGCGCATGATGACAAGATGCCTATTATTAAACTCTCATTGCGTGGCTTTGCATAATATGGCTTTTCGCTGCAGACTCAGTTATGTAACGTGGTCGCATTGATATACCTACATACTTATACCACTCTTACTGATATGTACAATCAGTGGTACAAAAAATTAAAGGCCAGCTTAGGCGCTAAAAATATTGAATTTATATTTTTTAAAATACAATCTATGACCCTATAAAGATATTTTACTAAACTCAGTTCCAGGAATACTATGGAATTACAATTTAATTTTTTATTCATCTGAACTGAATTTTTTATCCATCTGAACTGATTTTTTTATAATCGTAAGGCTTTTATAGCCATAATCAGATATACTATATCGTTATGCATTTATCATATGTGACGAAGAACTATAAATTATTGTTTTTCAATGATTTATATAGATATAACGGAGCATTAAAAAACATATACATTTATGATCGTCTGTCCTAAATAATTTCATCCCAACTAATTGTACTTGACGCTTTACCCCTGGCCACCACTCCGATCAACGCCTCATAAGCGACGGCACTTAGCGACAATTAATATTACCATTCTCTGAAAGATTTTTGATGTCTATCCAAGGTTTGACACTTCATCTGACAGTAAAGAAACAAACATAAGCAATTAGATTCTTATGTCTAAGAAATATGTTTTATTGTTGTTAAAATTTATTAATTGAATACAGTGAAACCTTTATCTTTCATTTTTAAAGGGATGTTTTAAAATAATCTATGAATGCGTGAAAACATTGAATGCAGGATCACTTTTCGTATGAACCGAATTCGTAGTAGAAAATAAACGACGAATCCGGAAAAATGATTATTCGAGGAACGATGAATAGAGGTTAAACTGAATTACTTTGTATATCTGCATTCCTGAGACAATTTAACTCCAAGGTCATGCATTAAACACTAATTTTCAGCCTTGCAATCAAACAAGTAAAGCATTTTTTAACAATGGTATTATAGCGTTAGCACTTTTCGCGATATTATCGAACAATATAGAAATATAATTTATCATTGCATTATAGAGACAATTTAAAAATAGTTATACTCATGCAACTTGATGACAATATGTCGTTCGTAATGACAAGCAATTATCGATAAATTGATCACTTGTAAACTGCAACCGGTAAATTAACTACACTTGTACAATAAATAATCTAAGTAAAATCTTTGTAGATATTGACCTAATAAAAATATCAATATTTTAAAAAAGCATTTTGAAAAATGAAAAGTTTAAGGTTTTTTCAAAACGTTCGTCGTTCATTATATGGGTACAATAAGTCGTACGACAAAGGGTGAGTTTGTACCAAAGGAAAATTCGCACGTTATATTCCCACTCTCACACTAAATGAACATTCTTACTCATGGTCTAATTATATGTTTGTTTGCACCAAATATATAATACAAATACTGTTAGCATCATCATTGTGGTTCAATCGATTTCACTCAGTAATCGAACATATCTAGGTCAAATATAAACATATTAATAAACGATACAAATATAAATAAATGTTAAAAACCTTAACGATAAATAAATGTGGTTATTTTTAAAAAGTAGAAGTAGTAGAGGGGCCAACAGGATCCACATTAATAAGGTTCGAAATGGAAATTATCCAAAAAATAAATGAACTATGATAAGTTCAGTGTCCAGATCAATTAAACTGCTCGACATAAAACATAATGAGTAAGTAACGTATTAATTTTTTCAGTCGTGGATCCGCTATTTCTCATATCGCGATACAAAAAATTACCATTGTCTACAGAGTCTTCAATTCCGCGGTTTACACTGTGTAGCTAACCCGTTTTAGTAGCGTAATTAGTAATGTAAGGTTAGCATTAAATCATACACGTTTCCCACAATTATTTCGGAATCTGTGTGTATTTCCGGGTGCTCTCATTATCGAGTAAAAATGTTGTAAAATAAGGTGATACTTCTTCCGAGATTTCTTCCACATAAATATGACGTGCATTTTTTAAAATCCGTATTCTAATTATATTCCATATTTTTTTGGAATAAGTAATCTTATTTCTTTACATTACAGTTAAATAAACTTACCGATGTTTTACAAAAATAATTTAATCTACCTTCCTATTACACCGTAATTACAAAATCTTTGCTAATACAAACTCTGTCGCCTCCCTTATTAGATGTTAACCGAATAATATATGTTTTACAAATATCAAAACTTTTTTTCTATTAGAGCTGCTTACAATAATTATTGCGATGCTTGTATTGTAATAAAAAATATCTTCGACTGTGATACATAAAATACTCACATTCGGTTATATTTATTTACATTCCAAACGCATATCGGACAATGGATAGTTGGGAGGTATCGTTTCGGATGTGCCGACTTAACGGGCCCTTGCCTTGGCCCAGTGGTTTCCAAAGTAGTCCAGCGTTTAGTGACCAACAAGAAAGTCCGTGAGAAATTATTATTAATTTTGGCGTGGATAACGTAGTATCAATATTATTATTTTACCAGTCAAATATAATTATTGATAGTTTATTTCAGAACATTATAAATAACGAGCAAGTAGAAGGTGGAAATCTATGTGCAGATTTAAGCATATACTTTATTCACTCGTTATTGCATTTTTTAAATATTTGTTAAATGTTAAATCACTAAATATTTTTTTGTCTAAAGATTTGTCTTCGAAGAGATTTAATCAATGTTTTTTGCAGGCTCATATATTTATATTAAAATTATTTTTGTTACAGAGCTAAATATGAAGAAAAAAACACAAAAAACTCATCTTAAGTCCAATTAGCCAAGCACTTCATTAATTAACCTTTAAGCACCCAGTGGTTCCATACGGTACCCAAATTTGCGTCGTTCAATGCCCTAGCAGGCCAATGTTTGTAATGTTTCATCGCACAATAGATTCTTCCATGAACTTACTTTAATACTATTATTACAAATTAATGTAATCCGATTGTGAAATGAACCATAAGCACTCCTGTATGGGACCGTAGGGCATTGAACGACGCAAATCTGCGGTCCCGTAAGGAAACCACTGGGCGTTTAAAGTTAATTTCATTTTATTGAATTTTGTCGTAGCTCAATGTAAAAAATGGTGGCTCGCTTGATGGATTATAAATTTTTCAATCAATTGTTGGATCTTGGGTGGACTTTTGCTATCAAAAGGAGGTTTCGTGGGAATAAAACATTTGGGAAGCACTGCTTTAGCCGCAGTGACCTCGAGATATTAAGTTTATTCCGTTAGAAAGAATGCTGGCAGCCGCTGCAAGTATATTGCGGTGCGGGCTCCGAAACTTTCGTAGACGAAATGAGAACTGTTGCGTATTTATTACCTGCCTCAGATGCAGAGCCAAACTCAAAACAGATAATAAAAATGCCGTAGTAATATAATATCATATAAAAATTTTTGATCAGAGAATATCTTGTTTGAAAATCGAACAGCTGATCAATACTAATCCCTAACCAATATTACACGATATCATGTATGTGTAAAGCTTCAGTCCAATGTTTTTTTTCAATATTTTCATAAGTATAGTTAATCAATTTAATTTCAGCTGAATTGTTCATCTATCTGGTTATAGCAAAAATATGAATAGCATAAGATTTTTTTTCAATGTTTCAGCATTCACTTTGAAATCCATTATAAATAATAAATATTTATTTACTTACCTTGTTTTTACATGGATCACGTAAGATATGTACTTTGTTTAGGAAACTGCAGTTTCGACCAACTCGTAGCCTTTCTCAATCCATCAGTTGTGTGTTAACAAGTGATGCATTAAGAGTGGCTACGATTTATTATTAGCGTTAAAAAATCATAGATTAGCGCCGAATACCTTCTGCATGTTGCCAATAATGGATACCCGACCAATTATGAAATGACAGTTAGCATTCAAATTTACTATTGTCGAATATATAAAAAAAAATGCTTTAAATATGAAGAATAATAAATTTTTATGATGTTTAATAATATGAAGCACATATCTACAAAAACAGGATTCAAGATTTAAAGGAGCATTCATAACTTATTTAAATTTATTTTCACGGGGCTTAAAAATATAATTGAACGATATTGTTCGCCCGAAGGCTCAAATAATAATTTATCTTAAAATTCATAACATTTCAAAGCGAACCCTCTTATAATTTGCACTTCAACTTTCATTCACATCAAGTGGACTGTTCGCTTTATTCTGCGTATTGTGACACTACGTAGACTCGTGTTAATAAAGGATTAACGTAAAAAACTTGAAAAAGAAAAAACAAGTTACGGAATTATCACTCACAATAGAAGTGATTCTCAAAGAGATGGCGAAGAGAACTTGTTTGGTATTGTATTATTACGAGAGGCTTCGCCCTTGGACGTTTCGCAGCCAAACTTTAGACAATTACGTGAGATTTCAAAGGGAACTAATATGAATCCAATATGTGACTATACGATGATAAATATGTTTTTAAATATTCAATAAAATCCATCCATTTTCTTTTCTTCGCTGCCCTAACGTAATTATAAAACGGATTATCAAATAATTAATAAAAAAAATGATAATTTTTTTATAAATATATATTATATGAAATGTCTACATTAAATATTTATTGGAACTGGAAAACTAAAACATCAAGATTATACACTTATTTTCACCCTCATTCCGGTAAGATAACGACACTATTACAATAACATAAGTAAAAACATTAAAGATCATGAAATCATATATTATTAATGCCTTAAGACATTTATTTATGTTTTAAACAGAACAGATGTTGCAAACTTATGGAGTACAGTACAAACATTAAAACATTATACATAGATATGACATGACAAATAATTAAAAATCAATTCAAAAAGTCGATTTGATGGTTTTGTAGAAACGTTGTTCGTTGTATAGATAAAAAGTTTAAAAAAACGCCAAAAAAATCCAAGATGCACGAGAAGACCTGGAAGACCACAGGCAACCTGGACTGCAACTGTAGACAAGGATCTGAAAACTCTGGGTTTCACCGAGAATGCAACGCAGGACAGACAGACATGGCTAATGTGCACAAGGAGAGTCGACCCCAGATGATGGGAAATGGCGATGCTAAGGATGAAGTTGTTCGTTGTATGGATGTAATAAGTCGTACGATAAAAGATACATTCGAACCAATGGAGAATTCGCACATTCTATCGCCAATTTTTCGAATTTACTTTGTGTAACCGGTAGGTAAATCCGTCATCTAGTTTATAGCATCATAATAAAATGCCAACGACATTTGGTTTTTAGCGATGTTATTGTAGTACCGTTTTCACTTTAAGAATATACTTATACGTCGTTACGGTGGTCAATTTCTGTACTAAACTGATGACATTGTCGATTGAATAAATCCTATGATAATATAAGTTTAAGCGGAGATTTGGATTGCTTTTCCCACATTCCCGCGTTGAAAATTAAACATGCATATCTGTCGAGCAGAACTTACGCGAACTAAATGTCGCTTCACGATTGCGCTTCGCATAAATCCACACTTCACGACCGCCTTCTTGTTGGCGGGTGATTCGTTTTCAAATCCGTGAAATGTATTATGCACACTTTGTGTTCGTTTAAAAAAAGTGTTCCACGCAGTTGTAATAAGGGATTGCGGAGCTATCAATAACCGTCGATGATGGATTAGCCGAAGAAGACGATTTTTTAAACGTACGCATTTTTAAAAATCATAATGAAAATGACTAATCCTCGGTTGTATGATACATATATACATAAAAAATAAAAGCGAGGATTAGTGGATGTACTCGTATATTATAAATATTCACTATAATTACTATTAAACATGAGAGAGCGATGAGTTGTTGGTCAAAAAATATTATAGTGCAAGCATTAAAATAAAAAAATAATTATACACAATAAATACACGTATATACAATATTTTTTTAGAAAATATAACACCATTATTAGATAACTTACATAGGTCTAAACCCCTTCCTTATGTCTCTTTAGCTCCACCCAACCCTTCTTTCTTACTTACCTACACACATTCCTAGTGTTACTATACGTTGGATATTATTTACTTAAATTCACCAATCAGCATGTTTATACACGTTGGGAACTCATGAAGCTTTCATTGAAAGCATAACCGCGGTGATCTAGTAATTGAATAGACAGTGCTCAATGTTGAAATAATGTAGGAAGAATTTATCTATTTAATAATACAAAAGTTAATTGTTCTTTGAGTATATTTTATTACTTATAGATAGTTATGAAAAAGTACAATAGTAAATAAAAAATATTTCATTTAAGAAGGTTTCTTAATTAACATTTTGTTAATCGTTTTATTGGTGATGTTCACATTTCATTAGAATCGGAAGTGCATTGCATAAGATAATAATGAAGGCGTACTTTGTACTCGTAAATGCAATGATTCTCAGTCCTCTAATATAACCACAGATTGGATTATAATACCAAATAAATTTCATGAAAATATTTGTCAACTTCGGATAATATTTTTAAATTGAGTAAGTAGCCAAATTAAATTAATATTATATTATACAAAAGGAGTCAAATAAATATAGTATATGTGACTGGGTGTGGGATACATGTAAGGGACTTTTGTATATAAAAACTGCACGAGATAATGTTCCAGACACGACGAAGACAAAGAAGTCTTGTGAAGAATTTAGTCTTCACGTGGCAAAGATTGATGGTGTTGCCGGCATATAGCACTCGCCTCGGCGGCTGGCCTCGTTAGCCGCCCCTGCGACCCGGCCAGTTCGACTCTGCGCCGCTCGTGACTGCCGAAACCGATGACCTGAACTATTGTTTTTTTCGCCACTTCGTGATTATGGTGATCACGTTACACCTCCACTCATCCGAGGCCCGACTATCGGAGAAGGATCACCGATTATTCATTCGAGAGCTTCGGCGCATGCTCCCAGTTCCGTCGCAAGAAAACGTTGCCAACTTTTAAAGGCAAACGTAAGCAGAATACACGAACTGGAAGAGACGTTTCGCGTTCATGAAACGTTGCGTATCAACGTCCCTTCATACTGCTTTTAAGTCCACTCGATCATCAGCCATTTTCCCAACTCATTTTTATCAAAACATTTTTTTAAACCATATTTGAAGCACCGTAAATTCTCGTTTCACAGTTCTGTAAGCTCACATTGAGTATGCCTTGTCCCATGAATACCTGTATACCACCCGGAGATCCGCATGGGAACATATATGGTTCCCGGGAGCCTCCAGAGCAAGAGCCTGCGAACTTGCATAGACTGCAACTATAGTACAAAATAAATATTTGGGTGTTCAATAATCAGCGTTTTAAAGGAGATCGGATGATCGGTTCGACACTCCCGAGGCTTGGACATTTTTTTTTTGTTTCGATAAAATTTTTTTTTGCCTTAAGGACCCTATAGTTATCTGGAACGTATCAAAACATACGTTCCAGATAGGTATACACGTGCTTGAAATCATCTATTGTTTTCATTCCATTTGGCATCTGTGAAGTCTTTCGCATACCCAATTGAGTCCAACTGCAAATGTTCTTCCAACACATTTTGATCCTTCCTTCTTTTCATTTTCTATTGTCAATTGCAATGGTTTCTTAGATTTATATATTATATTATATTTCTTACACATATTGCAAGCATGTGATTTTCAATAATATATTATCAACTTCTTTCATTATTATATAGTAATTAATACGAGTATTTAAATCTCAACTGTATTTAGAATATTTTTTCTTTAATTTTTTTTTTTTTTTAAAGATGTTTTGTAGTGAAATCATAAATGAAGAAATTTCATGTGGTCAACATATCGCATATCGTAGCGTTTAAGCTTTGCAATATTAAGCACAAAAGGTGTTCCATTTAACACTGCTTAAATTATAAAACTTTTCAAGTTCAATACTTTCACACCAACATTTTACAAATGTAAACAACTGACGTGTGAGAACGTCGCTCGACATTAGGCTAATACAATGTGACGCTGACACAGAAAGAAGAAGATGATTGATTCAACCACGGGCCAAATCTCTAGCACTAAAAACAAACCGAAAACCAAAAATTATTTGAGCCGTTCAAACTAAGTTATCTTCGAGATTTCAGATGAAGGTAAAAGATGTTGTTAGAACCATATAATCGAAACGAGTATTATGGTCATGTTTATGTCATATGGCCGAGTTGAGGTTATCATAAAAGTATTCATACGTTATTAATTACAAATCAAATATTCAGATCATATCATGATTCATAATAAATAAAGGCAATTGTTTTCACAGTTTATTTGAATGGAAATTGTTTACGGCATGGCTCAAGTGGCTACTGACGTATTAACCACTAAGTACCCATGAAATGCAAATAATTTTTGAATGACTAATCAACAGAGGAAATTACATCATAATTAAAAGTTGAGCCGCCCTTTTGGATCAAACACTGCATTCTTTGGTTAAGTCGTGCTCATCACACGATCCCCTAAAAAGTATGATCTTGGAGGACAAGTCGGAAACTATTTTATACATAATATTAAAATGTATCTCCACTGAGCTTAGTAACCAATTATCGATGATCTTGAACTCGTTACGTATGTAGTTACAATTACTTTGAACACAAATAAAAAAGTGTAATTATTTAATGCACAATTACAATGTGTATTATATACCATTCGGGCAATTCTTGTAACACCCAGGAAAAAAATCAATGTGGGAAAAAAACAAGTATACTTGTCTTTTGAAACTAAATAATTTATACATTATCAACTCGTCTTAGTCTAATTAAAAACTTGAATAACTGACACATTGCCAAAAAAATATGTCTGTTTTTAAAAATTATCTATATTTTTCCATGTTGCTCATGTTTTTCTCACAGCAACCCGCAGTTTACTGTATGTAGTAGGTACTACGTGTATGTTATGATTTGTGGCAAATAAATTGACAAGCGACTGCAGCCAACCTATGGAAATACCAAATGCCGGATACCTGACAGATATATATTTTTAATAAATTAATATCAAATAAAGTGGAGACGTTGCCCTGGTCTAATTCTGGATAGAAATAAAGTTCAACGGGAGAGCACAAGAGGAACCTCAAAATGGTGACTCCTAGAAATCGACTTTACAATAGAAATTATAATTGATTCCTTATATTTGAATTCGATGTTACCAATTCGAAATGCAATTTTAAAAAAACGTTTTCCATTCCTAAAATGTTTAAAAACATGATAAACTATGTTGTTGATAAAAAATACAATACATATTAGAAAATATTTATTACATTGCCTTAGAACGCATTAACTTTGTGGTTTGTCATATTTAAAGAATAAAACAAGTAAAAATTTGTATGAAACCACCGAGATTTAATTAATAATCACTTTACCGGTTTCGATGCCACAGCGCCTTCTTTTTTTAAATATTTATCATTTATCTACGCTTACAGAAATATTAAAACTACAAAAATGTTTTGCATCAAAATTAAGTACGTAATATGGAATATTTTAAAAAAAGCGATGGTATTGAAGTTCATTAATGATTGGTATCATATTAAATCTACAGCTTTCCGGCGCCAATCAAAGTTTTGGATTCATCCAAAGGACATTCCAAACTGTTACCAATGTTTGCGTTTCCTCCATTAAGAAACATTTATTCCAGTCAATCCTGTATCCCAAGGGCATTGGGCATTGTGTCCGACACAGGTATTTTTCGTCTGCACACATGCAGGAGAATATCGTCAGATTTATAATATATCATAACTATTGATACTATTAAACATATATAAGACGTGCCACTCAAAAATATTGCTGAAAACAATTATTGATTGAATACTATTCAATTGATAGCTTCATCTACTGGGTAGTTAATGTGTGTACAATATATATATATTTCTTATGAAGGGAATCAAACCCGCGATCTTTGAAGTGGTAAGCGACTCTTAATTTTAGTCTATACAGATACACAAATTTTATAATAACATGGTATTTTTGAATTCAAATTATATTCATTACAATACCTAAAACACTATTCCTTAATTACTGGGCGCATTATATTTAAGACATAAGCCATAATCTATGATTAAATTAAAGAAAGCTCCTGTACATTTTTTTTAGTACAAACATGCCTAATTTACTCGACAATGGCTAACCGACGTATCTGAAACATGTCGTCCCATATAAAAAAATTGTGAAATAAGTTCTAATATTTTATTTTTATTTTGATTTTTATAACAACTTGAAGGAGCTGACGACTCTAAATTTATTATTTTATATTCAAGATGACTTTATAGTAAATATTCTTGGTGATCATATACTCCAGCTAGAGAGCGAATATGTATGATAAAATAAAAATTATGAGAATACCAGCAGCCCAGGTTTTGATCCTCCGCTAGAATATATGTTCATCAAATGTATAGCCAGGCTGGTTATACAGTTTATGTGAAAAGGATGTGTCGCATTTATGGTTGATCTACCAGAAAATTAGTGCCAATCATAAATACGATGGAGGTGTTTATAAAAAATCATGTTTTACGATCATGTAGATAGTTGGCAGCCCTGCTATGGAACGCTGACAGTAAATTTAAGACAGGCGAGCCTTCGCTGAAGCAAAACAAAATACTTTTACGTGGGTATTCACGATAGTAAGACTTGCCTTATAAAAAATAATGTACAGTAGATACCTCATTAAGTTAGTTAGCGTAGTCATAAATTAAAATTATAGATTGCATCGCCATAAAGCATAATGAAACACAATAAAAAAAATATATAGACATCGTTGACGCTTAATCATATGTATATGTTACACCCAATTTGTGAAATTGCTTATTTGTTGAAATTTTTATGCATATGTAGCGCATCGGTGGTGTGTTTTTTAACTACACTAAATGTCATTTGAAAAACAGATTTATGCATCTAGCTACTTACGGTAACAAATTGAAATAATCAAATTGTTCAGATGAAGTTTGGTTAAATTAAATCAGCTCGGTGATAAAATTAATTACTACTAATGATTTATCCAAAATACCTGCCTAAAATAGGTGCCGCGTCAATGTGAAAGTGTCAACAGCAAATGTAATTACAAAATGATAAATCTGATTATTAACTTGGCTATGAACCTTTTGCCCGTGGCACAAAAATTATCGAACATGCCCTGTACGCGGCTGGTTTTTCGGGATTTTTGTTGTCGCGTTTTCAACTATAAATATAGGTTGTGATATTTTTTTAACCAATCAAATATGTTAATTGGCACCCAAAGTAATTTGTTCAATAATAAAATACAATATATTTATTGTATTTTCGGTTTAATTTAACAATAATAGTTCTTCATACAACTGACGTGAAGTCGCCATTTTGCTAAACAAGGTCACGCTAAAGCGAGAAAACTGCGCCAACATCATGCAATGGTTATAATATTCAATTCTCGACACCTTTTCAATTTCACCCGCACTCGTTGGTTTATTTACATTATCCCAAATTGTTAATTAATGATTATCATTAGTAACACGATTGCGCACATTGACAGTTCAAATAAAATGTGCATATTGACAAACAAGCTTTATTTTATTTTCTACGAGGAGATAGTTGCTTCTCTCCGTCAGTATTGATGTTTCGGCCATTCGACGTGGTCGAAACATGTCGTCTACAAATATATTGTGGGATAAATTCTAAAAATTATTTTATTTATATCTGATATTCCTGATGACGAATCCAACTACTGACAAAGTATCCTAATCCTTGGGATTAGATTTTCAATAAAAAAATAATAATATAATGATATATGCATAATATGCAAATATCATTATATTATTATTTTGTTGTCGGCGCACGGTTCTGACGTAAGAGACTAGCGTGAACTACAACACTATCAGTCGTACAAAATATCTTTAACTTAATTTGCTAAAAAAGTCCATTATTTCAGACAATATGCATACATCATGTATTATACGCAAAAGATTTTTTTCGAATGTACGTAAAATCAATTTCACAAAATCAGCCTAACATATGGATAGATATATGATACATGTGTAATTAATATTACAATAAAAACATAATATCGTATACATTTAATAAAAACACCATTAACTTAAAAAATATACTTTTATTTTTCTCTGTTGATCGTTAATTAGAGTTAAAAATTAAAAACTAGACCGTTAGGCCTTAGTGACCACTTAAAAATGAACAATCTTATACAAATGAATAGTTTTCCTCTAAATATTTATAATGAAAGTTAAGTTAAAACATTAGTTAGAAGTTATATTTTATAAACAACTATATTTAAAAAACACAATGCATCAAATCTACACAAAATATTATTTTGATAATCATATTCAGTGAAGTCATAATTAGTCAGATTGTAAAGATTTTACAAATCCTTTTTCAAATTATAATTTCATTTCATTGGTTTAAAATAAATTGTGATAAAAATATAACAGCACACAATAATAAAAAAACGTTTACATACACGAGTATATAACGTTTCAATAGAAATATTATCTATTTCAACAGAATGTAAAGCAAAATTAATGACCTTGTTAATGTACTTAACAAAAAGAATAAGAATAAATAGTTCATACAATTAATTTTTATGCAAGCAATATGATATATATTTGAAATTATTTCGATTTTTTCGATCGATATTTCTTGGTGGAATTCCATAATATCAGATATAAAATAAAAGATTCTTTAGAATTTATTCCGCATATTTTTTTTTTTGACGACATGTTTCAGCCAGGTCGGATGGCCATTTTCAAGACTTGAAAATGGCCATCCGACCTGGCTGAAACATGTCGTCAAAAAAATTAGATGTGGAATAAATTCTAAAGAATATTTTATTTTATATCTGATATACATTTGCTTAATTTTAAGTTTTCTGATGTTATAATAAATATAATTTAAATATAATGAGCTGTATATTTTTATGTTTTAAAATATTCCATAAGCCTTTTGGGTTTTGAAGATTATCTTATATCATCGAAATCAACGCTTCCTTCTCAACAATCAGCATTATTCGGCATAATCTATGTTTATAAAAGAACATTGCTCTGCTCTAGATTGAGTTAATTAGAAATTTAATTTTCACGGATGTTAATGGTTCCCAACACATTACTCTTGAAATCAAATGAATGCGTTCTTTGTAACTCGAAAAGTCAAGAGTGTTTTCTAAACAGAGTCATGGCCATTTTTTATCGAGCTGAGAAAGGCCAAATAATCCTTCAAAAAGGATAGTCAGCAATTAATGTCTGACTGGCAAGCAAGGATGCACCTTACCCACTTGTGCAAATAAAAGGAACACAACACTGAATAAGAAGTAATAAGTCAAGAACGCATAGCCGCACATATCCTAGAAAATAGCTACATTATTTATGGTTTAATGTTTATGTGTTTGCTTTACCATTCATTATTTCATTGAAAATGGTAATGGCTGTAAATATACCTGAATACATTTATTACGTGTTACCCAAGTTATAATATGCATGGGACTTCTCGTCATTTTAACTACACGTACTAAAAAATACATTAAAGTTACAAAAAAATGTATTTTGTGCTGCAGGTATTTCCAATCATGTGTTGTAACACGATACTATTAGAAAATACACATGCTCTCAAACGAATTTGCTTTCAGAATACGTTTCCACAACTCTTATGAACATCCTTAATATGAACAAAAACTTAATATCAGTGCAAACAAATAATGTGATCTTTTTCACTCACTACTAAACGGAAGCTCTGTCACTGCAATTAAAACTCTGCCAAATGCATTTGAAATCCACAGTTATCCTGGTTAAAAAGAGGAAGGTGGATACAATTAAGGTCGCCACATCTTAATTGGGAGCATGAGGTCATCTCAATTTAAATGAGAGGGTATAGTGGTGGGAATTAATGTACAGTATAGGGTTAATAATCTGCCCCTTTAAATATGATTGTTAATCATTTTCTATCGATCCCACCCTTTTATTCCATTCATTTTGTCAGAACAAATACATACTAGTACATGTTTTGGTATTTTTACATGACAATTATATTTAAGCAATGTATTATTTTTGCCTTCTTATTTATTCTTTATAATTAAGATTATTCTCAGAATATATGTTAAGAATTTATTGCTCAAGGTTTGCATTTGTTTTGTTTTCTTCCATTTAAATGATTTAATACTAGTTTACAAATAAATAATGATTTAGAAATATTTATTAAGTGTAAATGTTGTCGGCTCTGCCCAGAAGTCTCGAGCAAACACCATTTCAACATTATAATCGTATTCTTTTAGAAAAAATCCATCTCGTTATAATATATAATATTGTTATATAGCGCGGTCGAAACAGGCGAGCAGGAAACCAGTTTTACCAGATGTGTACGTTGAACTTACATAGAACCGCATCTATGGCAAATTTGTTTGATTGTAATTTAAAATGGCAATGAAATTCGTATTACATTATGTAACCAAAATAATTGAGAAGGAAACTAGTTATCGATTGTATTAGAACATTGTTTGTACAAGGAAAAAAATAACTACAAAAAGTCAACACATTAAAAATGATTATCAATGATTAGGATAATCAAATAAACTAATCCAAGAGATAATTTCATGTTAGGATCGCGAAAGGTCAATAAATGATAATAAATTGTACAGTAGGACAGATGATGATGTAAAGCAAGTATAATTTACACAGTTCAAAATATCAATATGCGATGTTTTATTTACAAAAAATAATATTATAATTCTGATTCTTAAATAATTCTAATCAATTTAAATCCTATTTACTATTTAAACTGCCATCTATCTACTTTTACAAATTTTTCAAAATTGAAAATTCTTCTATTGTTCTTCCATTATTGGCATTTCAAAATAAATTAAACAGTGACTTGTGGTTGAAGGTGAATTGTTCATACATAAAACGAATATTTTCATATTAAATGTACAAAAAATTAATGTTTCAAAATACCTTTTGATGTAATATGAAATATCTCAAATTATCTTATTTATTATTTATAAAATCTTTTAAAAATTAAATACTTTAAATAAATAATAAAAAGTATTATTAAGTACAGTGAACTTGATCCGAATTTTCATCCAGTCCATCAAGGATATTTATGTTACCGATGTTATTGATAAAAAATGACGTGATGATTCTAATGTTACTATGTTGAAAAAATAGAACTAATAGAATAAATATGCTTCAATTTTCTAAAATAAAATAATTCAAGCACTCTATGTATTTCCTTTGAACTTAGTAGGAATAAACCTTGATTATTTTGATGCTTCATGAAGCATTTTATTTTAGGTCCGTACCTTTTTGAATGTGTATATGGTTTCAATTTCGGACCAGTAAAGAATCATAGCATCTAACAGAATATTTTGGCGCGGTTGGAATTAGAAGATAGTATTACAAATATTTGTTTGTTGTTTATAGCATACTGTATCTTTAGAAAAAAAATGTGCATGAAGGGTTCACACTTGTTTGTCATTCTTCTACATTAATTTACATAAATACATAAAAATACAAGCAAATGGAAGGAAATGCCAGCAAACAATAATTGTTAGCCGTTGTTAGTAATGTACGAGCATTAATATTAGTATATTTTCAATACTTATCACATCCATAACATTCGTAACATGGTATTGTTGCGTTATTAAACATTTAATCTCGATATCTCAGTTTTGTAAATACCTTTATACTAAACTATAACAATAAATGCGGTGTTATTGCAGGTCAAATTAAAATATACTTTACATTAGAATAATGGTTTTCTAATACTTCACCATTCCAAGTATGTGCTGTATATTATTACTTCTTTTATTGATGATTTTCATTCTTACCTGAAACAAAAAAAAACATGATTACTAAAAATAAAATAAAGTTTTTTATAAATTCTTAATAAGAATGAAATAACAAAATGTATGTTTATGGAAATATTAATGATTATTGAAACAACGGTAAATATATTTTTTTTATCGTAATTTCGATTAGAAAACAGTTCTAAGAAAAATAAAATATATATGTAACTGAATAAATGCCTTGTTTCAATTGATATTGGACACATTTCGGGGAATTGTGGACAGCAAATTCAATAACATATTCATTTCTTTCTTGAAATTGCTATATTCGATTACCTTTAATAAAACCGACATAAAAATGAGTTTACTTATTGTGAATTCATGAGTACATGAATGTCTCGGTTATGAAATGAATACCAAATATGTATGTATTGCAAGCATTTCACATGTTTTTTTATTTATAAAAATAAAAGTAGGTCCATTAATTTGAATCATAATAAAAAAGTTACATTTTATACAATATATAGGTGTTGAAATATTTGTGAAAAAATAATTTTAATGACATTTTACACATCAACTCGGTTTAAAAGACTTTAGAATTTTGAGATAATACGAAACATCAAAACATACGCGACTAGTTAACATATATTTTTTAAAGTTTTAGCGGTATCGCAGTATTTCCTCGACGTTCCAACTATCCTTAAAGTACAGGATACTAGCTGCATCATATTACTATTGGACTTAAATTATCCCAATTTACAACCACAACACATCTTCACGCAGTATCTGATATTGTAGAACAGATTAATGTCAGTTTATAACAAACAAAAAGTCAAGAAAAATAAAGAAAAAATCTTGATAAAAATAATGTTTATTCATATTTTTACGGGTTAATAAAATATTGGGAAAATATAAATGCTCTAAGTTAAAAGCGCTGAAATTATTTTCGTAGCGACATTTTCTAAGGAACATCTGCTAAGGAACTCATAAGTGTTGCGAAGTGAGCCATCGCGTGTGATTTAACAAGGCTGGCATTTTAAATGAATTTCTTTTATGCCACTTGGTGGAATTAGAAAATTTCGAGGGTTTTAGTGCTGTCGAATAGTAAGCTGGTGTTAATCTCCTAGGTGCAGCGCCCAGCTCCACTAGCCCAAACTGGTCGCGAAGGCAGCAGCTTGCGTCACTTGTATTATTACACTTCTCGAGTCCATCCACTCGCATCGGCCAAAGCGACGCCTGCGCCATCGAGGCTCGCGACCCACCCAGCCTCAATGAACATGCTTCAACTACAAATACCACCACGTGAATTTATAACACATTTTATACAATAACGAAAACGAAGAAATTTCTGGAGACGGAACTGATATTACGAGTAGACGAACTGACCTTAGCTTCAGAAATAAAATAAATGTCCTTCAGAGTATGCATACCTTCTTTGTCACTTAACTCACTACTAAGCATCTTAATTATTTTTAATTGTAACATGTCTACTGAACTTCTTTGTACCATAATGTTCGATTTGACAGAAAAAGGCTTATCTATCTCTTTTACCAGGTCTATCCTTTTGCTCCAATCCCTTCAATTTGCTATGTGATTTTTACAATAATTCAACTCTTTTTCTAGCAACATGTCTAATATGTAAGTGAATTTACTTTTTGCAAGTCTTCTAAGATTCCGCAAGAAAGCTCATCTCCATCCATCTCGGGGACTTTCGTCATAATTTAAAAATAACTGACACAAATTTACGGCTGAAATTTTATGAATATATACATATATATATATATGCTAGGCATCGAAAATAAATGGAAAATAATGCATGAAAATCATTTTTTGATATGCAGTTTTTAGATATGAATAATTCATTAAAATGTTGATTTTTAGGGAGCATTTAGGCATTTTGTTTCCACTCCTTGGATTTAACGCAGTAAATGGTGGTGGTATCAGTAAATTCGTATGTTAACGTTGCTTTATCTGATTCTCTGTAAATTGATTACAAATCTGTCAATTGCTGGTTGAAAAAAAAAACCTTTCAAATGAAATGAACTTAATTGATTGTGCTGTAATTAAATGTTTGCTTGGACTAAGACCGCTTTAGAGGGAATAGCCTTGACACGGAAGGCAGAGGATCCAAGATTCCTACGTTAAATAGTGGACGGACACAGGCTCACACAGATCTTCTTCTTCTTCGTGTCAGCGACATCAATTTTTTCCGCATGAGCATGAGGAAAACGGAATTTCGGAGCCCCGGCTAATCTTTTCGATCCAGCGACGAAGAAAAATTAGGCTGACGATGAAGATTGCTTTTGCACAGGTTCAGTGTGAAAGCGGATCTGGGCGTGGTGCGGTCATCGCGCGCCTCGCCATGGGAAGCTCTGGCCGGAGGTAACGATGAGATAATGGCATTACCGCGCGGTCAAGGGCGCGGCGGGGGGGCGGGGGCGAGCCAAGAGATCAACGATCGGCGACAACGACCGTCCGCCGCCAAAACCACCGGAGCACCGCCGCCACACTCCGCCAGGCCTCAGCCTGTTAGTTATGTGCACGAACACGGGAGAATGCTGCATACACCCAACCCCATCTCCTTCTTCTTTGGTCGACCTTGACGACTGAAGCATGAGAAGATGATGAACCGTAAGTAATTCATATTTTTGATGCAAACACCTTAAAGGCAACTAGTAATAACCATCTCAAAGAGGCGAGACCGATGAATCGGTCACATCATGCGTCACGATGGTCTTCTTGATGACATTGTGAAAAGGGATAGCTGAGGGTAGAAACTGCAGAAGACGCCCTACACTGGAGTATTTGCAGCAATTGTTCGAGGATATGAGTTGTAGCTCTTATGCTGAGCAAAGAGGGTTGCGGAGGATCGATAAGAGTGGAAATCGAGATGCAAGATTTTGTTACTGCAAACCAATCCATCGGATTTATACTACTACGAAGAAGAATACAAACATACAGGAGTCACTACCGGCTAGTCCATAGGACTGAAGCCAGGATTAAGAAAGTTGCAACTGATTACAAAATGTTTCATGAAAAAAGTTAGTTGGTGAAACTACTCGCCCTATATTTTATAATCTATCATGTGTATAGATTTTCGATTCAGAGTAAGACGGTCAAGCATAGAAAGGTGTAAACAGTTAGCGTCCATGATAGTAGACATCTAATAGACTAAGTTAATTGGCCAAGTGAAAAAAAAAAAAAAGAGTTAAGCAGCCCCTTAAGACAAATGGCCCAGGCCTCAGGAGTGTGGGGCTAATCATTAAATTTTCTTAAAGAATCCAATAAACAAATCTCCCAAAAATATGTCTCGGATACTACAGCTACAGGTTGTCAGGAACAATATACGTTCCCAAGTGTACCTTCAGGTGCAGATATATCCCAGAACGAGGAATAGACAGTAGCAGCTGACGGAACTAAGTGGCGGCAAATTGTGGTGACCATATGTTCCAGATACGGATATGGGAAGAAGAAGAAAATGTGTGTTCCTTCTAAATATTAGACGTTATATACAGACGATGACGTGTCTTTTCTCGCTTCTTATGCTGATTTCACTATCAAAATTTTCTCTTCAGGAAAGACAGAAATCAATACAAAGCTTGAACATATCATCATCATCAGCCTGTGTCCGTCCACTGTTGAACGTAGGCCTCCCGCATGAGTCTCCATCCTCTTCGATCCTCCGCCTTCCGCATCCAGGTCACTCCCGCTATTCTTCTTATATCGTCAGTCCATCTTGCAGGGGGTCGGCCAATGGTTCGTTTGCCAGTTCTTGGGCGCCATTCCAATACTTTTCTTCCCCATCGACCGTCGTCTCTTCGACAGATATGTCCTGCCCATTGCCACTTGAGTGTGCCTATTCGTTGGGTAGCATCCACTACTTGAGTTCTTCTGAGTATTTCCTCGTTTCGGATTCTATCTTTTAGCGACACTCCGAGCATGGATCTCTCCATAGCACGCTGGGTGACTTTTATTTTATGGGTAAGACTTGCTGTCAGATTCCACGTCTCTGCGCCATAAGTTAATACAGGGAGGACGCATTGGTTAAACGCCTTAGTTTTAAGGCATTGCGGAATTTTCGCTTTAAAAATGTACTTTAGTTTTCCAAATGCTGCCCATCCCAGTTGTATGCGCCTGTCGATTTCGAATTGATTGAACATATACGTGTATATAATACTTTTAACTGTCACTATATCGATAGAAGAAATCTTTGATTAGCTTTTCTCTATAACATTGCTTTAACAACTTGTCCACCAACTTAGCAAATATAATAGATATTATCAAAAAATTCGCTTCCTAGTGGATAAAAAACAATTTTTGGTACATGAAATCTCTGAATAGCAGGCAACTATAAGATAAAAGAAATAAAATCTTATTATGTAGCTTATTAACGGGTTCGGCGATTGTATAAGCCCATCATAGTTGATGTTGTTTATACAAATAGTTTCTCACGTCTTCAACATTTAATCGGCCATATATATTATATACACATTATGTCCGTCATTACCTGTGACAATGATCCAGTGGTAGCCACGTTCACGCCCAATAAAATATATTCCGATTAGGCATAATGGCCAGATAATTCCATTCATATTGTTCCAGACTACGTGATGAAAAAAGCTAACTGGCCTTGTGCCTGCCGACCATCCCACTATTATAGCACAACTGTACTATTAGAAACTGGAACATAAGATAAGTCATCCTCTTTACGCAAATATTGCATGTCGCCACCATATGTAAACATATGCCCTAATTAGAGTTCAATTATTTACGATAAAATTAGTTACATCATTTTTTTATGCAATAGCATGCAGGAGACCACAAACGGTTGAGACCAGTATGACGTTCAACCAGGGCGGTTGGGCGCTGTATGCGAAAAACATATACATAACATAATGTATTAGAAGTGTGTTTACTTTCAAGTAGTGTAGCTGTATTCGCATGTGATAAGGGCTTTAACAACTAACACGAGTTCTAGGATTCGAATGTAATTGGTCTTGTTTTTAAAATTGAAGTTCTTCTAACAATTATGAGTTATTTCAATACATATAAATAGTATCTTTTCAAACACAATATATCTTTAACCTCTCCTCCCCGATGATGTCTATCGACTACACATTGCTTGTAATAACTTAAATATCTCTGTAAATATAATACACACAGGGTTCAGATTTTAGGTATTCCTCCTTAATACATTTACGTATTAAAAAAAAATTTTTTATAATAATAGGC
This sequence comes from Glossosoma conforme, assembly GCA_022606575.1. Lineage (NCBI taxonomy): Eukaryota > Metazoa > Arthropoda > Insecta > Trichoptera > Glossosomatidae > Glossosoma > Glossosoma conforme. The sequence goes on along the minus strand of JAGTXR010000264.1, from coordinate 141,226 downwards.
ACTCATCGGGAGCAAGAAGTATTTTTCTAAAATCCGGAATAAATTCACCACTACAATCAAGACGCGTCAACTGTTATGAATCATTGCACCTGCTGGAAGTGTGTGCGAAAATAAAATTAAAAAATACCCAGAGGAGGCGGCATCTATACTCCTCACTCTCGCTGACGTACTAATATGAGTGAGCGAGACGGGAAACCTCAGTTAGTCGCCTAGTTCGAAATGATATCGGCTCATCCATATGTCGACAGGCCAAGTAATGTTAGTATCTCTCGGAAGTTCAAGCGCGAAGGTGCGTCTGGCTGTTTGAGGTCTTCGTCTGATGTTTTTCATGTTTTTAGCTATTAAATGTCAATTATTACTGCTTATTGACATCAACTATTATAAAATTAAGCGATATCTTTGAATATTTTCATTTTTTTTTCGAATTTCTACTCATTTTATTCACTTTAAATCAGAATGTGTAATGAGTTGACACCATCGGAACGCGCGGAAGTTTTTAGCATCGTAAGGCGAGGGTTAAGCATCAGTTGGCCGCTTTATTATGAATAACGAAGCAAACAAAGAACTTACTGTATCTAGTAAAAATTGAGGAAATTAATTCATAAAATTGGTATCTTTAATGATTTTAATAAAATCATCAGAAGGCAAATAGTGAAGTCATCTTATTATTTTATATTGCTTACATTTTGAGTCATCTTCAACAACGAAATCATTGTGTTATGTTGTTATTAAATAATAAATATATATAAATTTCAAAAAAAAAAAGGAAAAAAAATATTACACACATTGAGATCGCAAATGTTTAAGAAATTAATCTTTAGTGTTATAATAATTACGCGTCGAGAATTATAGATAATATGTTTACTCTGTTATCAAAGGTTAAGTAAAACTTTATTTATAAATCAATAACATTTACATTAATAATATGTATTATCGGTTAAATTACGTGACTGAGAGGCATGCGGAGAAACGCAAAACTATGCTCTATATAATATTTAAGTACTCTCGTTATGACAGTGCGGAAGTGTCAAGGAGTGTTGAATCACTAAATACTATCCTTTGTAAAACATCATCTAGTGCCAACTTAGTCGTCCTTGAATTGGTGGAGTAAGCACTGTAAGGAGGCCAGATCCCTTCTCATAAGTTGGGAATCGCAGCTCAAGAACGAAGTGCCTGAAGCGGAGTCGTGCAGTCGACCCTGGACCTTAATGGTCCGTGACGCCAATGGACTGGGTGAGTGATTATTCTCAATAGTATAATAATCGCACATACTTACTTTCAATGCTATGAAGTAATATTTCGCACCGTGAATGTTAAGCAATTGAACGACCAAAGAACTTAAAACTTAAATATTAAATTATAATTCAATTCATTTCAATCAAACTAAATTCAAATATCAATTTTTGATATTAGTCAAATAAATTTAAATTTTCCAAATGTGAAAAGGTGTACCGGCAGTGTAAATGATTAAATAATTTAACATTTTCAATATAATTGAGTTATTACTTAAGATTTGAAAGCGGTAGATTTTGCAGCAAGCATGCACAGGAACCATCTACTCGTATGTTCCCATGTGGACCTCCGGATATACAGGTGTTCTTAGAAAAGGCATAGATAACCTGAGCTTACAGAACTGTGAAACGACAATTTGTGGTGTCCATATTCTGCAAATATGAAGCGGATATGGTAAAAAGAGAGTAATTTTTAGTAACAAATTATTTAATTTGAAACGTATTAAAAGATAAAGAAAGCATTCACGAGTTTCTTTCTCTTGTGTGGTATGTTTCATTCAAATCCAAACTAAGAAAAATGTAAGTCCGTAGTAAAATTTGAGTATTATTCTTTGACTAGAAATCGATGTTGCTTTAGTAACCTTAGTTCTTATGTCACTTCTCACGCTTGCATGTTGTTCTCATTCAGTTGGGTTTCCATGTAAGGCGATACGACACAGCTCATCATGACTTGTACTTCATATTCCGCTTTCTGTTATTCTTCTTTTGCTGTTCGCGTCGATCGATCGCGTCGCTTTCCTGCCATTTAATACTCTCCGTAATACAATAATCATAAATTGTAATTTGTAAATGATTTAGTTAGAAAAAGTGACGGCGCTGTGGCTTAAGGTAATTAATTACACACAGCCGAGTCTCATAAATCTGAACAAGAGAGTTTAGCATTTGAATTCAGGTCGTGTACCTGGCTTTAATGACTTTTTGAATATCGTGTCATAGAGGTTACGCAAAATGGACAAAATTAGGAAATATATATATATATATATATATAAACCAATGCATAACAATTATGTGATTAAAAATGATGCTTGCTTACTTCGGATGTTTTTAAGTATTTTTATAATTTCGGAACATCAATATAAAACAACAATAAAACAGTATCATTATTCCATTATTAAATGTGCTTTCTGTTTCAACTATTAAACATCCAATCAATAATTATACCAAAATAACCTGCGATCGAGTTTCTAATCAATAAACTCGTAGTTGGTTGTTCATTTTAATGAAGATTATAGTATTTTGACTCATTGTTTGCGTGACTTTCCCTCTTCCAATGACCGAGAGCTTGGACTCTGAATTGACTGACGCGACTCCTCTTCACGATCGCTTTAGTATTGTTCTGCGAGACCCGGGTCCAGGCGAGCTGTGCCACAGCATGAATACATTAACGAGTTTCTTGAGCAATTATGGAAGAAAGTATAATTTACAGTGGGCGATTCTAAATTCATTCGCCCGGCCTCTCGCGGAGTGCCCATCCGACCGTCCCTGCGTACGCAAGATGCATAATTTGATAGCGAGTGCATGATAAAGTAAAACACATGAATCGACCTCAGCATCGACTGCACCCAGTGCCGTCGTCGGGTCATTTGGAACTAAAACATTTATATATTTTATATCAATATATATATATATAAATGAGTCCGTATATATATTTGTATACACTGTAAAAATATCGTTTTATATTTAGCTATACATCTCCGATTTGACTCACAATCTACATTGCAAACTACAAATCAACGTCCAATGCATATGTTCCCTTGTCACAAACTTACATTGTCGCAGTAAATACATATTCAAGACTCATTTCTAAGTTATCGGCTGCGAGAAAATGCCATCTTTTATCTGATAATACGCTCACGTCAACTGCATTTACGATTTCCATCTCATTATTTTGCAATAAGCATATGCATGCGGAGTAACACGTTCTCCCGCCCCATTCGTCTCTTTTTGCAAAATATCGACGCGAAGAGTCAGTCGTCATTTATTTTGCTGACTCTTCGTTCGCATCGCATTCGGTTCGATAGCCATCTCGAGTCGTTTAAAAGTATAGCCGGTCCCCGTGGCCGAGTTCTCTTCGTCCCTCATCACATCGCATTCTCGCTGATAAACCCATCATGTTTTATGTGACTGCTGATCATCTCGGAGACGATTGGCATCTCTCGCCGTCTGAACGTATACCCGGGCCGTGGCCGAGTTGTCTTGCTGAGCCCCACGACACGCTACCCGGTCCCGACTCCAGAGTCGCACGGTCTTCACTCGGATTGCCATCTCGCATTGTCTCGTCACTCGCGCTCCGCAGTGGAGGTCCGCCTCTGCTCTTCGCGCTCGGAGAGACGGCAACCGAGTGACTATACGAATATATGTAAGACCGTATCCTTTATCGTAGTTTACGATCACTTCGATTTCCATCTTATATTTGCTGCTCGCAGACATTCCCCGGTGCTGAGCCCGGTTTGCCCGGCGCCTGCGTCGTTCTCGCTGCCCCCGCATTCCTCGTCAGATGTCTATATCCTCACTGGCCGGTTCGAACGACTGCTACTTTTTCATCAATAAATGATGCGCAAATTTATGATAGCATTGCAGTCAATCAAATAGAAGATCCCCGTAACTGCTACGTAATCACCGCGTATATAATAAATCATTTAATTTCCGCCGCTGACGTATTGGTGGTGTTGCAGGACGAGAATGCACGATGGTTGCTATGATCCTCTGCTTTCTCGGTGAGGGTGTACGAATCAGCAGATCTCTTTGGAATGGATTCAGTTCAAAGGAAGGGGATACCCCCTCCCGCGCCCCCCGCGCAACATTCCGCGGCCGGACGAGGAACGGGGCGAACGAGCTCCGCAAAAATAAGGCACATTTCGCAAGCTAAAAATAGCCGCGCGCCATACACGGTCGCCCAATGCCTTAAAGCTGAATCCAGTGCTCGTAAACAGGAATGATTTCCGGAAAAAAAAACTTTATTTACACAATATTTGAACCAGCAAAAAAAACACTACGACCCAAAAAACATAGCGATTTATTGAATATAAATAATGTTTTAAGAATTTATTTTATTTAAAAATTTATAACTTGTAATTTTAAATCAAAACAAATGTTATCAATCATAGTAACAAATAAGTTTCAATACCAATACAATATGAACTATATTTATTATAGAAATACTTACCAAATAAGTAGATTTACTTACGATTTATTAAAATAATGAAAGAAAGTTTCAAGGACTTGTTAATGGCCATTCGACGTGGCCGAAACATGTCGTCTACAAATATATTGTGGGATAAATTCTAAAAATTATTTTATTTATATCTGATATTATGGAATTCCACCAAGAGTTATCGATCGATAAAATCTAAATAACTATTACTTTCGATAATCAATTAGGCACTATCAAGTCATAAGACAGTGCCTTACGATGAATTATGAATCCTTCATGAAGAATCCTTTATAATAAGCACTCACTAGACATAAAATGAGTCTGATGGCAACACATGCAATTGAAGAATATCCACTTTTCATATTCAACAAAAAAATGCTCGTACCCTTTGATGCGTCGTGATAATGATTTAAATTACGGAATTTTTTCTTCGAGAATACATAATTTGATTTTGGAATCCGCAAAAATTCGATTTGTACCTAATAAATTATTTCTGCGCTGGTATAAATGATTCACAGAAAGCTATTAAGATCCCCCAAACACGCCTCGCTAGCTGCTGAATATAATTAAACTTTTATTAATCAACTGTGAAAAAATCACACGCCGGTTACGTCATTGAAGTTAGGCCTCTTCGATTGGATATTACAAACAAGACCAAAAAAATGTTTCCTTTGTGTTTCTTAACAGAAATCTCAACAAATCATATATTTAATTTTTTTTTTTTTTTAATTTGATAAAAACTAATTTGCTAATACGTTATTTGCAAACTTCATTGCAATATTATGTCTATTATGTGCTTATTTCGCGATAATATAATTTCAGGCATTAACCGCTAAATTTTTCAATAAATACCAATGGTCAGATTTTACAGTTTTACCATTAAATCGGTAACCGGTAATGCAATCGCTTGTTATATTTACTGACTTCATCGCATTGAGTTACACGGCCGCGAAGTTAAATGTCTATAGAACGATTATTATTCGGTATTAAAAAACGATCAAAAATGTATGAAAAATAAACACTTTACGATGGGTATTTAAGTGAAAAATTAAATTTATACCGGTAACACCGATGCGACCACAATCTGAACTTGATTGATATTTATCATTTCAAATACAAACAGTTTTTTGTTTTGAGACTATATAATTTTTTGTTTTATCACTTCTGTGTTTAAAGCCAAATACGTCTGTATACTCGTATTTTACGAACTTATTCGTTTCGACTGTCAACGGTGCAAAATGCTAAGTTCCTCTTGTAATATTATAAGGTTTATCTATGTGAGTTTTTGCTTGAAGCACGACAGGTGAGGTTAACCCTTGCTGGAACAGCAGATGGTATACGAAGAATGCGGTTTTACCGAGGAATATTAGGATTTTATTGTATAATTATCGATGCTTCACAATTCAGAATGATTCATGCAGGTAAATAATGAATATTAACTATATAACACGAATTCCAATGTAAAAAGTAAAAATAAACTTTATTTTCATATAAGTTATTTTTTACAATTTACTAGTATTGAATTGTATATTTTCAAAATTCTAATATTCACTATTCTATTAGTATTTTTTAGTAAAGTAAAAATAAACACAATTCTACAATTCACAATATTCTAAATTAATTGTATTCAATTTTTTTTTTCATTTAAAACAATGCCATGTGAAAGTTATATCGCACAAGATAAAAAATAATAATATTATATACTGTTTGCAGAATTAAAGGTATCTTATCAAAGAAACATAAATCCGGCATGATAAAACTCTGATAAAGAGCGTATTGCTAGTACAGATGTACAAACAACACGATAGAAATGCGAATTTCATAAAATCTATCTAAAAATACGACGCCGTTCAATTTGTGATATTTTTCCATTGAATGTAAGAATTCATTATATGAGGCAACAGGGAACGGTTTATTCTTGTCTTGAAAGCGCTCATTACGACTAGAAGAGTTATGACCTTTCAGAACCGTCCGGCCAGTTATCGATTGATGGATGTACGAGGTTTTTGCCGAATTAAATATTGAATACACCATGTCAATGCAAAACGCTGCAAGCGATTGTATAACTTGATACAAACACACAAACGCTGCGCTACATTTTTGTTGTGGTATAAACACTATAATACTTGCAACAACTAACCGGCCTCTCAGTTTCAACCAAGAATGACGCTTTATGCTTAAACACTGAGATCATATCAACATTATTAATTCACAACCTATAAATACGCTTAAACTAAAAACTTAACAATCAAATCAAAACGTAAATTGTCATATTAAAAGCAAAAGTAATATGCATGCCTTATATCAAATGCATTTTTAATAGTATAACTATTATTTTATTATTGTCAGACATAAGTTATATTTTATTTCTTATGTATTCATAATTTAATGTTAATCGTACCTTTGTAAACTTAATAAATTACTTTATTACAGAGTCATTCTTTTAAATAAAATTACCCAAAACATTAAGATTAATTTATATCTTGATTCCTGATAAAACGTATTAATTAATTAGCACATATAATTTTTATCACATTTCATACTATTTTTGTATATAAACTTTTGCATTGTCTTGCAGATTGTGGTGCATTTTTTGCACATATTTATGTAATTTATCTATCCATATTTTCCGTACGTTAGTCGTGTAAAAAAATAAAACGACATCTCTTCCGCAAGCGGACAACTTGGTCCAGTTGGCACAAAGAACCCAGCACCTGGACTCTCAACAAGACTGTTCTGAACTCCAAATAAACCTTCGACTTTTCAGCCAGGCTCCGTGAGAACTGCATTAATTCTTTAATCCCTAGCCCAACAAAATAACATTTTAACTGTTTTTTAAGGCGCTCAGATCTTTTCTAACATACATCTTGTACTCGGATACGAATCACCGTATTTTACCAGCAAAGCAGACTCCTTGGGGACTATCCACACAAGCATACTAGCTAGAACGGATGCTAAAATTCCATCGACTTGCTTGGTTTCCTTTCAGCCTTAAAGTGACTCTAGCAGCTATGTCACAACTGCCATGAATCTACCCTATCCCAAAATCAACGTTTTTGATTTCAATATATATACATATTTACTAATATTTGAATACGTAAACAACGTATTTTGCCAAACTCTAAGTGAATAATGCCAAATTAAAAAATGCAGTATCATCAATAGTAATTCCTACTTTATTTCACATAATTATTTCATAGCACGTTCATGGAATAAAAAACGGAAGAGTATGCATAATGGATAACGCAACTCATGCACACACGAGTACCCGTAGACTCACATTTAGTGAATTTCGCGTGAGACTAAAAGGATACAATTTGTCGTCGTTAGCCCGTTAACTTATTACGCAATCATACAGCAGTTATTTATTTCGAAAGAAGAGTATTTTTAGAAACTGAAAAACCTGTTTGTATGTAGGTATATTTTATTATAAAATAAAGACTACGCGGGACGACGAACTCTTAAAGGTACTCTGATTTTCACGGCTTAAATTCTGAATATTTATGCGCGCAAAAAATGCGAATTAAAATACTTCTTCACATGCTAATTCTGTGCGAGTGAAATTCTTTGCAACTCGAAAATCATACACTCCACACAGAAATGTATTCGACTACATACACTGTGATGTCATTATGACTGAAAAAATAATCGTATTAAAATAACACTAAGAACACCGAACGGTGCGCTTATAACAATTTTGCGTGAGATTTTTTAGCGAATAAGCAAATACCTTTAATGGTAAAAATATATTTGACGCGTGAAAATGAATCACTTTGTACGACACATATTTACGTTACACAAACATATTGCTTGTCTATAAATCTGAGAATCCACACACGACACGTACTTTTGTCGGAAAAACGCACTTGAAGTGATCACGGTCATTTATTTTATCCTACAAACGTACAATAAACAAACATGGAAATTTCTTTTGACATAAAAATAAACATTATGCAAGTATTTTTTATTGCACGAACGCATACAGAAGACTACATTTTATCATGCATATGCGGTTAAAAACGAATATCTTTTATCGTATAAGCACATATTAAGCGGACGAACGAATATTTTTTATCGTAAAAGCGCGCAATAAAAGGGACACGCTAATCTTCACTCAAACCTTAATATCAATAACTTTAAGACATATTCTTAAGAAGATAGATCTTAAGAAAAAATACGAAGCTACTGCCTACAATCACTTAAAAAATATAAAAATCATATATTTTTAAACTTTTCAATGCATTTTGATTGATTGAATTTTTTTATTTAAAAAAAAGTTAAATTATCATAAATTTTATTACATTTTATGTAGCTGCATATTTGGATTCTAATTCATATATCTGTCAACGCTAGTAGAGATAATTCCAGTAGAATGAATGTACACTTGTATACACTTTTAATGAAAATACATATTTATTCTTAGGGTTAGGTCGCTAAGCGGCCAGAGACGAAGCCTCAGCAATAATATATTTTGTATTTTATCTTTGTGCGGTCGATAAAACGACCAGGAAGGCGGCTGGTTGTTGCTCCTCCCACGCGGGCAAACAACAAATCTAATTGAATGCAGCCCGAGGTAATCTTAGGATAGCTTTCTGAATAAAATATAACTAATTTCCAAGGACGCAGGCGTGTTGATCAACCTTGCGACTCCCGAAGTTTTACAAAGCGGGGGCATTTTTTTAGATTCAATCGCAAAACCTTCACAACAAAGGGGACCATTCCACTACCCTCAATTTTTATTTTATTTATGAACAAACGTACTTTACATACGTACGTTTGTGCACGTTGACACTGATGAAGCTTTCATATATTGCGAAACTGCTTTATTCCATGAAGTGAAACAGTGCTCAGTGTGTTCCATGTAAAAAGAAAGTATGAAATTTTTATGTATTTAATATTAAAATTAATCTAAAAGTCTCTTCTTTAGCCTAGCCATTTCCCATCATCTGAGGTCGGCTCTCCTTGTGCACATTCGCCATGTCTGTCTGTCCTGCGTTGCATTCTCGGTCAAACCCAGAGTTTTCAGATCCTTGTTAACAGTTGAAGTCCAGGTTGCCTGTGGTCTTCCAGGTTTTCTTCTCAGCGTGGGTATGTTGAGGGCTCTCTTCACAGTGGATCTAAAAGTGAATTATTTAAATACATATAACATGACATCCTGTTATCTGCCAATTACGGATAGTTGATTTTGGTGTGCTTCTTATTTATATTAACAATTTTATCAAAAGTAAATATAATTCCGTATTTGATAATTTTCATTTATTTTAAGATTGGTTGTTCTAACAAAGTAGCATTTACTTTTAACTAAATTCAGCTGCCGTCAATAATTAACGCCATAGGCATAGATGCTTTGCAAAATTAAAACGTTTGAATAACACAATGTTGCTTCGGTCGCTTTTCCTTGGAGCCCGGCATTAAACAGGGAAAATGGTTCATTTCACGGCATTTAGTCGCGAGCATGGCGTCATTCAAATACAAAAAAAAAAACTCGGCTCGGAGGGGCGATGTACAAGTTATATACATCTCGAATTTCGCTGGCGAGCGCGCTCTTGCACACCGTAGAGTCAAGGACCTCCAAGGCCACGACAGGACTATAGCACCGATGCTGCCAGCACTTCAATTCTTCTACACACCAATGTTTAGAAACAAATCATTCATTACAATATATTTATTATGATTGTACATACTTCGATTTTATTTTAACCATTTTTAATTATCAACTAGATGCAATACTCCTTTAGATGAAATGCTCCTCTCTCTCTGGAATTCCGTGCCACATGGATGCAAATCATCTTAACTACAACTACAGTCACCATCTTCCATATAAACTAAGGGGGTTACTAAAAAGTATAACCTCACAAACATCAACACATTTTTTAAATGGAAACCTCAAAGAATGAAAAAAATATTCAATAAGGTTAAAAGTCTACGTTATAGAACCTCGCTTTACAGCGCTATTGACATACATACTTCGTAATATTGTATGACATAAAATACATTCGTCAATAAAAATAGATTAGTATATTGGCATGAACAATTATATGTTTGATGACTTACAGTGGTGCATCGCCATTATTAATTTGTCTTACAATTAATTGCACACTCACTTCAACAACAATACCATTACAAAATCCCAATAGAAGTTGATGCTAATTTAATTACTATAATGCTGAGATAATCAATAACAGTGCTGTTATTACTTTACAAAGAATAATTACGAATTCACTTTAATTCTCAAAATGGCAATTATTACGCCATACAGGGAAACATTGTGTAACATAACATTATACGTTTATATTTTATTATGTGGTATAAAGTGCAACGAATCAAAATTACTTGCGCTTTCAGCTATTTTCATGCAAATAATTCATGCCTAATTGCTTTAGATCAGCACACCCTTACAAAGCACGCATTTATTATGTTCACACCTTTCTCATTCTTTTTTATTAAGAAATCATTAAAACGTACAATAATAATTCTTAACTATATAAAGTTGAAGGATTAATAATCTTCCTGCGAGAATGGCTAAAATATGAAACCGAGAGTCTCAAAAATATTGAAAGGCCCAAAAAAATATTTATTTCGATAATGGAGTTAAAGAACTGCAAATATCAATGATAAAAGACGCATTTGAGTTGAAATAACTCATAATATTAATTATTTAAATTTTTTTACTTGAAAATGACCATTCGACCTGGCTGAAACATGTCGTCAAAAAAATATATTGTAGAATTAATTCTAAAAATCTTTTATTTATATCTGATATTATAATATTAGTTATTGGTTGTGGGTGGATGCAGGATATTAGATGATCTTAGATGATCACTATATATAAACAATTTTTAATCATGTTTGAATTGCAAGTGTTATAAAACACATGTTAGATTATTATTAGAAAAAAAAATATGAAAAAATATTGACTACAATAAAGTCCCTTTCTTAATTCACATTTAAATAGTTTACTCAAATATACTGAAAAAGTCAAATCAGTAGTAGTATGGTCGGCAGCACCGTGGCCTTTCCTCCCGCGCCCCGCACACCCGCGCAGACAACCGACCGTGAAGTCCGCTGGTACTCAGTGAGGCACAATCGACGATTTATTCGAGAGCTTTCATAATAATGTGATTGTGGTCCCGAGAGGTACTGGGGAGAGCTTTGAGTTACGCAACGGCTATAAATTGACTTATCCGATGCTCGAGAACAAGACAAGATAGAAGAGTGTATCTTTAAAACTGCAGGGCCCGAGCAAGATGACGTAAACAGACAATAATAACAATACATATTCGCTTGTGACTCCGCATTTGGTGGAAATGCCATCTATTGACACAAAATTATTACGAGATTTCATTAATCGTGGGGAAATATATAAGCTGGGGAAATTATGGTAATTTCCCGTTTCCTCCAACAACGCAATAATCTGTTTGGTCGTTTGAAGATATGAGCCTTTCATCTTCAAGAACTGTAACTTTCACCTTGTCTTCCGTCAGTTCAACATTAGGATGACATTCCTCATTTATTCAGTTTACGAAATTATATACCTGTAATATGCTCATAAATGTACTACATATGTAATAGAATTATATAATATGTAAATATGTACATCCAAAAAAGACACAATGTATTTTTTGTGTTAACACATACTGGAGAATACTGGCGATTGAGAATTGTCATTGGGGATGACATAAGCCATTTTTAAAGATATGCGATGACTAAGCCCAGTATGCAAAGTGTTGATCTGACATTCACGCATCATCTATTTTAATGGGCTTAAGCTATGATGAGGATTGAATCACTCAACTTCTGGTACGGTAGGCAAGCGTATAAATATATATGAAACTTTAAATAAAGTTGTTAATAATAAAGATGATGTAGTTTATGATACCATTATATATTTGATTCCATTTGCGCATATATATTCCAGATACAGCGCTTAGCTGCCACAAATTGACATAGTTCTATAAGATGCTTTATCCATGCCTTGTCATACCGAGTTATCTCCGCCACCTCAAGCTCCATCTGAATACATACAGGGTTTTTGACAACATTGGCGACAACCCGGGGACTTAAATAACAAGTCAGATGTATTAACCAAGGCACATTTGGTAGTTTGTTAAGCAGCATTAAGGTGATTGGATGTTTAGTCAGAAATTCTCAAGTGCAACATTTAATGACATGAGACAGTTCAACCCAAACAGCCACGGTGTAATTAAGAGTTCACCATCCAAATCCGCGTTCAACATCGCTTAACTTCCGTAATCGAAGGAAAACCGGTGTTACATGCTCTGGTCGCTGGCAATATAATAACTTGACGATATCAATAAATCTAATGAGCCACCGTATTCGTTATCGGCGGACATAAAACATACGTTTATGCCAAATTTATAGTAAATGTCTAATACTCTATAATCCATAATGGTAAGAAACTGGATTACGATGTTTAAGATCAGGAGGGGTGGAGATTATTTTTTGATGTTGTACTCAAATTGACTTTAGTAACAGTAGTAGTTTAAATTTATATTGAAAACATTGAAAAAAAATAGATATATATTTTATCTTTTCCATTACGTATAGAGAAGTAATGTGTTTTATCTCACGAATGAGGAATCATTATCAATTATACATTTTATGTTTCTACTTGACGCGGAGTGTAATTCTATAATCCAATAAGATAAAGCGATGTTAAGCATTAAGTTTAATAACTTTAAATTAAAAAAAATATTGAAAATTTAAACACTAAGTGTAAAATAATATCAATCAAATGTCTTCTATTACGACCATCATTAACCTCAAAACGTCTTTACGTTTTAATGCTCCATAATAACATTAACTGAAGCCGACAATAAATCAGTACACATACTCGTTGCTATTATAATAAAATCGGACATCTCTAAGTAAAGTGGAGTAATCGTTATTAAATAAAAAATACTCGAAAGAAATTTCTCAACACAGTTATAATTTGAATTTAATAATCAGTTCCTTTAATGTTACGTTTGCATTAGAATGGGAATACTTTTGTTATCACAATGATAAATAATATCCTACTACAGTGAGTAAACTCTCTCTCTCGGAAGATAATACACATTCTACTTAAATGGTGTTAATAACACACACTGGTAAGAGTACTGTTATTATGTTTTAGGTGGTATACTGTGGATAATATTATTTATTAGAGTAACTTCGCGTATCGCAGCGTTGACAGCCCATACAAACCGAAAGAAGATTCCAAAATTATTCAGCTTTAGAAACACGAAGAGGTAAAACAAAAATATACATACTTTCAAATCTGCCAACTGTTTTAATAATAGCATTTTATATTCTGTGATATGAAATCGGTATGAAGTAACAATATCAATCTAACAATAGATATCACATTGTACCCTCGTTGGTGTTGTCAGTATCAAAAATTAATATTGATCATTATTACTTTGAGAAATTAAAAGTATAAATATAATAATTATAAATAAATTTGTTGACGAAATTCGACGTAATAATAGTATACTCGTAAATAGTCTTGTTTTTATTGTTTTTTTCTCAGGCTGGTGATATTTGCCATATCAGTGATAAAAGTGATAAAAACTTTATAACAATATCCATATTAAAACTAGCATAATTTTGAAAATTTAAATAATCAATTAATTGATTAAACTGTTGATTATAATTAAAATATACGTATTGTGTTAAAGTTTATTGAATAATATTCGATTTTTTATCCAGGTTACGATAATTTACCAACTGAATACCTGTAGCGTCAGTTACAAAACTACGGTCCACAAAGGAATTTATTCGGTCCGCATTATATTGTTTTTTTTTTATTATTTCGCAGAATTTTTCGAGTGTCTCTATTTTTACAGAATTTTTCCTTAGTTTTTGTTCTCTTGTAGCAACGGATGCACTTTTTACGAACTCCTTCGATTATTCTCACCAAGCAATCAATTCGACAGAGTGCTAATATATTTATTACAGTAACAATATTTAAAAAAAACAATAAGAATACATATTTTTATTTAGGAATAATAAAAATAAAACATATTTTCTTACATTGATTAGTAAATAGATTAAAAGTTTTGCAGTATATATATTTTTTTGCTGCCTTACAGAACGGCGATAATTATTAAAATACCCATTACATTAGGGAATTAAGACAATAAAAGTATACCCGAGCATAATTACTATCAAGAATAAAGATCATTATAATGTATTCTGAAACACGTATCACACATTAACTCACACAATCCCGGTGAGGCTCAATTCGCGATGCAGATTATACGATATTATGAAAGAGCACATTTTCGCTATTATTTCATAATTAAAGATGATTCGATGATTTCATTACTTATTTTTTGTTAAAGATATAATTATCTCAGTCCACTGACCACTCACCAATTGATCTCAATCAGATATTTCCTTATTTAAAAATAAAATTAATTATTTTCGCTTTATGTGGTCGCATTCGTTGCCTGCATTAGGACTAATACGACCAGTATAAATCAAACACCTTTGAAAATGTCATCTTGTTTTTTATAAATTCATTAAACCCCAAAATTACCGGAATACATGTTTACAGTAGTAAGCAGAACTGGTCGAGGAGGCTTGAAATAATGATAACTACACCTAAACACCTCTTAGCTACTGTACTCTATTTAGACTAATAAGCTGTTGACTAACCCATTAAATAAAGTTATTTATATTTAAAGTGTGACATGAAGGCAATTTTTATGTGTAGACGATTACGTATAAGTTGATAGGCTTCAGGAGTCCTATAATGTAGAACACGATGCTAGGAGAGGGTTCGAGAAGTTATCGCCTATTAAGGCGAATGAAACATATCTGTATTTTAGTCGAAGACATAATTTTCATGATCTGAAGCTCGCCGTTACTTCACATTTCGGATACTTTCATATAAACGAGCGCAGTGTACTGCGACATGAATACAAAACAATGTTACGTGGCGCGAAGAAATGTTATAATTCCTATCCACGCTCTGTTGAATAATCTCGACTTTGGTTAAACCGCTTCGACTGCTGGGGACTGAGAGTAAGACTCTTGCGTACCCAAGCAACCTATCCACAGGTACACACCAGTAATAATGTCCCGAGTGTTGCGCAAATTCAAATGCAAAGCCGCTAACTAGTCACCGGGCGAATAGAAATGCATTCCGATTAGCAATTGTGCCGAAATCAATAAAAAAAATCTCCAATCGTGATAATTTAACGAATCAGGAATGTTATTTATATTTGTCGCAATTATTTATTATTTTGTGAAAACAAAAAGTATTTATTTCAGAGAAAATAAAACCATCGATAAAATATGAGGTGTTTTCATGTGTATCTTCGCTTCATTTTACAAAATTGTATTGTTTGTATTTCGATAATAAATTAATTAAATACTTAATTATGCTTCTTCAAATAAATAAAAGGTTTAACAGTAATTTTCTGCCACTCAATTGAACACCGAACACATTGAACTTTTATCGATCATTTGTTAGTTACGTCATCCCTTTTATAGTAAAGACATAGTAGTAGTAGTAGATACACACTTTATAATGATAGATAAATGCTTATTTTTTTAGATCTTGAATCATTTATCGGCACTTCACATCCTGAATCTCTTTGTTTAAACGAAAGAAATGTATAAAATGATTTAGCTTTTACGTTACTTTAGCTTCTACGTGAACTTAAAAATATATATTAACAAAGCGATGAATTGTGTATTTAAAAAGTGCGCCGAAAATCATAGGCAAATTAATTTAAGTAAAATTTAACTTTTACACTAATATTTTACGAGCAAGCCACCCATGATGTCCTGTCGTGTGCCATTAAGTATACTTATGATCAATTGTGAAAAGGGTATGGAAAGATTTTGAATAAAAATATTGCCGATTTTTTTATTATCCGTGAAATGTTCGATTTTATACGCTGTCAATAAAAAATAGTGCAGTGCATTAGCACCAAAACTATAATTTATGTATTTGTATAAATTTACGAAGTTTTACATATATTTATGTTAATGTTCTTGTATAAAACAATTTAGGGTAATTTTAATTTTACGTCAGTAAATAACTATGGAAATATTATATTCTTGATATTATGTCAAAGACACATTACATACGTGGAGTCGTATAATCAAGATAAATGATCAAAAAACAAAGGTTCCTAATAACATTTTTTACGCGCTCACGAACGTTTCATCTCGTATTACATAGTAGCTTGTATTTTATGTATTATCCATTGAATATTTTACACAAAATGTCATTTTAAATGATGAGGCATTGCTTTTAAACGCTTTATTTATTACACAAGTTTTCGTGATAGGTTTTTTTTATATCAGATTCTCTAAATTCCAAATACAGTATCATATTTACCATTTGCATCTATATATAAAAAATATAAAACAAGGTCTTCGCATATGGCCGCTACGCCGACTAATATTTAAAAATGTTTCGATATATTGCAATTGATAAATAAATACACTAATGGAAAAATACTACAATTCAAATTATAAAATGAAATATATAAATTATATTGAAAAATATTTCTTATTAATTGAATATGGTGTTTTTCCAGTAACAAAACGCTTGAAAATACTAAACCTTATAAACAATGAAAATAAAATCTATTGCCGATAAAATATGATGTAATAACACGAATTTATGTTCTAGCTGGGGAGCGGATATGGGAGAAGAAATATGATTTAATCAGAAACTAATAATGAATAAGTTTTTTAAATATCTCATCAGAGACAAATTGCCATGACATTTAAGTGACACAATATATTATGAACACACAAATTAATAAATCCTATTTCAAGAGTTTGGGTGACCGCAAATAATCGCTACCTAGGTCATTCAACACATATAGGTGAATCTGATATTGAAATAATAGATTTACTATAAAGATTTACTGAAAAGTAAATAAATCAATATATATATATAAATAATAATTCCATGTAAAAGCAATATCACTTATTGTATATTCTGTTTTTGGCGCTCACCCAGGTCGGCTGGACGATGCTTGAGGAAAAGATGATTTTCGTTTACCCACAAATTCGGTTCGGTTTGATACAATCGTAGGCGTTCAGATCCTCCTTTAGCGTTTTCATAAGATCGGATGATTAGCCCGATTCTCTCGAGGCCTGGACCATTTTTGCTAAGAAGCATTTCAGGCCAAAATAACAACATAGAAGGGACCGTTATATAAAAAAATATCCGCCTTCATTATAAGGAATAATCTACGTTACTTATAAAAAAACAGCGTGCGTTTAAGGAGGATTAACTCTTTATTATATAATTCCCGTGTAGGTTAATTATTCTGGCCTATATAAATTCACTCATACTAAACATAACATCCAGTTATTAAAACGAATATTTTTTTAAATCTGACTTTAATTTTGTTCCATTCACCATAGATTTTCATAGTGATTCTGTTATCTCGAATATACAGTATTTATGTTGAAATCCACTGCGATAAGGTTTATTATGTAACTCACAATGAAGCACAAAGCAAACACTATTTACGCTATGTAATGATTTATTGAGGTATCTGTTAGCGGGAACCTGTTATCGGGACTTGTCGCGGGACATTCCGCGGATCAGGGAACAAAGAGGCAGGAAACCCCTCGAACAGAACCCTACAATACACGCATAGCCATATCCTCTCTTAAGTTGATCTCCCAAGATTCCTCACATGTAAAATTCACCTCTACCTTTCATTTGAAAATGTAAGTCGAAATAAAATATACGTAAATATACATTTACAAACATACCATTATATAATAATACATTACATTGACTAACTAATGTTATGCCAGCTCAAACGTAGCAAAAAATACACGTATTTAACAATGCTTTAACATCAATATTATTATTTTTAGAAATTGAATATATACCTTGCATGTATTTGCCACAGAGTATTCGCATGGATGATAAAGATCAAGGGGATAGGATGTTTGTAGCGAGAGTGAAAATTATTAGTTTCTTAATTATTTCGATTTTTTCGATCGATATTTCTTGGTGGAATTCCATAATATCAGATATAAAATAAAAGATTCTTTAGAATTTATTCCACATATGTTTTTATTTTTTTTGACGACATGTTTCAGCCAGGTCGGATGGCCATTTTCAAGTCAATTAGTAAAAATTTAACCGGGCCTTATAACGCCTTCATCAGTATCATCAATTAATAATATTTTTACCTAGAATTATATAGCTTTCCCATCTACTTTTGGATTATCCACCAAAATATTTTTTGCTAAAATTTTCTAGAATTCTTACTTGAGTGCATTTTGATGTAAATGTTAATTGTTTTTTAATGGCCTTTGTAATTATAAATATTATTTTGTTGTGACATCAATAATTTCCCTTATACATTAATGATTTCCTAAAACCACATATACCCATCACACAATTCCTATACACTCTTTCGCTCATTCCTTTGGTTTACATAGAGCCAACAAAATTTTTACTAATTGACTTTTAAATGGCCATCCGACCTGGCTGAAACATGTCGTCAAAAAAAAAAAATATATGTGGAATAAATTCTAAAGAATCTTTAATTTTATATCTGAGATTAGTTTCTTAACTTATAAATAATACAAAAAAAAAACCATTCCGCAAAATAAGCCTATTACGGAATTAAATGCAAAGTACCGATTTGTGGAATCGCGAAGCACGGACACTTTTATAATAATACAAACTGCACATTTATATTTTTCATATATTATAAAAACATTTTTGTTTAAACCTGCCACAAATTGAAATACCTCGACAATTTTCCCTAACAAGGATAGTTCTGTATGAAAACCAATAAATTTCAATACGTTCTGCAGCTTCGACGCTTCTGTATGGGAAAAAATATTTTAACCTTGATAAAATAAATACTAGATAATGTATTCAGATTCACGGCGCGATATTTGATATTTTAGTGTTTTTTATTATGTAATGTAACATTTAATTTAGAATACTCGTTTTTATTATTTTTAAACGTGGTTATTATTAATATAAATACTTTATTATATTTTGAACTTGCCTAAAAACTGACGTATAAGTGTTGAAAAAAATGTATTTTAGCAAATAATTATTTTTAATTTCCACGTTTCAATTTAAGTTTAAAGTCCTTCTTCTTCGTAGTATCAATCCGGTGGATTGGTTTGCAGCAACAGAATCTTGCATCTCGATCTCCATTCCTCTCGGTCCTCCGCAACCCTTTTCAGCTCAGCGTAAGCGCTACAGTTCATGTCCTCGAATACTTGCTGCAAAAACTCCCGTCTCAACCATCCCCTCCACAATATCGTGAAGAAGACCATCGTGGCGCATGATGTGACCAATCCATCGGGCTCGCCTCTCTGAGATGGTTCTTATTAGTTGCCTATCTTCCTTAATTATTCTGAGAACCTCATTGTTCGTGACGTGGTCTCTACAGGAAATTCCGAGAATTCTTCTGTACGACCACATCTCAAAGGCCTCTAGTCTTTTTTTATCACTTTCAGATAAGCACCATGTCTCACAGCCGTACATTAAGATGCTCCAAGCAAGTGTTTTGGCAAGTTGCTTGCGGAGCTGTAAAGAAATATTCTTTGACTCAAGAATAAAGTCCTATAGTGACTATATTCCAATTATTTTTGTTGCTGAACATTTTTTCTGCTTCTGTATATTATTTCTTCTTCGTACGTGAATAAAAAAAATGAAACTCAATATATATCCCCAACTTAAGACCCCTGCAAGTGGAAACTACTTTTAATTAAACGAACCAAATATTCATCAAATAAAATATCAAAAAGATAAAGCAAAAATTCTTTAAAAGGAAATAGTGTATCTCTGCGGATGCATACTGGTTTGTAGCAGCGCGCGGAAATGAAAATACGTATGGCTCTGTATTTGTAGCATTGGCTTTGAAATCTATTTTTAAATATCCAGTTAAATGTACCTTAAATTCAAATAAAATAATCAGTATTTTAGTTATACTACAGTTTAATAGTAAACTACCGATTTTGCAGATTTTGTAACTGCTTATATGTATGCAATGTTGATAAAAAATCAACATGAAAATGACTTGAATAATTTAAAACGCTATACTATATTCAAATATATATCACGTTATGTGTTTGTCGGTATACTCACATTAAAAATTTTGATAATGGATTTGTTGTCTTTGTAACTCAAAAGAGAGTATTCGTTCGCTTAAATAATTATTGATGAATAATCTAGAGCTAAACAACTTAGCCTCAGCTCGTTGTAGTGCTGCAAGTCCAGTTCACTACACAGACGTCAAACCGGTGGAACATGTCGATTGTTCAAGCCGCAAACTCATTAATTTATATTGACCCTGTGGTAAGGCAATATCAAAAATAACGCCCCAGTCCGGCCAAGTAACTAGACCAGCGATTCTAAATTTTGTAGTATTTCAATTTCACATGCTGACCTAATGAACCTCACTCTCCGAAATATGTTTAAAATGTTCCATTTTTTTGACTCAGAAAAGCGGTCTTAGATCAACTTATATATTTTTTTGCTTTTACTTACGCAGTGTCTATTGAATCTGGTTGTGCGGCATAGCGTTTCAGTAGGACCAAATCTTCTCTTCAGTGTGTTTTAATAATATTAAACCTTAATTTTAACAGTACTTTTGGTAGCTTGGATATTCCGTACAATCAAAAGTTCTCAGTGATTCAAAAAAGATTACGAACCATTGGGCTAACATCAGAAAATTTAGAGACAAAAACTTTATGCTTTTATGCACGCACCACATGTTGGTTATCACAATACATACCTATTGGAGGTGGGAGAAGAAGGAAGAACGGTGTTTGTGGTGCATTGTATGTGTGTACCAAACAGATACTACTTTGTAAATGTGGTTACAAGTCAAATCGTTAACGAACAAACGTTCACCGACAAAACATTCATAACAAATGTTTTTATTGAAATATTACAACATTTCAAAAAAAAAATATTTGTGGGATTTCGAATCTGCATGGAGCTAGAAAAAAAATTTTTTTTAACCCGCCTAAGAAACGATTTTATATTTTAAATACTTAAAACTGAAATAATTAGTTTCTTATGATTTATTGTCGTTTATAATTGCATTTTTATCCAGCAATAATCTATTTACAACTCTTTTTTAAGTTTCTTGTTAATCAGGTAGTTAGTAAAAACAATGCGAAAATTTCGCCTATTAAAAACCAGGAACATTCCCAATGAAATAGTTTGCCCACAAACTTAATTTAGGAGTATGTAATATAAGCAACCTTTCTCGGAAACGTCAGTACAAACGTAAAGGCGCCCACGGCTTGGTACATCACTATTCTGATGAGCGCAATATTTGACTATGCAAATGAGAACTATTATGCATAAAAAGCTTTTCAACGCATATTTTTATTATTTTTCTCATTTCTCATTTTCAAAGACTCTGTGGAATTTTATTATTTGATTTGAACACCTCAAATTCTTTGATCACTGACTATTATTATGATCGAGGGGAAGCTGTCGACATCACAACCACGAGGACTCGATAGGACGAGTGCCTCACCCACTGCGATCCAAGGCAACAAAAAACTGGCCTTAACTTATAAAAAATGCTGGGAACAGAAATGACGCATCGACATCTGCGATCAGTGAATACAAGAGCGAAGCTTTCGGACTGGCCATGCGATGAATCCTCCAACATTCCCCACCCCAAAAAAATGTGGTCAGCCGATATGAGATTTTATCGCAAAGATCAATTTCTTAAGACAATCAAGACTAACAACACGGCACCAACTACTTACTCGTTTTTATAAAACAATCTAACGATTAAAATATAATAAATACTTGTCCACTAAAATGATGTCTTGTAATGTTGAATATTACATAACTAAGTTCAGATACCAATTTAATTTTGTAATTTTAAACATTGTTTAATTATCTTCAAACGTGTAAAGCCGATGTTAAACTTATTTTATGGTATGGTAATAATTGGTATTTTAAATGAGTAAAATAAATGTTATATTATATTAAATTATTCAATTGATTTCTTAATCATGATAATTTGCTAAGAGTATCAACATATATTTCAAACAATGGCTAAGATGTTATTTATATTTTTTTAATTATTTAATTTTTAATTTTAATTATTGAACTTATTTTAAAATAAATTATTCATGTTTTTATTTCTCACGATAAATAATTTAATAAATTTATTTTGTAAATAATATCTCATACTTTATTAAGATAATACGATTAAATGAATATGAACTGTCATTAATGCAATGAAAATATTTTGTCATATCCAGCAGACGTCGATTTGTTAATACATGTATTTTTTAAATCAGTTTCTTTAAAGTACATAAATGAATGATATATTATACTTCTGACAGAATATATCTGCGATGGCTGACGTACTACTAGAACGGTCACTACGCGTATAGGTGTTATGTGATAATACTTTTTTTCATTAATAAAAGAATATAAATAGCTTTGGGATACAACCTTTTAAGATCCCTTCCTAAGAACTTACTGTGTTGGTAGTATTGTTGGTAGGTAGATACACCTAGCCAATACAAATTAACATATAACAAACAGGTTGGAATTTTAACCTGGGCTACCGCAGGCCTGGGGGAGGACTTCAGACATGACTTTTATTTCAAAGTACAAACATTCATCAAATCGAACGAAAATTCATAATGTATTTTATAAATATTATTTTTCAAATTTATTTGCAGAGTACAATTTTTCTTCAACGAATAACTAAATTAAAGTTATAAATAAACAATTTTAAAAAAAAAATTACCCGAAATCACATCAAAACGGTGTATGTATATTAAATGTTTTATGTACATTGAAAAAACGTTTATTTACACATTTCTTTAAAATACTAAACTCAATATTTACTGGTTTGAGTAAGGATAGATTACTATTTTTCTAATAAGATCTCGAGCAACAAGTAAATGATATTTATTTGTTACGATTATTATAATTACAAATATTTGAAGAATATAAGTCTTGTTATTAATTTTATTTTAATTATTCTTATCATCAAAAGGTCACACAAAATCTAGAGGCGACAGATTTTTAAGAGATATGCAGACATTAAGACATTGAATAATTATAGAGAGGTATTAGATCTAATTGATCGAAGAAAATTATCTGAGCTCGAAAGTGATTAAACCTTCACAGATTAAGAAGTAACGATCATTCTAATATATTCGCATCCCCTAATACAGTGTAAATAAAATGACTCATTTTTGGGATTACCGGAAAATGGCATCGTATACATTTTTCTTGATGACATAGTCAAATTAATAAACAATACAATATTGCTTACCTACGCAATGACTAAGTGGATAATATTTTAAATTCTATGTGTTGTTATTCATTCACAAAGTGCTGCAACTTCACGAGTACCAAACATGACTGAGGCAAGCTCCCCGGACTGCCCTAACGGGTGTTATTAACAGCGACCCAATTTATTTTCGCTCATGTGCCAAAACCTGTTGAAGCCTAACGAAATACCAACAACGAAAATCCAAATTTCACGCAATAATACTTGTAATATTGTCATAATCGTGTCAGGATATTCTAATAAAGCTATCTATGTATTCATGAAAAAGATCACAATGATTTGTGAAACCGAGATTGAATTAATAAAACAAAAAAATGTTTTATTAAAAATTTTCAGCCGTTAAATTAAAATAAGCATGCTGATTCTTAAACTGTTGTAAGTCTTATTATATTTCAGGTTCTTTTATATACATAGATCTTATTTTGATGCATAAAAAACGGGGTCTTATGAAGCGATTTGTTCCAACTGATAATTAAATGAGACTCTTTCAGGTATATTATTTCGGCATTTCTTAGACTGTCTTTTGAAAAGATATAGGCCGTTTTTATCATTTATATATATACTCATGAGCATATATAAATGTTATCTACTTATTTAAGCCGGTCAAAGTGCTGTCGTTTTAGTTTATTCTGAGACCGACGATCTGTGGCTTAAACACTGATGAGTAAAATCAGTTGTGTCAAGTTTTCATGATTATAACGCCACCCTTCAACTATCAAGCGGCCAATCTATGTGATTATTAAATTATTTTTATATTTTTTATTTAGATAGCGTCTATCATTTGGGGAAAACATTCAAATTACTCACACTGGTTTGACGAAATACGATGAAGAAAGCCAGTTAGACGATAACTAATCGTATTATCCAATGAATACTTTCAATTTAAATTAAACAGTATTTATTGATTATGGTCTATAATAAAAAGAGTATTTATTTTTTAAAAGACATAATAATATTATTTTTTTAGTAGTGCATTAACGAGCAAATTACAGCAAAAAAAACTAAGAACGCATTAATTGTTTTTTAGCCACGAGGTTTATAATTCACTATTAGTTGAAGGTGTTATTCATCCCCATTTGAAAATTGTTGCCTGGTAGAATTGGAATGAATAAAAAAGTATAAATGACTATAAGTGACAACAATAAAAAAAAAATGAATGTAATACTGTCAATTAAATCTTAAATGTATCCTATTATATTTGATTAAATAAAAAAAAAAAAAGTATCATTTGCTTGTGTCACATATGTTTATATGTTATTGCTTAGTGAGAAACGAATTTTTTAATAGTACATTAAATATTTCAAAAGATTATGTATATATAAGTTAACTTAACATTATATATATATATTGGTTTGATACAGTTTACCATTTCATAAACATTAACAGAGAATATTGAATTATATTTTTTAGTTTTGCATATATCCATAAATGTAAGGTTTCGCACTTGCCCACGAGTCGATGTTTTCGTGCGCTCAACAGTGTATAGGCACGTATACTGTATTTTTTATTGTAAGCCTTAATAATCACCATTTCCGTAATTCAAATAAGTCAGTCATTTGTATTGCCGGGTGACGTCATTTTATTTCTTCAAAGTTAATCAATATTGTCTATGTTTTAACTGTTTAAAATATTAAAAGCTACTCAAGCGGCTCTAATAATGATTCAAAACATAGTTTCGGAATAAGGGTGCTTCTAGGTAAACTGCTAAGCGGCTAAGGCAGTATTATTATTATTATATCAATGGAATCCTCTCCGCATCCTTCTCAAGCACAAAGCAAACAACCGTGCGGCCGGAAAGTCCCGATGAGCTACCGGCACCCACCGCGAGCTCTGACTTCTAACATTGTATCAAGCCTGCACCACAACCAAGCTTCTGATGCAGAAGAACTATACCAGGGTGCACAGTTTGCTAGGATCCTATAGAAACGCCAGAAACCTGAGTAATTAAAAATACGTTTATGACTAAAAAAAAAACACGAATTAAGATCTACATTCATTCAGATCAATATTATATGTCAATCAAACCAAATATAATATGATTATCTAATATCATTGAATGAATCGGAAAAATATCTTTTTCGACTGACTGAAAGTGTGACAAAAAGAGACCTATCATAAGTTTCCTTCATTGCATTATATTCT
Organism: Glossosoma conforme; assembly: GCA_022606575.1. NCBI lineage: Eukaryota > Metazoa > Arthropoda > Insecta > Trichoptera > Glossosomatidae > Glossosoma > Glossosoma conforme. The sequence continues at coordinate 115,331 of JAGTXR010000264.1, read as the reverse complement.
ACTGTTTACCTATACAAAATACATAGAGCTTCAACTTTCGTAAGCCGTGCATGCATTAATTCTTATCTCAATTTTAATGTATTATGTTGGTTATGTTATGCATTTATTTATTATGGTAAATAGTTTAACATAAATATGGTTGTTATGACTTATAAGTTAACATTAATTAATAATATTCTAGTTTTGACAAAATGGGCTGATGTACTCCTTTGTCCAGCCCTAGAGCGGCCCTCTAGCCTGATCCAAACTGGGTTAGGCTTTAGGGACGTCAGGCTAGTCACCGGATCACCTTAGCAGCTTGATTTACAAACGCAAGGATACTTCCCACATTATGATTATTATATATACACTTATTATTATCATCTTTTGCTTCATTTAAATGGATATTTAAGTCACCTTCTTCATTTAGTTGCTCATCGAAAATGTAGCAATAATTTATCCCTTAGGGTAGTTATGGTTTTTGTTTATAGCACATTATTCTGTAGTATACCTGGAAACTGCGTCGAGTATCGAGGAAACAATACAACACCCTCACCGTACTGAGAACAAATGCGTTAACAAAGTAATAAGTAACTAAAATGATGCCAGATATTTGAAAATACCTTTTATAGTTCATCCAGTGTATGAAGAACCCTATGACACATTTATTGCCCATTGTAAAAGGGATGGGGCAAAAATATTTATTTCGATTAGGTCGATTTTTTTTCTCTTCTTCTTCGAAAAAAAATCGAATTTGAATTAGAAGTGAATCGTATACAAACATCTCTATTTTTAAATAATATTATTTAAAGTGCAGCGAATATTATATTTGGGAAGTTTTAGCTTGATACGTATAGCACTTTTATTGCTCTGTGTAAAAGAGATGGGGGGAACATTTTTTATTCTATTATATCGATTTTTCTTCTCTTCTTCTTCGAAAATAATTATATTTTAGTATCATTTTTTCCCGCATGGCAGCGTGTGGATCAGTAAAAATGTCCGACTTTTAGTAGCGCGTTGTTCTTCGATCGATTTCTGTTTTTTGTTGTTGTAATTATTATATTTATTGTTAGTATTGTTAAAGTTGTTTCATTAAAGAAAACATTCGAGATCGGGTCGCGGATGCCCTAGGAATCGGTAAATCTACAGTATCTCGGATTACAGAGGAGACATACGGTGAATCTTCATTAGAAGAGAAAAAAATATTAACACCAAATAAGAAACGACAGAGGAAATGCTTAATTACAAAACCAAAAGCTGTGCCCGAATAGCTACACCCAGGAAGACCTGATGATGGCCAGAAGTAACGCCATCGACGTCGCCCACTTCTGGACAGACAGGATCTGACCCTGTTGTTTCCGACACGATTATATATATTGATAATAATTCTAATATTTCATTTTAGTAGGTATTTACAAAAACAATCGAAAATACGATCATCTATACCCCAACACTGGTTTTCGCAGCAATGCGAGATGGCGTTCTACATGCGTCAGATTTTGTATTATTATAGTTACAAATTGCCGTATTTTTTCTAATTTGTAACAATATGTATATATTTTTTATTATTTTGTTTTATTATTATATATTTACCTAAAAAACTTATTATATATAAGAAGAGAAGCTTTTGCTTATGTTGATAAAATTAATATAGGTAGCAAACGTTTGTACAACGTTATATCAGACGATATTTAGCACAGGGCAATAAATGTGTCATAGGGTTCTTCATACACTGGATGGACTGTAGTGAGTTTTTACGTTAATGTTCATCCTCAGAGAAACACCGACAAGTACGATTCAGGATGGTTTATCCACGTAATAGGGCAGTTCGCCATTATCAATCACTTCATAATAAAGCTAACATCTAAATGGTTAGTCTCTAGAAAATAATTGTTGTGGATTAATTATATTATTTTATATTTTGTTGTGACTTACTCTGGGTATGGTATTCATTCATTAGTTGATGGTTCTTTGCATGAGCACGAAGTTTTTGATACACTGAATAGATTTTAACACAAGAAAACCTATCCAGCATAATAGCACTGTGTCAAATGTATCCAACTTGTAAACAGTGAATTTAATGTGATCCCTTCAGTATTTACGTCAGGGGTTCTCAATCTTTCAAAGTTATATTGAAAAATTTCGCTTGCTGTGCATTGTTCATATTTTCTGTCAACTAAATTATAACTATGGTGTCATTAGAAGTGCTCAGTGGCTTCAATTTTAATAACCAAACATAAAATATATTTTATTTACAGTTATAATCCGTAGGTTTACATAAGACCAAATTTGGAATTAATGGCTATTGGGTCGATCCTTGTACGGAAAATTGTCTTCTCCCGTGGCACGACTTGATGATCTGCAACGACGGTGGAAACATCGCTGAAGTCACCAAAACACAAACAAAATTTAAAAATAATATTTCGTTGTACTTTTTTAATCTCTTTAGAATAAATCATCTCTGCAAGAATAAACATGTTGAGTGTAGGGGAAGAAACTTGTTCGTAGTAATCTTCTGCAAACGAGCATTTTTCATTCTGCAAATAAACTGAAACCAGCGGGGGCGGATGAACATACCTGGTGGCGATACACGGGTGTCTGCAGCTCTAGCGCATGTTATGCAAGCGGGTGCAGACTCCAGGCGGCCAAACAAGGAAGTGCCGATCTTTCTTCGCACTCGACTAACAGAACGACAACAGAAAAAAAACGACCGCGCGGGAGAGACGGCGAAAACCGGCGATCGCAACAAACTACGTCCGAAACGGAATGTATCGGCAGCAACAAACAAAAAAAACGATCACTTTTTCATAAAGATTCGATAGTAATCGATCGCTTAACAGATCGACGAGTGGTGCGTTCACGAATGGTGTGTTTTCACAGATGAAGTCTTTTTTCAGACCTGAAGTGGAATGTATATAGGCACTGTTATTTTGCACTGTTTATGGAGCGCGTTGCCTCTGACTAGCGACACGTCCGCTCCGCGCAACGAGTCGGAGCACAGTGACCGCCGGGGCAAGAGCGCCGTTCAGCAGCGATTGTGAAATTCCCAGCGGCCTACAACAATTCCCCCACCATAAAGAAAAAAACTTTAAGAAAACGTAAATTAAATCATTTTATTTCAGCCTCCCTTTGTTGTATTCAAAAATATTTATACACCCAATTACTGTTAATTTCAATTTTGACGAAAAGATGAAAAAATCAAATTGTTTATACTATGTATTATAGTTTTTCATTTAAATATAATACAAAATCAAATTGTAAGCTCGGTTCTCAAACAACAATGAATACAGAATATTACTTGAATAGGCCACCGCTTGTTGCTTACCGTGTCTCGTTAGTTAGGTTGAAGTGTTTCTTACGATCAAATAGTCCATGCATCAGAAACCTATTTCTCATCTGATCTCCTTAAAAATGTGACTAAAAAATTAGAAAAAATATGCTTCAGATTCTATATCTACAATATTATTTTTACAATTAAATATTCGTTCATTTATAAAATAATTTGAATTTTACGCTTGGCACTAATTTGTTTATTACTTTATAATTCATCACAAAAATTAAGTCAATTAGTTAAATTTTATACGACATTTTTAATTTTCCTTATTGAATAGGTTTAGCGTTATAGAGGGCAACACAAGCGGCTGGCCGGTGGGCGAAGTGTTGCGACCACAAAGGATGGAAGATCCCCTTTCCCCGCAATACTGCGGCCCGCGCCACAACGTGGGTGCATTCGAGGCCAAAAGTTCTCAAGACCAGTGCTCCCCAACCGGGGGTCTGGGGTAAAAACCTAAGGGCCCTTGACTTTTCTTATTGTTTTCCATTCACCGTAAATTTCCGCCAAGATTTGTCAAAAAGCATTTTAAAAGTAATCGGTTAAATAGACCGACTCGATTTGATTATCATTATTAGCTCTATAAAAATGGCACAAAGACAAAAATAAAAGTTAAGCTGAAATAAATAGTACTCGAGTAGAACCGCGTATACCACTTAATCGGATACACAAAATCATCATCATTATATCTGCTTCCTAGCTGGTGCATATGGTAGTCACAAAACTCCACATACAGTCTCTTAACCAAGTGTTGGATGTAAAGCTACATTGCCCGCTACTTAACTTTGTCATTCCTCATGAACTCATACAATTGAATACGTATATAACTAACTTCAAACAACGAAATACATTGGTGAAATTTACATAAATTAGTGAAAACCTAATTGTTAGTCCACGAAATAAAAACAAAGATCTTTGAAAAACAAAGGAATTCAATTTTTATTCAAATTTAAATCCTAGTATTATGTTTATTATTTTTCAGCGGTTTTCGTTCTTGTAAGATCAGAGTTTCGATGTCAACGTCACACACCTCATGTCATCACTATATAAGGGCTCGATTTTTATATACGGGCTTAACAAATTTCGCTTTCAGGAAATATTGCACGGTGGTTCTTTACATACTTGTTATTAAAAATGTTAAATTATTTTCAGGAATGCAGTTGCAAGACATTTAATCAAAAAAACAATTATCATCTAAAAATGCGTTAACTTTAGTGCGAAGCTTATCAACTCGGTTTGTGTCTAGTTCCTCTATTTCTCACCAATACTTAATATTGTCAGAGAAGTATGTAAGTAACGTCGCCAAGCGATATCATCGCGCTCGCTAACTACAGGATTGTATTGCTTGCTATAATCCTCGCAAACATTGGGCACTAAAGTCTTCGCGCAATAATAAAATGAAAATGAAATTAATTGTTAAATAATTATACCAAAATAAGGTACAACTATATTAAATATATGTCTGTAAACAGGCATTGAAATTTCTTGGTACAATTACATAATGGCTAAAGTTTTTTTTATTATATATTAATTTAATATATATTGTAGTATGCTATAAATTAATTAAGACCATATAAGTATTTTAAACATGAAGAACATTGTACGTAATAGGCCCACCCTACCTAAAAGGTTTCGGAACACTGCTCAAGATGACACTGGTCCCATGCAACTTTACAATAAAAATGAAAATGTTCATAAATTATACTATCTGAAAATTTCGTAAAAGAAATTAAATATATACTGAATAAACAAAAATAATTTGATTTCATCGATAATGAGGCTTCAGGGTTAAAGATTTTTTTTTTAATTCATAAAGATTAATAGCACACCGCGTAATTAATCTCTAATCAATTTCCTTATTTTCCGTAAACGTTCGTTTATTCATTTTGTATATAGATCAACATTTTATAAACATAACAGATTTAGCTATATCGTGATATACTATTCCATTACTTATATTTACCACTAACAAATTAATATGCCATTTGATCAGGCTTTTTGGATCAGATCAGTGGTTTTGGAACATTATCATACCTTGATAATTAAATAAAATTTGAATCAGCCTCCCAATTACATATCATTATTATAATTTAGTAAATGTTCGCGAAATAGCATAATTTCAGTAGAATTATTATTTACTTATTATAAGATGACTGAAAAAGAGACCAGCCGTAATAAAAAAAAAATTAGATTAAATTACTACGATTATAAAATAAATTCAATTAATATTATCGCGAAACTGTGGAATTTAAGTAGTTAGTCTTATATTTATTAAAATTATTAATTATACATTTAAAAATCAATGGCAACTAATTATTTTCAATTAAATAGTCATTTAAGAAAAAACAGTAATAAAAACATAAAAAATATTGTCAGTAGAAAAATATAAATTAGCAGTTGAAAAATAATAATTTATCAATGGTAATTAAAAATAGGTTAGGTTTCCATTTTATATGCTAATTATTCATTAATTAGTGGCAGTATCGAGTATGTTACTGACATTTCAATTGTATAACTGACCACATTCGTCACAGTAGATACTGACAACTTATTTAATCTATTGACAGTTTATTTCATTAACTGTTAATTCATTTAATTTAATGCCAAAACCTTGAATTAGTTACTGAACAAATAAAATCAAGCCAAAATCAATTTTTTGGTCGAAGACGAATAAAATGAGTATTGTCTGTATGTGCTGGACCATCGGGGGCAAGCAACATAATATAATAATATAAGCGTCTCCATTGTCTCTCGAACCGACAAAAAACCAGCCTCCAAGGTCATCATACTTTCAGAGGAGCCGAACCACTGCGAAAGCACGAGAAAGAAAAACTGGAAGGTCTCCAATGAAATGCAATGTCCCGTGGACCATTTATATGGCCGATTGGTATAGCCTAAAAGTGAATAGCTCGATTACCTGCGAGAAGACGTAGGTTCAATCCCCACAGAGTAAAAAATATATTTTCAATTATTGATTCTTATTTTAGATTGCCTTCGTCGTAGGAAATAGATCACTACTAATAATCATTGATTATTTTGAGCGCTGTTCCTAGTAGATTATATCCCGTTGGTATATTGTGGGGAGCCAAATTCTCGCACTCTCCATTCTGTCAATGGTTCTTCGATCTGATAATTTTTTGCAAAGTATTAATATATTTATGGGCTTTATATTTATTTCTTAAGCTGATAAGAGATGCCTCCACAGAGCATTACGGATAAGGTGGTCTCACTTTGTGTAGAATGGCAAGGTAAAGGAAAGGACACGGCAGTCATAAATTTCAATGGTCGATCAAAAAATAAAAGTTGAACTGGCTGAAATATGATCTCCTGAAGCCGCAGGAAAGCATTAACTATAGCTTTCATTTGTTAAATCCAACGGGCTCTCGCCGCTCTTGAAGGCTGTCGGGCACTATATATAAAATATACTCGGAGAAGTACTGAAACGCCGAGCTATCTTGGGAATATTGTAGGACTATGGTGGCTGAAAAAACTTTATGTTAGCAATTTGTAACGACCATATGCTTCAAAAGTTTATAAATACTCTTGGCTAGCGTGTAATTGATACCTCTTCTCTCCTTCCTCCGAAAAATGACAGTCTGTAAAAAAGGCCATAGACAAAAGGCGTCCCGTGTACACCAAGCGTTCCTGGTGAATACCCGTAAAAATCTATGATGCGTGAATGCTGGGCAATAATCGAATGACGTTAGCAGAATAACACAACACATACAACACATCATCATTTCCATATGTATAAAGTACCTGACCATCCTCAAAACGTCCAAAATCATAAAACCTCGAGGTGAGACTTCACCATCACCGGCTGTCGGTATTCGCCAGTATGTATTTACAGACTTCGTCACAATAAATATGGGAAACGCATCAAAACATTTTTGAAAAGAACTAATCTTATCGGGGTACTTTTTTTTGTTTTTCCGATCAAACCAAAACAGTTTTAAAGTACAGTCAACGATAAATATTTCAACAGTTAACGCTAATAATTTAATTACGTATATTATGTTCGTTTAATGGAATTAAGCATTTTTACTTTGTTTTATGGAAAACTTTGAATGCATTTTATCGATTATAGCGCAATTACAATAATCATTCTACAGTTATTTATAAATCATTCGTTTAACAATGCTTGCAGTATTTTCGAAACCATCTACTTCTATTAATTATAAGTGTAAAAATTTACAAAAATGCTTATGAACCTTATGTCAAAGTAAATCAAATTAACATAAAAATATAACATATTTCCCTTAAATCATACGTATTATATGAGTATATGTTCAATCTAGCATATGATACACGCATATTTCGGAAATGCTCTTTTTTTTACGAAAAAAAAATGTACATTTTATACATTTAATCCCTAATTTTGTACAACTCCATTAATTCCCTATAGTTCTTGAATATACAATCACCGCAACTAAGAAAAAAACTTAGGTTTGCGCAGCACCTGGAATATTCTCGTAAAACAATAGTGCTCTAGGCCCTACGGAGCACTGATATATTTATTTTAGTAATTCGTAAAAAATGACAGAATAACCTTCTCTGTAACATATTTAAGACAAACATATTTTTAAAAAATAATAACCTAACCCAGTGGTTCTCAAACGGTGCACCGCGGTGCACTGGTGCACCGCGAGCTTGTTGCAGGTGCACCGCGAGAAAAAATAGTAAAAAAAAAAAAGTCAAACGAAATCGTGAATCAGACCAAAATATTAATAACACAGAGAGTACAAGTGGAAGAAGTTATGACGATATTATTAGACATCATACGTCTCATACAAAAGAAAACATACCCAGTAAAATCAGAAAAATTAATCGACAGTATTCTGAAGAATATTTACGTTTCGGTTTTACTAGCAACAATGAGGAAGGATATCACATTACACTATGTGTCGTATGAGGAGAAAAACTGTCCAATAGCGCGATGTATCTCGACAAGTTAAATAGCCACTTCATTACGAAGCACGCTGATCTTACATCCAAAAGTAAAGATTACTTTGAAAGATTGTTAAGCATGCAAAAAAAACAAGCGAAATATTTTGAGAAAACTGTTAAAATTTCCGATAAGGCACTACTGGTGTCATACGTGATTGCTGAATTGATCGCTATACAATTAAAACCACATACTATAGCCAAGTCTCTAATTTTACCTGCATGTTGTGAAGTAGAAAAATTATGTTTGGTGATGAAACAAAAAATAAAATTATGAAAAATTCTGTTTCAAACGATACAATAAAAAGAAGAATTTTAAATATGTCGGATGATATTGGAAAAACAGATACTCATAATCTTTTCAAACGACATTTTGCTTTACAAGTTGACGAATTGACTGAAATTAGCAGTAAGGCACAATTACTAGGGTTCGTTCGTTTCATAATCGAAAATAAAATAGTGAATTCATATCTAAACTGCAAAGAACTTATCAAACATACGACTGGACAATATGTTTTTGATTATATTTCTTTATATTTAGAACAACTTAAAATATCGTGGAAGTCATGTGTAGGAATTTGTACAGATGGTGCTCCTTCAATGGTAGGCTCAATTAAAGGATTTGTTTCCCTTACAAAGAAAAGAAACCCTCATATTATACCTTACACTGTTTTTTACATAGAGAATCTTTAGTGTCGAAAACATTACTAGCGGCACTAAAACCTGTACTAGATCAAATTGTAAATATGGTGAATTTCATAAGATCAATACCTTTAAAAACACACATATTTAAAAAACTTTGCATTTCTATGGGAGCTTAATATGAGTCTTTGCTTTTTCACACTGAAGTCGGGTAGTTTTCTAGGGGTGAAGTTATTTCTAGATTCATAGCACTTAAAATGAGTTATTAATCGTTTTTCGAAATGAAGGTATGGATGATTTTGTTAAATGTCTTCAGAATAATGAATGGTATACTAAAGTATCATATTTAGCAGATATTTTTATATACTTAAATAACGTTAACACAACCATTCAAGGAAAAAACGAAAATTATTTGTCATCCATTGAAGAATTGTCAGGATTTAGGAAAAAATAACTCTTTGGAAAAATCTAATAAAAGAAAAAAAATAGATATGTTTCATTCACTCAACGAAAACATACTCGAAGAAATTATTTCTGCGATAATAGATCATTTAACTTTATTAGAACAAAATATCGCACATTGTTTTCCTTCTTTAAATATAGAAAATTATGACTGAATTCGAAATTCATTTGCTACAATTGATACACCGTATTGTGGATTTTCATACGATTTCTGTCCAAGATGAACATCCAGTTCTTCACATGAAGGCACTGAAAATTTTGCTACAATTTTCAACATCAAATTTATGTTAGCTTGGTTTCTCAACAATAACTAATATAAAAAATATAAAACGACAAAGACTTACAAATTTAGACGATGAATTGAGGGTAGCTATATCAAATATTCGAGCAAATATTTCTGATATATGCATAAACCAACAAGCTCAGGTATCCCATTGATTGATTTTTGGTTGATAATATAATTTAAATTTTATTAAGCATGGACGTCATTTTGGGTGGATAAGAGCCGGGAGAGAAATGACCTTCTTTCTAGATTACATTCACCTTCAAATCTTAATACAAATAATTTTAATAAAACACGTATAAATATAATAATAAATCTAAAGAAAAATTTACGAAGTAAATTTATATTCAATATTAAACATTTTTTTTCTATAACTTAAATTAAAAAGAAAATATGTCAAATAAATTTTATGTAATTTAGTATGTAACTATTTTTTAAAATAAGTATGTAACAAAAATGATTTCCATATATTTTTTTGATCTCTTGATTCTGGTGCACCGCCATTTTTTTCCACGATCAAAAGTGTACCGTGACTTCAAAAAGGGTGAAAACCACTGACCTAACCTAACCTAACCTAACCTAACCTTCTCTGTAACGTATTTAAAACAAACAAATAAAATGCGTTTTAGGTACCCTTGGATTCGAAACTGCGTCCGCTTGCTTGAACTCTTGACCATACCCACCTTCAGTTTATTAAGTGAAACAGTAAAATTATCTATGGCAGTTTTGACAATAATAATGACGATAGTTATTAGAGGATATAAAATCACCAATGTGCTTAATAAGTCCCCGCATTCATCTCCTATCCTTCCAAAATCTAAATCATAGACTAATAGAGAAAGAGTGAACAAAACATGCCAAAAAAGGCTGAGAGCCACTGCACCAGTTGATTTAATCCATTTTATATTATTCTCCTGCATACATATAAAAATATACATACCAAGAATATATCAACGTATTAGTCTAGACACCCGTATTTTTAGCATTTTGCAAAAGATGCAAAGTTGATGCTAATATTCGGAATAGATGCTAATAAATGCGAATTTCAGAAAATATGCAAATATATGCCAAAATCATCATTATTTGCGATAATTTATGTTTTTAAATATTTTTTCATTGGGTTTAACTATGTTGACTGATTATTATTAATAATCAGTCAACTTAAGCTCGATTATCGCTGAGTATGTTTTTCATCAATTTTTCTGTAAATGAACTTTGTAGTTGTAACATAGACGATTCCTGAATTATTTGCCATATTTTAAGATTATTTTGTTTAATATATATTTGATAGTATTATAAATTACAAAATTGTATTGGATTATTTTTTTTGCATTGATTTTTAAAAAAAATAGTTGTTAAAAAGATTTTAAATAGATGCTAAAATAAGCATTAAATATCTTATAACGCTAAAATCCATGCTTAAATGCTCTGAATTGCAAAAATCCAAATTTTTAAATGCTCCAAAACGCTAAAAATTAAAAAATATATGCTAAAAATACGGGTTTCTACTTATTACCCTTGACACACTGTTCATAATCTTATTTATATTTGTACATAAAGACACATAAAGGAGGTAATATTTTCCTCGCAAGGCAAAAAAATATCTGCTAGTTTTTTAATCGTTGATTCGCATTCCCTCTGCGCCCGTCTCCCATGAAGGGGCGGGAAGGGGGCGACTGGTCAGTGGCACTGCCGACCTTGAGTGTCCTTGGAAAACACACAGTCACCAGACCTGGAGGCCCAAGAGACAATTTGCTCCAGAATATTAATCATTAATTTCTCATTCTGCTACAGTGACCGCCTCTTTAGCAGCCAGGAATCACACCGAGCCGACCATTTCCGATGTATGTAGAATGAATAATTGCAGGAAGATCGAGTTAATTACTTACTAAAAAAACATTTTATTAATTTTCACCACAGCTGTAATAACTGAAAGACAAAAAGTACATAACTTCTTAGGTTTTCACGACCAGATTTGATATTGTGGCTTTTGGGTTTAGCCATGTGTGGCGAATTACTCCTTTCCAATATTTCGACCGCCATTGCAGGAATTTTCTTCAGGGTTGATGACTTAAGTCATCAACCCTGAAGAAGACCTTTTTTTTGAAGATGTATTTTTATTTTTTTAGTATACATAGAGTTTTTTATCTTCTTCTTCGTGTCAGCGCAAATTATTTTTTCCCAATATCTGGCAACATCGATAGCTCGTGTGTTGCCCAGCATTAGGTCCTGAGATGTGCAACTTGTTGGGCACATGGAGCAGCATCGTAGGTGTGAGGCGGTCTGCAGGTCTCCACAGTCGCACAGTTTTTTATAAAGTAGTAAGCTTGTAAATTATATAAGCCCTCGTCTTTTTTCAAGGCCCCTGGCTCTCGCCGTTGTGGAAGGCCGTCGAGAACTATAAATAAAATGTACTCGGTGGAACTTCGAGAGGCAGAGCTAATGTGGGATAAGGAAAGAACCATAGCGGCTGACAGAGCTGTATCCTGTATGGCAGTAGTCCGTAACTGCCATATGCTCCAGTTAGGGCAACGAACATGGTGATGATGATGATGATATTTATACGAAAACATATTTTTTTATACGAATTTGTCTTCTTAAATTTTTCGTGAAATAGTGTGTCTGATAGTCCTTTATACATTTCTTCTACATTCATCCGATCGATATGATACTTTTAGGAAATATTGAATTATCCTCGTGAAGATTAATGTCACAAAAAATATCAAAAACGGAAACGGTAAAACAGGAATGAGTGGTAATCTGTTTGTCTATTATGCATAATACACCGTTCATCCGATCGATATGAAACTTACAGGAATTATCGTGTTCATGTCCGTGATAATTACTTTGAAAAAAAACATTCAAAAACGGCAACGGATAAACAGAAAAGAAGGGCGCGTGTATCCCTATGGCAATCCGTACGTGATCACTCATTATTCATGTATTTATTATTTTTAGAGTTTTAATATTTCCGATGTGGTCTGTTGTATGCCTACAGATATTATATATTATAAATCGATTTTTGTGTTTATTTATTAAAAACACGGGAATAGGGACGAGACAGGAATGGGAATATGTGTTTCTATACCATTCAACCGATTTCGATGAAAATCACATGACTTATTGCATGTATATTCGCGAAGGTTTATGTGTAAAAATGATAAAGGGAGTGAAGTGGGAAGGGGACGAGAACGGAACCAGAATTCATACGAAAGTGCATTCCCGCGATAGTTTCCGAAGTTACAAAAGCAAAAATAAGCAAAATTACTTCAACAAACATTTTACATTGCAACGCATGCCGGTTTCACCTAATACGTAGTTAATAAAAATTATTAAAAAAAAAATATCACAAAAAAATAAATAAAATCTACGTTTCTATTTTATAGGGAAAAATATCAATTAACTTACATATGATAAAATATTTTACCTGAAAACTAAATATCCTGGATTTTGTTCTCTCGATATAGACAAAAAACACTTTTGGGAGGGTGTAAATGTATATTTCAATATTCCAATTGTTTGTATACCACTAGAGACCAATAATTCAAAAACTGTAAATATACAAATTCAGAGCAATCCCCATCTTATATGACACTTCGCTCGGTCACTAAGCCCCCTAATCGAGTCTAGAAAAAATGAACACGAATTAGATGACTAATACGAATTATTTATTGATGCATCGATTATAATTGTGTATATTTATTTTTTCAGTGGGCAATCAAGTATTTATTTTTTATTTTATAATGAAATTAATTCATTATTTTTAAACATACGACAAACTGAAGTATCATATTGACTTATAAATTAGTGTTATTAACCCATTGGTTTTACACCACAATTTTTTTACTAAAAAAATGAAATTTGCTGTGCATATTTTTTATACATGTTTATCAAATTAGGTAATGACCAAATTAAGCATTTTATACCTCCAAGTTTTATATATTACGACGACCGGCATCTTGCGTCAACAGCGCTACTGTTTTTGTCAGCGGTCGACGAAAGAATCATTGTTTCCCAGTCGCGCCCATGGCATGACGAGCGGCGCAAGGAGGAACCTCTTGGTATAGGCACAGGAAGATCCCTGTGACACATTTATTTCCCTCTGAAATACTTCAGAATCACTATCACCATATAAGAAGCTGAAGACTATCATCATCCGTCGTTATTCTCTTGTATGTGTTTACATAAATAAAAACTGAAACATAAAAACAACGGGAAGCAAGATTTAAAAAAAACTGCTGAAACCATTCATGTAAAACATATGAGCAACGGAATCAATATTATCATACTAAATTAAATACCAGCAGAAACGACAACGTATAAGTCCATCGATACTATTATGAATCGAGACGAAGTCGATAATTATCCAACGGAATTCTTGAATTCACTTCATTTTTCAGGAAAATTGGCGTGCCTATCATTTTTTTCCGAAACATAAATCTATCACGCCTTTGCAACGGTACCATTCTTTCAAAAAAAATATAAAAAATATGGTACACGCCAATTTTCAATAAAAATCTAATTTGGATATTTACGAAATTTTCAAGAGTTAGGGGGAACAGGATTCAAAAGGATGAGGAAAAGGGTGGGAACGTTATGAAACAGAGTCGGAACGGATGGGAATGGTCGGGATCAAATAATTGAAATATTCACTCATGAGATTTTGATTGTTGAACACTATTGATAATTAAATTGTTTGTTATCATAACGAGTGTCGTCAACTAATTTAAAATATAAATTGGGGATGATATGTTATACTCTCAATTTTATCAAAATTAAACTGCGTCTTAAATTTCAAATCTAACAAAAATAATTGTTTATTTTATTTTACTTAAAAATATATTTAAAAAGCATTTTTTTAAATGAAAAAAAATATGTAATAATTTAATATTCAAACTGTTTTAATAACATGAAACAAAATATGGTAAATATTTATTATTTTAAAGTGTCATAAAAATGAATCGTATTTGATATGAATATAAATATTATAGGTACGAATCGAAATTAGAAGGTATTTTCGATTTGCTGTCTCAGCAGTAGGTACGTATTGCCCTGAAATAACGTTTACAGCTGAATACGGCTCTTGGCATCCATGTTTGTTTAGTGTTTGCCGTTTGTTAAACAAGATGGTTTCTCATTGAGTCGGCTGTACGTGCGGAGTCTTTTTTTAGCCGATATATATATTATTCCAATCGTAGACTCACATTTTTACGCTCGTTTTAATTCTAATTTAATCTCTTACTTAAGAAACTGTTGTTTCGCGTTATCGAACTGCCAGAATCTTGTTTAAACCCAAAATACATATATCGTATTTTTCACAAAGAACTGGTGAGTGAAAAGTATTATTTTCAATTTTCTTTCGAATTTATAATTTTGTATCATGAACGACCCACTTTGCTTATGCGATTCCGTGCCTATTTGACAAGCAGATATACAGGTTTTTATATTTACAGAAAAGGCTTTAATCCTGTAAAGGAGGCATTTACTTGACAAGTCTATGAACATTTATATTTTGTGACATATTGCAATGAAAATCTTAAAATTGAGAAAAATCACATCTCATATGCGTCCGCCATATAAATACGGAATAGTTTTTATAGAAAAGTGTTGTGCAATGATTTATATATTTGTAGAAATTTCAATTCGGCAAAATTATAATTTTCCCAGACAGATAATGGCGGGGTTCTACCAACCACAAGGGAAAAATCTTTACCCTATTTTTAAGAATAGAAAGTGTGATATGTATGCTTAAAAATGAATTAGAATAGTTTATTATGTTGAGGTTAATGTTCCATATGCAGAGTTCTGCGTAAGGGCTGACGAGGCTAATCGCCGCGTTCTGTTATTGTAGTACATGTCATCATTATGGTTGCTTATAACAATATTTTATTTTATTAATAAATTTGATGACATGAAATTTTGATTAGAGAGGTATTTTTGGAAAACACTTCACTTCATAGTTTTATAAAATCAGTGCTATTCATATTAATGACAGGCAATAATACCTAATATTTTTCCTCATGTTTAGGTTTACCATTTTACAGTTAAAAATGTCGTCATTTTTCATACCTATTGAGTACTTCTTATAGCCTTTGACAGCAATATCAAAAAACACAATACTTTATATAATAGACGAAATTTCTGTAAATTATTTTTCTCGTTTTTCTCATTTTCACCGTTCTGCCAAAGCTTAATGTTTGAAGAACGCTGTCCTAGATAACCGAAGTAAATAATGTTTAGTTCCTTAATTTAGTTTCCATCCCTTGGAAATAATCTGTTTAATAAAGCAGCATTGACTCCATAGCTGACACATCATTTGTATTTTTTATAGCATGTGTTATTATTTCCCTGACAATTTATCTAAAGATTGTTTTCTCACTTCCATGACTGGAGAATTTTTAACCAACAATAAATTTAGCCAGAATTACTTATATCTACATTATTTACCAACATACCTTCAAAGCAACCTATTCCTAATAGAGCAGAAAAATTGAGTCTTATGATGTAGGGTTATAGTAGTAGGAACATATTCTTTCTATTTGTTTAGTATCAAATTTTTGTTTTGTTTTGCAAAGGGGCTGGCATGTAATGGAATTACCTACACTATGAAGGAGATGGTTGGAGGATGCTGTGTTTGTTCCGACGAGCGGGGTTGGCCCGACAATCCGCTCGTCTATTGTGATGGAAATGGGTGCACTGTAGCAGTTCATCAAGGTTGGTTAATTATATATTTTTATTCTTCACTGAAATACTACTTGATTAGATCAATACTATATGAACAGCCAATAGATTGTGTTAAATAAATAATGTATAATAAATAATCTACTTTTAAATATTCAACTAATATCAATTTTAAAAAATAATTAAAGGTTACTTTATTGAATGGTGTCTTATAAACGTAACAATATATATATGGAAACCTTCACTCCTGTACATTAATGCTTCTCTGGAGATGTTTCTGAAAGTTCAATGCATGAATACCAACCAATATACTTAATGCTATAACAGTCTCTCCATTTATTATATTTACATGTCCAAATGTGTATATTTCAGCATGCTATGGCATAGTGACAGTACCAACAGGTCCGTGGTTTTGCCGAAAGTGTGAAAGCTTAGACCGGCAAGCCAGAGTAGTAAGTAACAATCCCTTATATTTATCAAAACTTTTAAATTACGTGGGTTGTCCATAAAATAAGATTCCCAAGGTTTTTTTTTTTCAATGAAAAACATCTTTACTTGCATTAAATATTACATATTTGGAAAGCTTAGACTATTCCCTGTTTTTCTATATAATCGACGTTGAGATTGATGCATCTTTGCATGCGGTGTACCATCTTCATTATGCCTGAGTTGTAGAACTCCCTCGCCATGCTGCAATGGTAGTATAAAACCTCTTCTTTCAGCTCCTGTGTAGAGATGGCAGTCACTGGAGGCTATGTCCAGGCTGAAGGGCGGGTGTGTGAAAATATCCCATCGAATTTGGTTAATTTGATTGGTTGTGATATAGGCGGTGTGCGGACGAGCGGTGTCCTGATACAAACGCATTCTCTTTGCCATCACTTTACCGGCAGACAGTGCTTGAACTTGCACGGCTTCGACACCACTGAATATTTCCACTGACGGGATTGTTCTTAGGTTTCTAGTGTCGTTTAATGCAGTGTTCCCTAACCCAGCGGCCAATGTTGATAAATATGCACAAGACTGGTCACGGCAGCGAGTTGGTTGGGTGGGAGGGATAAGTGATGGGGTGAACAGACTTGCACCATAGCCTGGGAGACTAGCACACAAGTGTTTCTCGAAACTCCATTGCATTTTCAATCTTATTTTACAGACAACCCTCGTAAATGAAATATACTAAACTTTTAGAAGAAATAGTGAAACGACTTTTAAAAAAACTGAATAGTTTATTACTAAATTATTTCATTCCACTTGACTTATTTGTTTATACAATGTTTCAGCGTTGTGAACTATGCCCATCACGTGCCGGCGCCCTGAAGAGATCTGACAGTGGAGGCTGGGCTCATGTAGTTTGTGCGCTCTACATACCAGAAGTCCGCTTTGGAAATGTCACCTCCATGGAGCCTATTATTCTACAGCTTATACCACCAGAACGTTTCAATAAGGTATGTTTTCTTGTCTAAATATTTGAGTCCTCACTGTTTTCTATGACTTTTTGTAACATATACCTCTGCATACATAATTTTTCAATAATATTGATCATAATACCCTAAGAGCGATGACAAAACTACTATAACATTGCTAAAAATATAATATTTTTCATCATATTTAATTGTAATGTTAAATATTTTTATAAATTGTCAGGAATGCAAGTACACAATGAAATATTTACTTAAAATGTAATATATAATTACGTCATATTATAAAATCTTCTAAACGGCTAAATAAGTGAATATTTTAATGGTATATTTATATTAGAAAATATATTTTCAGACTTGCTACATCTGTCAAGAATCTGGAAAACTTAACAGAGCGACCGCTGGGGCTTGCATGCAATGCAATAAATTAGGTAAATATATATTCACTTATTGACATACTTATTTTTCTTTCATATCTACTCTAGCTGGAACATATGGGTCACCACAAAAGCCGCAATAAAATTCTGATAGCTGACATGAACTTTGCCAATCCTATGTTGTAAGCTCTGCACTCTCAAACTACAACAATTTCATTCTATGCAGATCCGAGGACAACTATAATGGGCTTGAGTTACTCACAAGGCATTGTTGACTGTTGAAGGGGTTTGACTTATTGTCGGGCTTCTAGCGCACAATAACCTGGACCTTTCCATCTTATTACTGTTTTAATATGACAATGTAAAACTTTTTTTTTAATTTCATTGAAATCTATTTTAATTGAAAATCAATTGTAAGTAAAATATTATAATTTTGAAAGAGATTATTATTTTGTTATTAATAGTCTATCTTGCTTTAGGCTGCAAGCAACAGTTCCATGTGACCTGTGCACAGAGCTTGGGACTCTTGTGCGAGGAAGCTGGGAACTATCTAGACAACGTCAAGTACTGTGGTTATTGTCGCCACCACTACAGTAAGCTCGTGAGTATTAGCTTCTATCATCAATACATTGCATTGCTTTTCTCAATATTTTCATCATAAATCATCTAATAAGTTATCAGTTTTCTGCTTTACAAATATATTCTATATTGTCGCTTTAAATGTCTTTAACTCTACATATTTTTTTAATATGGTAATTGAATTATGGTTTATTATGCTAACTGATTGGAAACAATATTTATTTTAAAATACAAGACTGAATTTCATAATTCATAAGTACATCTTTTAATATCCATGTCATCCACGTGGGGTGTGACTTGTCATTATCTAAATGCCCACTTTTGATTAAGTTGAGTCATTAGATTTTTATTAAACCTTCATAAATTAGGATCCCATTGCCTGTACTAAGACAGACTGTAGGACCGTAGCTTTAAAACCAAGTTTTATTATTATAGCAATAATAACAGACACTTCTACAAATCCTATGCATGCTTTTATTGCTTAAAAGTTATGTAAAGCTTTCATTTCTTACCATTCTAGTTTTCATATTAAGTGTTTTTTTTCCGGTGCTAATTTACATATGGTTTTCATAAAACCTTTTGTGTGTACACCCTTCCCCTAAATGACAATTTAGTATTTTTTATTATTTCTTATTTTAATAATGTAAAATGCTCACTAATTTTAACTTTTCTGCAAGGTTCTCCGTGAAGTTAAGTCCAGAAAATATAATGTTTATATTTTTTATCATCATAATCTTCCTTGATTACTATCACACCATTGTATTATACTAGGGATGGCCAGTACTTTGCGTTAGACCTACCTATCGCAAGGATATTTTTGTACCTATATTTTAATTCGTTCAAATGTGTTAAAACCACTCCATGTTTCTGTTCCTTTAATCTATGATTTCAAATATTTGATATATAGATAAAATGTGTAACTACAGATAAACTCTACATTACAGTTGATGATTTTTTTAGTTATTTTTTTTTACTATTACCATTTTATTATTGCTGTTATTTGATCTTTCATATTATTATTTTTAATGTATAGAACTATCAGTAATAATTATATTAAGATAGAAATACATATTTAAATTGATAAATTTGGATTTTTTTGTCAAATTAGCATTTCCTTCAGCAATTTGCCTAGCCATCATTTGCTGAATTATGTAGATTTTCGGTCTCAGCTGGTCTAAAAATAGACTTCAGATTGCATTTTCATTGTTCTAGTGAATTTATTTGCCAAAAATCGTATTTTAAACAATACTGACATAAAATTATCATTTTGATATGGCCAAAACAGCGGCAATTACGTTTTTTATTTTTTATCTTATTTCTAAGTTATATACTTCTTACAAACGGCACTTAACATTACAAGCGATATCGGTCCGTTGACATTCATAAATTTTCGCAACTAGTTGATCGTATAAAAACATGTCTAACTTTCCCCTGTATCATATAATGCTGAATAACTTCTCTTCGAGGCTATAAAGATTCTTCTGGGTCCTTTTCTTTTGAAAGTTTCTAAATTTTCTGTCTTTTCACATCTTTTCAATTTAGCTTTAGTTTTGCTTTTTCTGCCTAGTAATCAATTATGTTATGAGTACTAACAAACATTTAATTTGACAAAGGTATACTCATATTACCTGAACTTTGGCATGTTTATTGAATTGTTCAATCAGATTGGTTAATATTCTTGGCTGTCTTTAATAAATATAGATTATGGGAATTAAAATCATATTATATGAATTTTTTAATTTTTATTAGAATATTATTTTATTATTTCAATATTCTAATCAACTTTTATAGATCATTGACTATATTACAATATTATTATTAATTAAATATACATATACTATACATAAAATTCTTTTTTCAACGCGTCAATCTAAGCACAAAAACAACGGCAGAAGCGGGATGCGAACCGCGGACCTTGGAAACCAACTATGCCCCGGTATTCATACCGCTCAGCCAACTGGGCTATTGCTATGCCTAGACCGACTCGCGTTGAAACTAGTATTTATATCATTGTTATCATCGTACGATAGATGTCGCTATAGTATATATATTCAAAGTATGTATATTTTTATTTTTATTATTCAATCAGTCATCATTTATTCACAAGCTTAATATTATTAATTTCCAACAGTCTATTTATTTCGAGTCGGTCTAGGCATAGCAATAGCCCAGTTGGCTGAGCGGTATGAATACGTGGGCATAGTTGGTTTCCAAGGTCCGCGGTTCGCATCCCGCTTCTGCCGTTGTTTTTGTGCTTAGATTGACGCGTTGAAAAAAGAATTTTATGTATAGTATATGTATATTTAATTAATAATAATATTTTAATATAGTCAATGATCTATAAAAGTAGATTAGAATATTGAAATAATAAAATAATATTCTAATAAAAATTAAAAAACTCATATAATAATGTCTCCTTGAGACAATATCAAGAAGGTAAAATTATTCATCAGTAACAGGTAAATGATTGGTTATAAAGTCCGACTCGGAACTATAAGTAGTCGTTTCTCATCCATTCAGTCTATAGTTTGGTTCGAGACCCGAGTGGTACTTACTAAAATAAATAGACTGTTGGAAAGTAATAATATTAAGCTTGTGATGACTGATTGAATAATAAAAAATAAAAATATACATACTTTGAATATATACTATAGCCACATCTATCTCACGATGATAACAATGATATAAATACTAGTTTCAACGCGAGTCGGTCTAGGTATAGCAATAGCCCAGTTGGCTGAGCGGTATGAATACCTGGGCATAGTTGGTTTCCAAGGTCCGCGGTTCGCATCCCGCTTCTACCGTTGTTTTTGTGCTTAGATTGACGCGTTGAAAAAAGAATTTTAAGTATAGTATATGTATATTTAATTAATAAAATCATATTATTATTGAACATTGTCTGAAATTTTTTGACCTGTTCGGAAAAATAATTCTTTGAAGGATCATATTGTTGATTAAATACACTGTATTTTCACTTTTTCTAAAATAGAATCATACACAAAACATCCATCTTTAAAAAATCTTCATTAAACTTCATTTAATTCACATTTAAAAAAATATCAATTATATGTCCAAATAGTATATTTCAGAAGACATTGTCTTGTTCAAATATACCTGTATAATAGGTAATTTTATTTTTTCTATAACTTTCTTCCTATAATCCAAAAAAAGCAGCAACTAAAATTTCACAAACCACATAAACTTTAACACTTACTTTTAATTTGGCAAGTAATTATTGTGTCATAATTTAACTATATTAATGGTCAGTATATGTTTATAAAATGGTCAGTAACAAATAATACAAAGGTCAGAAAAATATATTAACTTGCAGTAGAAAAATATAAATTAACTGTTAATTTTTGAGCTGTGAAACTAAGTTTACTACCAATTCATTTAATTTACCGCCAAAACCTTGAATTAGTTACTGATCAAATGATACATTTAAATTTTAAAATACATACATAAAAACAAAATTGAAAAACATGAAATTACACAGAAAATCTACGCACAAAGCTAACATAATTTGGTTGTAATAAATAATATACATAATAAAATTACACAATTACAAATTATTTTATTACTTATAATTAGAAAAAATAATTAGGCATTCAGTGGCTTGGAATTAAACTCTTGAAGAAGTTGTATTTATTACCAGGGATCTTATATTTAATTTAATTAATTTTAGCTATATTATTTTAAACTTATTTCAACATTTAGACAAAAACAATACCATACATTTATTATTTTATTTTATTATATGATAATTTTTTTAATGCATAGGATTTAAAGTTGCTTTACCTTAACAATATCTCACTTTGAAATAAAATAACTGTTTTTTTCCTCCAGCACCTGAATGACTCCAATAATCCTCATCCATTATGCTGCTTTATTTTGTAATAAATTATTGTACACTTCCCTGGTGCTTTTCATACAAAACATTAACCATTCACTTTACTATGATTATTGCTTATGTCATTTCATATTGTATTATCATTCTAAAGTGCAATTATTTTCCCTGATAAATCCTCTTTGGTACAATTGACTTCCACATACCTAATCTGTTTTTTGTAAATTTTCATCACAATTAACTGTTTTGGTGGGAGTAGATTGCCCCAGTTCGTGAAGGCAGAAACCTAAAGATTCGGCTGAAAACTAAACATGAAGTTAGTATTACCTTCACTCACATCTTTCATATTATTTTGCTATTGTTTTTAGTAGTATCTTTTAAATTGCATGCATCCTGAACCATTATGATTTATCCTAAATGATTATTTGTTGAATCATTCATACCGTGTGTCTTGTTATGTAAAATGTTAATTTTAAATTTGTCACTTCAATACATTTCTTTTGTAATTGCTTATAACATTTATAGCTGATATATCATACAAAAAGGGCTTCAATATATATTAAAGTGTATATAAGAAAATTATATCATATATTTAACATAAATCAATTTAACATAGTGTTTGTAAATATTTAATAATTATACATCTGCATATTCATTAATACAAATAATATTAACAGTAAAGATCACAAAGTGAAGCCAAACTCTTAAAATATCAGTTAAGAGTGGTACATTTTTTCATGTAGAATTATTATCTTAAAAAATACTAAAATCTTGCTTTTAATAATACATAAATCAATTTATATTGAATTATAATAATGCAACATGTACATTGTGTATAAGCTGACTATTTGAAAGCTACATATTCATAACCGTCGAAAAATATCTTAATGAAAAATAACTCAAATCAATACTGCAAAAGAATAAAAATATATATTTCTTAGTAATTTTCATATGCAACTCGATTTGCATATTTCTTCAAAATCTTCAGTTTCAAATCAAGTATTTGCCATTGCATTTTTATTTGCATATGTTTAATTTCTTGCTATTTTACATGAATACTTTTTCTTTACGTTTATTTTAGAAAAAAGGGGGTAATGTGAAGACAATCCCTCCGTATAAACCAATTTCACATGATAGTCACTCAAGTGATTCTAGTCCGGAAAAGGAAGGTGAATCTTCTTCACCTGGTACATCTGGTGGAAGAAGTACTTCGTCAACACCTGTGTCTGTTGTGCAACCTAGCACTTCTGCTGCTGCAACGTCTGTCAAGCCAGTCTCAAACAAATCTGTAAGAAGACCTCTTTTTATTCAATGTTAATATAAATTTTTCATACTCGTAGTGTAGAAGGAAAGCGCTTAAGAGGAGGTCACAGGACTCACTTTTCTGCAACTCATCTGACTAATTGAAGTGCGAAATATAAAATACTTACACAATATCTTTGATACAAGTTATGAGCTACTTAAAAGATGAAGAAAAATTGCTGATGTTTGTTCAAATAAGTGTTATTATTAATATTTTGATCGTCATATGAGTCTCCCACCACTAAAAAATACTGGGTTTCTTTATGGTGCTGTATACCCATTACCCAACAATACAATTTTTAAATAAATATACATTTTAAGCTTATTTAAAATTTTACATATTGTTTAATCCAATTTTTAAACTGCCTAAAATTAAACTGTATATATAACTATAAGTTGTATTCACAGTGCACCTAGGCTAACCTAACCACTCAATTTTTCTTTTTCGGGTTGACTGGCATAATCCCATATGATGTTCCTGCAACTTGAGCTCAAAATATTTCATCAAAATTCAACTCTTTTTATGCAACCGCATGCTCCTAATACATATATATTAATACTTCTAGAATACCGTGCGCAAAGGTGCAAGTCAACAAAGCAGTACACCAAGCAAGGGGGGCTCCAAAACACCAACTCCGGTTGCTCAAAATTACAGTACGTTATTAGTATTTCCTTTTGTACACAAAAGGATACTTATATCTGTTTTCTAAATTTAAATACATGTTATTAAAAAAAACATTCCAGGATATACTACTAATTAGGAAATTACAATTGCTGAAAACAATAACTGAAATAAAAATTGAAAAAAAAATCTGGCTATTTTTGTTATTGCTTAGAATTTATAAAAGTTTTCCAAATCATATTTTAACTTTTGGAGTATGTAACAAATGTGTAATTTGTGTTCACCCAAAATGGTA
Source organism: Glossosoma conforme (assembly GCA_022606575.1). Lineage (NCBI taxonomy): Eukaryota > Metazoa > Arthropoda > Insecta > Trichoptera > Glossosomatidae > Glossosoma > Glossosoma conforme. The sequence goes on along the minus strand of JAGTXR010000264.1, from coordinate 90,572 downwards.
CTTTTTTCTTGCATATGTTAAGTGGTTAAAATGTATTGGAATCACAAAGGAGTTATGATTTATAAGATCAGTTTGAAAAGCACCAAATCATCATGTATCAAATTTAATATTGAAAATAGACAAATAATTTTCTTTGTGGAGCACCTGAAACATCATAGCATCAATTCAGAACCACTGCCTTAAACCTTCACATGATTGGTTTCTAGTTATAAAGCATTTTTTTTTTTATATTTTCCTCAAGATTATTGTTCAGCAATATTGATTGTCAATTAATTCTCACACTAGCTATCTAATACTTTCTACAATTCTTTCAACACTTATAAATTAAAATTATTAAACAAGAGATATTTAGATAATAAAAAAAAAGTCATGAGGCTTTGAAAAATCATCATTAATTTAGTATAATTACTCTAAAGCCATGGCCACAGCTGGGACAAGTACTCCCAGCACTTCCACATCGAAACACACTTCTCGTGCCAAAACTCCCACTCTTCCTCCAAAAGCAGTGGCTCCTCAAGGTCAGTCATACCATTTTAGAGAATTTTGCTAAGACATATACATATGCAAAATATTATAACTCTTGATCAATTTATATTTTTTCTTTAATAAAATATCTTTCAAGATGATTCTTGGATATTATTTTTATTTTGTAGAAAGACCTTTTACTTTTCTGAATTTCCAAGCTTCTCAATTGTAAATTTCATTTTATTGTTTATCGAAAACTCCAGTATTTTTAATTTAGCATCAACTTTATTTATATTTTATTGGAGTAGCAAGTAACTATAACTAACATTATTTTATTTGTGTCACAATTTTTTTCATTTATAAATAAAAAACTTCCCACTGTTATATCCAGTAAATCCAGTCAAATCTTTGGTGTATCAATAAGGTACAATAATATAAGTGAATATAAACACTTTAAGACCCATCCATGCCTTTTGGCATAATTCTGTGGCCATGTGTCATGAGCCGACCACGCCTTTTAGCGTTATTTCCATACTCCCTCCTGGTCTAGGGAAAAAAATTGCAATTTAATTACATTCTTTTACCACTGATGGATGATACACATACATCTTAGCTTGGAAAATCATCAAATTTTTTATTTTTATTTTATCTCTTTTATGATGATAACCACACACATAGATGGCAGTATTTTTTTAATTAGATTTGAATGTTATGTTTTTTTTTATACATTTTTTCAATTTGAGACAACAACTTAAAGATATCCTAAGTATTATATGTAGTATAGCTGCAACAATTGGAAAAATGAGTGAGTACTTAGGCATGTACCTCTATATAGACAATAATATAATGTAATTGGGTTCATACTTAAGCTAAAGACCCTCATTGATTGGTGCCTACTTCCGACCTGGGGTTAGGCAACGAAGCCCAAAGTTATCTTTACAATAGCCTAAGATTAACAACATTAATTCCATACCCTAAATAAAAGGTATGACCTGTTTGATTGTTCAGCTGAAAATTATTAAGTAATTTGGAATTTTAGTTTTTGCAAGATTATAGGCATGCAATCGTTTTTTTTATTCATTTATAGTCTTAGAACCTTCTTGTGTTGTTTATTTAATAATCAATTAATATTATCATTCATAACTTATGGCTGGCACAAATTCCTGATGTAAATTTTTAAATCAACTGCCATGATTCTCCTCTCGTCCCATTTTATATTTGCACTCAAAGCTCCGTTGAATACATATTATGAATAGTTTCTGATGGATCCTAAGAACAAAAGCTTAATGGTTGGCTAAAAGTCAAGGCACTTTAGACATTTTGGTATTTGTTATTCGTTTTTGTAAAGATCTGCCAATTAGCTTCAATCTACTTTAACAGGATACATTATTAAGTATAATATCATTATTTTTAAATACGGAGTGATGGATTATATTTTATTTACTGTACACAGGCGTGTATAATCTGACAGGCAACATTGTAGATAATTATCTATACTCTTAGTCCTAACCGTGACTCACGATTATAATGACTCGAGGTTGCCATTATGATCGAAATGACAAAAATTCTTTGATGTTTCGGACTCGATAACAGGAAATAGTGTTTAGTTCATAAGGAGTAAATAATTTACATAAGTGATTTGGTGATATGTTGATGTAACCTAGTTCACTAGTGGCTGTTCTTCCGGCTAGTACATTAAGCAAAAACAATAACCTTCTATCATTCATGAACATTTTAATTGTCAACAGATGCCTCTCATAGCTCTGGACTGGTTGTCAAATTCAATCAAAGTACATCATCCAGTAAAGTGCCACCAAGCCAACAAGATCCTGTTGTGGTCATCAGTGGCCTAGCAAGTGCTCCTCATACAACTACTTCTGGGTAATAAATATAAGAATTATTAATAAATAAATTATTTTTCCTGTAAAACACAAACAAAACAAGTCTACAAAATTAAAAACTGAACTGTCTTACCTTTTGGATTATCTAGATTAATATTTTGTATGTTATTTTTCTTTTCTCAGGGCTACAACTAATATAGCATCCATTCAGCAGCAACAACAACAACAACAGCAGCAACAACAACAGCAGCAGCAACAACAACAACAACAACAACAACAACAACAACAGCAACAGCAGCAACAGCAGCAGCAACAACAGCAACAGCAGGGAGGTCAAAAGTTTACAAACTCAAACTTTACTGAAACTGTCATTACCAAAAGTGACAGTGTGTTTGGGATTGGTGTAGAAACTAAGCAAACAAAGAAAAGAAGAGCTATTCATGCTATTAGTAGTAGCAGTAGCAGTAGCAACAGCAACTCAACATCCAGTGTTTCGGTTGTTAATCTGTCCTCACAGGTATGTAAACTTGGATATATGATAATTATTTCAAGTAGTGTATGCTCGCATACATTAATGTATTAAATTTGGTTATTTGTTTTAGGCCAATGTGATTACTGCCTCTGTCAATGCAAATACTAGTGGTGGCAGCACCTCGAGCCAGGCATGGGAAGGGCTCCATACCCACAATGAAGATTCCATTCCAGATTCAACAAATGATGATGAGATAAAAAAGGTTTCTCAATATGTCTTAATTAAATCAATTTCAATTTAATTACAACTTTTAAAAACAGGATCTACCCGTTCATAAAGTGGATTAATAATTGTATTCCTTGAATTAAAAGGATTGTTACAGTATCACAAGCCAATGCTACCAATCCTTTAAAAATGTAATTAGGTGTAATATTATTATTTTATTGTAGACTAAAATGGACTCACCTCAGATGTGTGCAAAACCAAGTACAAGTAACCAGCAACCAAGCGCTAGCGGTGGATTAAACATTCAAATGGAAACCAACTTATCAGCGGTGCCCCATCCTGCACATTATGCTCGAACTGCAGCCAGTCATACAAGCCCACCAGGAATAAGCAGCGTTCCTTCAACTTCGGGCATTTCCCACGCCGGACAAGATAGAAACCCTGCAAAGTAACATCTCCAAATATTTAAAAAAAAAACATACATATGTGTCTAAAGCAACTATCATCTTTTTTGATATTTCTCTCATCAATATCAGAGATAACGACCAAAACTTCGGAAGTTGGGATTCGAACCTTTACAACTTATATAAGTTCATAGGTTTTCACGGCCAGATTTCGCGCTGTTGCTCTTGAGTCTAGCCGTGTGTGGCGAATTTATTTTTGTTAATTCTATACACTGTGTTTTTTATTAATGTGAATCCAAATATTTATATTTTAAAAAACAGTTAAGGGCATCTACTTATGCTTTATTTCGTAAAAACTATTAGTTTGGGGGTTTTTATACAAAGTATAAAGAGACTTGTCAAAAAGACTTGTCAAAAGTTCAATAAAATCTAAGACTAATTATTACTTTTGCTGTAAAGCTAGATATAAATATTGCTGCTCATTATGCAAATTTTTAGTTAAGTATTGACCCAATCATGATTAATTTGGATGTGAAAAATATTTCAATTATTTATTTTGAATAGTACATGTTTAGGATTTTTGAACATTATATGTAGCATAATTTAAAAATGTGCAGTACTAAAACATTTAGTCCAGTATAGTTAGGGAAGAAGGTAAACTGAAAGTATTCAACAGATGGATTTTTTATATTCATTCCAAATAAAAAACTTATTATCTTACAAAAGACACGTGCATATGCTGTATATATCTTTTTTTCACTAAATAACTAATGAGTGTTTTATTTTTTAGTTTATCAGCAAGCGTCGTTCACTCAAGTAGTGGTGGAGTACCTCCAAAGCCAGCTCCACAAAGCAACTATGAAGTGGTATACAATATGTTTAATTAAAAAATATATCAAACATTATAATATCACCAATAAATTTGTCAGAATGAATCTTGTAAAATATATATGGAAAGAATGATTATCGACTTATATAAAGATTTGTATTTTTTCTTATTCACAGAATCTCTGTCTAAGATATCCTCCAACTAATATGGCAACTGGTTCTGATTTTCCTAATGAGAGGCGTTCAGATGGTCCTACGTCGTTGGTTGTGTCTGTTCCACTGCCTCAATCGGGTCAAGGACTCAATTTATCAGCTCACCAGGTTTGCATTTCTTACTTCTCTGTCGATTGTAAAAGATATCGTTTTTACTTTAAATAGCTTATTAATGAATAAGGTTTGCCTTAACGTATATCTTCTCTAACTGTGCCATCCCAGTTTTAGAAGAAATCATTATTTTATCTTATATCGTCACTCTTGTGGCAAAAATAAATAACTCAAAATTGATTGCGTTAACTTATAAAACACTAAACACTAGAGTTTCATGTGCTCTACATTTTAGCATCTGGGTTATGGAATTTGCGTTATGTCTACCCTTGATTTAAATTGAGTCTCTTTCCGCAGTATTTTTAGCATAGGAAATACGGAGACTGATTTGGCTTAAAAAGTCAAAACCTAATTCAAAGAATAGACAAGTGAATTATAATGGTTGAGGTGGCAACTTACCACTGATAACATCTAGTTGCACAAAGATAATGAAGGACCTCTTAGTAATATCCCTTGGTGATGGTTGTGCCTTGTGTGGCTTACTTGTGATGCGTAACTCCACGGCAGTCAAAGAAAACATTTGGGGTTTCCATGACATTGCCATTGTCGTCTATCATTTATAATGTTAAAACAACATTTTTCACTGGAAATTAGTTGGTATGTAAATAACCAAAGCACATGATTCATACATACATTACTTTTGTCATTAGAGTTCTACGATTGTGGAGCCAAGTTGTATTCAACCTACACCACCTCATGGGCCATCAAATACATGGGGTATAAAAACAGCTTATGAACCTCAAGTTGGACAATTTGAACATCCACTGCAGTCACCTGATGTGAGAACTGACATGGGAGGAACATCCATGGGTAAAAGACCAAGGTATTCATAAAAATAATTAATATTTTTGTATCCATTTTTTACACTTATTAATTAACTATTTCTTATTAGGTAATCTCATGATTAATTAATTATTTCTGTAATTTTTACAGCAAAACTCTTTTTTTATGAATTACTTATAATAAATAATAATATTGTATTTGTCATCAAAATTAAAAAAAAAAAACACTTTAAAAAAAAAATGTTGACCTGTAAAGTGCTTGTGACTTACATTTGAAAACTACGATGGGTTTTATACGGTTTTTGGTACAGTAACAGTTATAAATTATGATCATATAAAATCGTATAATAATTTATTTATAGATTGCAAATGGATCCAAGCATTGCAAATAAATCTAAACAAATGTCCAGAGGGCCAATAATGAAAGATCCCCGGAGCAAAATGATTCCTGTCCTGTCCGATGGCGTCCGTAACAAAAAAAGAGCAGCAATGCTTGCCCAGGCGTCTCTCGGTAATCGCTTTGTCATGGGTAACAATCTTAATATTTAAAAAACACAGTGTTATAAATAAACAGGTAATAATGTTATTTTTGAAATATGTTTTTTTATAATCAGGGTCGCCAACTGACACAATTAGTGCAATAAAGAAAAGTACTCCTCCGCCGGCTGCTCTTGGTGCAGAGCCTCAGACCATAGCTGACTCACCACCTTGCTCCCCAGGTATATTCAAATGATGATTATGCCTTAAACGTATATTGCAAAGTATATTGTTTAAAAAGTCTCTGACTTTTGCAATTAGTTTAACACGTTAACAATGGTGTACGTAAGCTGCGACGGAAAACATTTGGACAAAGTGATCTTTAAAAAATATTATGCGGATATATCATTTTTCTTTTTATGTCAAATAAATTTATATTCTAAAATGAAAGCATATCTTATTTTAAATAATAAATCCTAAATCTACTTCGTGACATTCTGTATGTAGGACCTTATCCTACATACAGGAAGTTTATAGTGACATTATTTTTTATTCATCAATATTATTATATTGACATATTATTAATGGTTAATAACCATTTATTAATTCATTACACTGTTTTTATTAACGTCTTTTCTTATTATTTTAGGGTCTGAAAGCAATCGCTCTTTTCAACCTATAAAGCCGAACTTGGACAAGTAAGAATTTTTCTATATATTTTTTTACTTATACTTTTACTAACTTGTGAAATCATTTTCAATCATATTAGTTTATAGTAATAAATTATGCCAATATATAACTGCAATTAAAATTGTACAATTTTTGTTTGACATGAAAAACCTGTTCGTTTTACAGGCAGGGTCGGGCACCTCACATGCTGGGTAACGAGCTGAACCCCGAGAGTGCGGCGGCTGCCTGCCTGTCTGAGCAACTCAACGCTGAGCTGGCGGCTCACTCTGTGTTCAGGGCCCCCTCGCCACTAGTGCCCACTCCGCTCATTAACAAGGCCACGGTAATGTTATACTTCTTAACCTGTTAACCGGAAAAGTACCTTCTTAATTTTGCATCACATAAAATGGTTCAAACTCTTTCACTAGGACGTTTCAGTATTTTCTATTTATACTGAAGATACATTAAAAGACTATGATTTTTTTTTCATTTACATTTTTTTTATATGAAGCACAATGGTAAACACAAAATTAAAAACAAGTAGATCCAGTGACCTGCATATTTTTTGTATGAAACACATATATGCATTTAAGGGTAATACATTTAGTAAAACGCATATATCCACTTTAGACAGCTTAAAAAAATAAATTATTCCTTATATATTTGGTAAATATATTCAAGAATATGCTAAAAAATATTTGAGGTGATATTCGAAGTCGTTCATACATTACGGATGTAATTAGGAGGATGCGACTGTTAAAAATTGAAAGAAAACAAAATCCAGAAAAGAGGAGAACTTAAAACTCAATAAAACTTATGGGGAACAAGAAAGCAACCTTAACAGATTATGAATTGTCAAATAAAACATGTTAACGATACATAATTTATCAATAATTTGAGTTTTCAATATTCTATATATATTATAACTTTGGCACGCCATTTGGCGAAGAAAAAAGTGGTCTTCCACCATGACAATGCACCGGCTCACACCTCCGCCCTCGCCACGACCAAATTGGGCTGCGTGCTGCAGCCCCATCCACCTTGTTCTCCACATTTGGCCCCATTCGACTTATTTTTATTTCCAAACTTGAAAAAGTCACTCGCCGGATAGAAATTTGAGTCGAATGAGGAGGACATCGCCGCCACGGAGGCCTACTTTGCAGACTTCGAAAAAACATATTGTTTAGACGGGTTAAGGAGAAGAAATTGGAGCATCGCTGGGTCAAGTGCATCGAGCTAAAAGGACAGTATGTTGAGAAATAAATCGCCACTTTTCCAAAAATTTCGTTTTTCTTTTATAGGCTTAGTACTTATCGGACCAGCCTCGTATATTACAGTGTATATAATGATGTATTACTGATTATTTTAGAGTAACAGTTCGTCAGCCAGTAGCACAGCTCCATTGGGCCTGGGCGGGGGGGCACAGAGCCTGGACCAGCTGCTGGAGAGACAATGGGAACAAGGGTCACAGTTCCTCATGGAACAAGCTCAGCATTTTGATAGTGAGTGTGATAGTGAGTTGAATTTTATAATATAATGTTTCAATGTATTATACAACTAAGCATCACCATTACAATAACTGTGTACACCTGGGTAATTCTTCAAAGTAACTATTAGTTTTCCCCAAGAAGTAGCAGTTCTATAACAATCTTTTACCCACCATGTTGAATGTAATTAATCAGATAATGCAGGGGTCACCAAACTACAGCCTTTGGACAGGAACCACCCTGCTAAGGATTTTCTAATAATTTCAAGCCCTCGGATACATTGTACACATTTTAAAATTTAAAATTCAAATTAGTAAACAATCATTCCTTACTGAAATATAATTTTTCCCTCCCTCAATATGAATTAAAGAAAACTAGATCTCTCATTAAGATGGTTCTTGTAACTTTTTAAATATAATGTATTTCAATTTCATTGTTAAAATCTTCATTTTATTATTGAATTACAAATTCACAAACTTTGACATGTATTTTGACATTCTGTATACCAGCTTCTTAACATTGCTGTATTCTAATTAATCATATGATAACGAAAGCTTCAAAAAAATGTTCATATTATTGGAAAATTGTAATGTTGGTGAATAATTGTTTTATTAAAAAGATAATATTATTTTCCACTGGTCTTAACATGAATTACGTTGAGTTACTATTAATCGTAGAAATGAGATTACGGTTTCATATACATTATACACTTTGTCAATCTATCCCTTGAGTGATTGTTGACAAGTGACAAAGTGCACAGTGCTAAAGCAACCGGTGTCATTCATGTAATTGACGGCTACTCAACCAATCTTTTTAAACAAGGTAAAATAACACTATCCAAAAACCATTTAAAGAATTTTAAAATTAATGTATAATTATTTTTTCTATTTGTCATTTATGTGCTCCGTATGAATTGGAAAATACTGAAGTTCTCAACAGACTTTCTTCCATCAACTCTCTTAAGCATTTGAAAGTACTAGTAAAGACATCAAACATTCATCACCCAAAGCTCATATACATTCAATATCCGATTACAACATTCTAGGATGTTGGATTACATAATATAACTGTACCGAGGTTTGATCTCACTGATGTTTTCTCCAACATTTAATCCCTGGACACTTGAACCCCTGTATATACATTTTTTGGACAGTTTACATTGTATTTATACATAATTATGAAGAAGCACTTAAAAAAATATTGGAAAATAATGTACAAATTAAGGTGTACTATTAATAACGAAGTTGCTTTAATCACCTGTTCTCCTTAAAAACGTATTGACTATATATATTATTTAGCATCAGTGAATTTATGTTTTTAAATATTCCTTTACTCCATTTTATTAATATATAATGCATATTTTATCAATTTTTATTTACGTTTCTTTTCAACTTAATATTGTATTTTAACAGTTGCTTCATTACTCTCATGCCTTCATCAACTGAGAACTGAAAATGTACGATTAGATGAACACGTTGGATCCTTGACACAGCGCCGAGATCACCTCTTGGCAGTTAATGCACGCCTGGCTATTCCACTTAACTCAGGTTTTACATTTTTTATCATTCTTTCAATATATTTGATGCGACTTTTATAAATAATACCTCTTATGATCAGAAAATGTTGCAAATTAATTGTTATGCTAATTTATGACCTATGTTATTTACTATGATATTTATTGACGTGTTATAAATAATCTATTATACTCTTCCACATAATTATTTCAATGGTAAATTTATAAAGTGTCCAATATTAAAATCCCTAAATCAATGAATTAAGAAGTTTCTTAACTGAAAATGTTCTTAAGTTCTTAGATTGGCTGCTGTAGGCTGAAAGATTCTAATATTTTGCAGGATTTTTTTAAAAGTGTTTCTTGAAATTACTCATTAAGAGATACTTTTTTAAAATATGCTATTTCTAGTTTAAAAACACCCAAAACCTAACTATTTTTCTTAAAAAATTCAATTAAACTGTTAATTAGTTGGGTACTTCATGGATATTATATTTTTAATGCCTAATATTTTAAAAAAAGTACTATGCACACAATGTATAATTATTTCTTATTAAACTTGCTTCTTTATAATTGCTTGTCACTGAAGCCGAAACAAGCCATTTTAATATAGAACTGTGGTTTAAATTTTTTTTTTTAAATACATATAAACAATATTTCTTCTTACCGTCATATTGCTCACTGCTGAGCATTACGGTGTCAAAAAATATCCAGTATATTGTAGTGTGTAACAATTAATACTCTATCTGAATTTGGAAATATTTACCCTAAAAAACCGACACAACTGCACCACTAGTCCCTCAACAGAGTCCCACTACGTTACCAGACATCTAATACAATAATTGTGAATTAATTCTTTCTGTATTCACAAAAGTATTCTTTGAGTAAAAAAGACCCTTTATTATTGCCTTTATTTTTATTATTATACACCATTGAAGCAAATAAGGATATCTTATATCATTATTAACTGGCGCGTATTATGTAAAATAATCTATTATTTCTAATGGGATTTATTACAATTTATTGTAAACATAAATTATGTAACTATTTTTGTCATTTTGTATCATTCATATTTATTTTACTTAACCTTTTAAATAACATTATATTTGCTTTAAATATTTGCGTACTTGTGATATGTGAATGAATGTTTGCATATATTTAATTTATTTTCACCTTATAACAGACACCACAACAGACAGATAAACAATAATTAAAAATAAATTTAAAAAACACTACTGAAGAAATAGTATGATAGGCCCTAAAAACTCTTCAAAACTCATCTTCAAACATCTATAAATAGCCCAAATTATTAATTAACTTCTACATAAATCTTTAATTAAATCAACTCTTCAGAAATGTTTTTTACTGCTCAACCAACACATTGCATCTTACAAAAAGTTCACCCTACCAAAAAAATTATTTTTCACATTTTAAATATATTTATAATAATAAAAAGTATTTTTTCAACTTCCACTCCATATTTTATATTGATATAAGCAATGCTTGCGAGACTAGAAATGACTTAGCAGTTAAGTTTTCACACAAATTATTTATTTCAGCTGGAAACATAGCTCCTGATAGTAGCAGAGTATCCAGGGACAGTGCTGGTAGCATGGCTAATATGAGGTAATCATACTATTTATTCATTTAATATTTGCAGTTATATATTGTTGTATAAAACATAGTTCACAAATATGAAGACCATATGATGGTTTTTTATGTTCTGTAATTTATTTTTAGACCATCAACATCTACAGGTCGTTCAGACAGTGTGTCAATGGAAAGGACCCAACAGGTATATCAAACACGTTCTGTAGACATATATATGTACTTATTAATCTAATGACATTATTTAAGTAATGTTTTAAAAAATATATTTTTATACTTCAAAATTGTAAATATTAATACTGGATACAAAACTTTTTTTTTAATTGATGCAGGTAGTAAATCGAGAAATTCAACCGAAGTCCAGCTGAAAACCAACAAAAGATGGAGGTGGGGGGGGCTCTCATGGAGTGATATCCCCTCCCGTTTCCCAGCGTGGTAAGCACAAAACCAAGTCATCTTACATTAACCAACCGAGTGATGATGCCAACACATTTGTAAAACCTCCAACATTTGAAGCCCTGGGAATCATCGATGAACCACTAGCTCCTATAAAGACAGTGATTCATGATACATCTGGTGTGCAGAAGGCTGCTGAATCTATTCTTAGTCAGCTGGAGAAGAATGAATCGGATACTAGTGGCAGTTGTAGTATTAAGCTAGTGATGGATGATAAAGCTTCAGAAGAAGGCCGGTCGGCGCCCAAGAGTGACGGAGAGCAAGGCAGCAGCAGTGGAAGCTCCACCAGTGCGCCGGTGCCACCTTCACCCGCTACAGCTCAAGGAAAATTTCAAGACTTTTCAATTGAATACATACTGAGTCAAAATATGTAAACATTGACCATCACTACGCATTGTATCATTCAAGTTATGTTATATACTATGTACATATTTTATCTCTATTTTGATTAAGGAGGCTACTCTAAATCACTCCGATATAAAATTAAAAAGATGTGCTTGGGAAGAGATAGTTCAATGTATATAATATATAGCAGTTATAACTCCTTTATTATTTTTGCTGCCAAAAACCATAATTTATAGAGGTATAGTGTTTCAATGAAAATGATCAATTAATTATTATTGAACTGTAAATGTTGCTTTAAAGGTGTATAGTCTTCAAAATAGATAATGTGACGAAAAATCAATTCTTCATTTTATGTATCAAATATTTTAATCTAATCAATTTATCTAAGATTTTATTTAAGATCTAATTATTCTCATGAATTGATAAATTTTTATTTACCTACAACATTTATGCTTGCAATTTGGCACAATTTAACTTACAAAAAAATGGTCTGATAAAGCTGATCTATCATTGAAAAATTGTTATAATAAGAACAATGTATGATATTTATTTGTGTTTTTCATATTTTTGTAAATTATTTACGAAATTACAATAGTATTTGCAAGTTTATTTTATTTAGCTGATAGCTATAGATGCCCTATTTAACAAATAGTTTAAATAATACATTGTAAATAGTTCCTGGATGTAATTAAAAATACATCAAATTAATTTTTTTACAGTTTTGTAAAATACCTTTTTAAATATTACTACATAATTTTACTATACATTTGAAAGTTTCACATTTGTGTGATTTCAATATTTATCAAAGAATATTTACAGATGCTGAAATGGAATCTGAATACTTAATAATTAAACCCAATTTCTTGATAGTTTCAGAAGCTTCCACTCAGATAAATTTTTAGTGAGTTCTTTTTATTTCTCATTAACCTATTCACTCAGTCTGATGTCTATAGTAGTAATGATCTTTACATGGATTTTTTGGCCTCATATTTCAGATTTATTTTCCTGTTGTAATATTCAAAATTAGTTATATCACCGAATTTAAAATTTATTCGATTCCAGTTAAAAACTTTATGTAACAACTGATATATTGATTTACTGCATTTTTTGTACAATGTATATTAATTGTCAAAATTTTAATTTACAAATCCACCGAAAAGGCACTGCAGTCATATGATTAAGTGCAATTTTTCTTCATATTATTTACTTCATTAACATCAGAGAGAATTGACAGGCTACAAATAGAAAAACTTGCGTCCAATTGATGTTTGTTTAACTTTAATATTAACATAAGAAATGAAATTTGCTTTTTTGAAGCATACAAAAAGAACACAAGTTATTTATCTTCAAAATGAAGATTAAATACATTTTAAATATATAAATATTTATATGTATATTATGATTTATATATAAATATGGAATAAAAATTATGTATTTTATATTAATGTAATGTGTCATTAACTGGACATTTTAACTCTCTTAATATCCATTTGTTTTTTTAAGTAAACATCACATAATAAAATTAAATAGTGTTTGGGTGTGTGTGTGTGTATGTCTATGATGTATGCATGTCCGTGCGTCCCTAGTCTTGACGTCCAGTAATCTATCACTCTTTCATAAGTCAATGTTCTTCACATTTAATTTTTTCCAATGCGGTACACAATCAAATATATAATATATGTTCATAATTATATAAGCGAAATAACAAAGCTTATTTCACTTTTATGACATGTGGCTTAAAGAGCCAAACCGGTCAACGGTAATGAATTTTAACAACATAATTTTCTAATCATGCTGTTGTTCGTGAAATAAACACATATTACATATTTTGCTTGATTTGTTCATTTCCTGACAAATATGCTTTAATTATAAATGTCATAATATATACAAATACTTTAACCATGAATGTGGATATCAAATAGTGGTTAAATTTACTATTGGTAGTCAACAAAATTATTCAAATTTAAAAAGAAAAATAGCTTCTTACTAATTTTGTAAGAACAGTTGAAACTAATATAGTTATTCCTGCCAGATAATAAGTGTATAGTAAATAAAATGATTATAAAACATCTTATTAAAAAATCACCAATAGCCAATGCCTCCCGGGTATTATGCAGTATTGAAAGCAAGGGGACTCTTGGGTATTAAGAGGGTTACGTCGAAATTTGCTTATGTAAAATGTAACATCACATTTTACATATTTTTGCTTTCAAAAATTGACAATATAATGGTTTTTTTGTGTCTTTCTCATTATTTGATGTACCAAAGTTATTAGGAATTGCTATTTCAATTATATGTAATAATCGTCCTCACCCACCCACTGGTATAATTAATTGTATTTTTTTAGAAATATTTTTTTGGTTCTTATTTGTGTATCCTATTATACAGTTAAAAGTGGTTAAGAAATATTTTACATATTTATCATTTTAGGGCTAAGTTCAAATATTAATTTTAAAAAAACTAAATGTTTTATAATATTATTAAAAGACATATTATTTGATATTGTGGCTTTTGGGTTTAGCCGTGTGTGGCGAATTTCTTCTCTCCGATATTTCGACCGCCATTGGTTGATGACTTTGTTGACAAAGTCATCAACCCTGAAGAACACCCCTGCAATGGCGGTCGAAATATCGGAGAGAAGAAATTCGCCACACACGGCTAAACCCAAAAGCCACAATATCAACTCTGGCCGTGAAAAACCTAAGAAGTTATTGACATATTATTTATATGCCATTATTTATTTTTTAATTGCTGGGTAAAATAAATATGGGTATGTTTATTTTGCAGTGTGATAAAGTGACAAAAAGTTGTGGCATGTCAGGGTTGAGATTAAGTGACATTGACTAAGTCTACGGAATTAATTTCTTTCTGGTGGTTTTTATAAAGTACAATTCCAAGCCAAATAATAATGTATTTTAAATACATTAATGAACTGTGTTTATGTTATGAAAAATGTTTATTAGGTGAAATTAGCAACAAAAAAAACAATATTGGAAAATGGAACCACATTACATTAATATTGAATTGGAAAACTTGACTGACTTGTAACAGTTTCTAACTGTGAATAATGTTAAAATATTTAACAAAATCAATACTAGGTTTTAGCTGATGAATAGTTTTAACACATTTACCATTATGAACGTATTGTATGCGGGTATTTTTTATCGCGTAATAAAAGGTAGCACAGGCCATTTTGCTAATTTTTTGTGCAAATCGCATCATTCAGTAAAATTAAGTTGACTTTAGTTTTTTTTCAATTATACCTTTTTTATTTACAATGAAATATATGATGAATTATTTTTATCAAACCTTAAACAGATAAATACTGGAAAAACTGCTGGAAATTAAAATAAAGGTAATGGATCATGTAAAAATTCCGATTTATTGAAAGTATTTAACCCTTTCGCATCGGTTGTCGGCATATGCCGTCATAAGATTCCCTGACTGCTGACATCGGTTGACGTGATATATCGCTTTGCTACTTTCTTAGAAAAGTTTGTTATGCATCATCTGATAGCTAAAGGATACAAGAACCAATATGATATATGAAAATAGACCAGATACTAGTTTTATTATTCAAATACTAGTTTTACTATTGACAGTATAATTTGTATTCAAACCGAGCCGTAATGAAAGGGTTAAAAAAAGTATAAGTACAACATGTAACTTATTGCCATGCCTTAGGGTACTTATTTCACTATTGTACGTATTAAAATTCTAAATATTTTTATGGATTCGTTAACCTGCTTGTTATCATCCCTAGAATAAATGTATTTGTACATCACCTGTATTCTACTGCTGGTTTATAAACAACATACTAATATGTGTCCAGCACTATACAACCAGTATTTTTCTTATGGCATGGAATAAAATTAATTAAATCCATTACCAATTCACGCAATCGATAAATGCTTGCAGATTTCACATGATAAGCATAACATTTTGAATACTTTGTGTAACATAAAATGACACAACATTATAAATTGTAAAGTTATTTCAGCAAAGCCACCACCAGAATGAAAATATTATATATCAGCAAAAAACTCATAGTAGAGTTTTTATTTGTATAATGATTTTAGTCCATATATATTTATAGTTCTTTTACACAAAATTAATTATCTAGTTATTTTGTAGTCACCTTAACTAGTTGACTTGAAATAATATTTTGATATACAATAGGATATTAAAAAGCTTTTCTTCTAAATTACATTTTTAAAATACCAAATATATAAATTTTTTGATTTATTAACAGAGCTCTTAATATTTTACCACCTAATCTTCTTTTATTATTGAGCACAAAGTGAATATTATCTCTTAATATTTATTTATACATTAAATGTATTGAAATTTGTGCTGTATTAATTATGAATTATCTATCATGGAATATTTTCAAAATAGGTCATCAAGTTTCTTTACAATAAAACTTTAATTATTTAATGATACAAAAGCTTCATAATGAATTATTGTAAAATAGAAAGTATCGACCAATATAACATTAAATTGTCTTTTTATAATTAGATGTATCATTTGCGTTTTAACAAAAATCATTATTTTTAAAAGATTTACACAGCCATGATAAACATGCAAAACTATAATCTCTAATAATATGATCATAATTAAATGTCTAAATGTATTACTTGATGTTTATAATTTTAATGCTCAATGCAATATCCATATACTACATTTTTTACTGTGTCACCAATATTCCACATGCAGTTTGTATCACTACTAAGGTGTTGTTATCAGGCAACGACCAGAGATAACATAAATGAATTATAACTGTTTTATGTAGCAGTTATTAGACTTGACTGAAGCATGTCCATCGGAGTATCACATATTTGGTAAGACTTTAATAATATATATATATATATATATGTATATATATATATATATATGTATATGTATATATGCATGTAATATGAAAATTATACATATACTCTTGATGTCTACCCATTTATATTATATTGATGGATACATTTGTGTGAAATATTTATTCCATAATTAGTGTATTTCTCAATATTAACCTTTAAACGCTCAGTGGTCCCATATGGGACCCCAAATTTGCGTCGTTCAATACCCTAGCAGGCCAATGTTTGTAATGTTTGGTCGCACAATAGATTCTTGCATGAACTTACTTTAGTACTATTATTACAAATTAATGTAATCCGATTGTGAAATGAACCATAAGCACTTCCTGTATCGGACCGTAGGGCATTGAACGACACAAATCTGCGGTCCTGTAAGGAAACCACTGGGTGTTTAAAGGTTAATGACTTTAAATGGTTAATTGTAAGAAAATTTTCGAATCCAACATACCTTTTTGTCTCAGATAAATGTTGTGTATCCCAACTCTATGTATACCTACTTATTATTAACAGGGTGATGAGTACTTGGTACAATAAAAAGGTTTTTTAGTTTGATATTCATTAAATTAATCTCCAAACATTAGTCTTCATAGAAGATGACATCGGGCATTGGAAGAATTGAATCATTGTAACATTTCTATATTGTTTGATATATCATCACTCATCAGGTTAGTAACACAAAATTATTCATCAAATGTGATTTTTTTAAATATCAGGAAAACCATTTTTATGTGGAACCTCTTAAAGTACAGTTAATTGTAACAGGCGTAATTTATGATCGTAAAGGAAGTAATTGCAAAATTTTAATTCTAAATTTCAAATGATTTATTTTTATTACTGATAAATGGCACATATTGTCTATCTATTTGATAATTTAGTAAATTAAATATTATGTATTTGATAAATTAAAGGACGATTATAGTAAAGTATAGTAAATTTCTTCCAATTCAACCTTCTAAGGACGTTTAGTAGTTTTACCAATTTTATACAAGCCTTTCTTTTAATAATCTACTTACAGGAGCATACTGAGGGGAGGGGCAAGGGAGGTATATGTCCCTGGGCGCCTTTCTTCGACAATCTTATTATCTAATAATTACAATATGTAGTAAGATGAATGATATGCCATTTGTGTTGGTCGTTCCCAGAAGCACAATTCCCTCAAAATGTCACTGTCAAGTTATTTTGGTAAATGTATAAGACTATGAAATCATAAAAATGTTGATAAAATAATTTCCGCTATAACTTGGATCTAGCAATAATAACATATGGTTGTTACTAGGTATATTTAATTTTATAAAATTTCAAAGTGTTTAAAATACTAGACTTCTTCTATTCATAAGAATATATACAATTTTTATTGTGTTACTAACCTGACCAAATATTCCCTAACAAGTATTGAGTACCTGTTTCCCTATATATAGTGTATATCCATTGCAAGTTCTTATGCATAAATAATAATATGCTGTATGTGTTTCTCAATAAAAGCTAGGCTCAAGGATTCAGATCAGTATATCATGTTGTACTTCAGTAAAATAATTTGTCTATAATATAATATATTTATCCTACCAGAGAAACTTCTTATACCAATAAACCCTACAAAACTTCTTCTATACCAGTTCACCAGCTGCAGCGTATGGCCTCCATATCTTTCTGCTATTAAGTTTTGTCAGAGGATTCAATAATAATAATATGAATCGGTAGTGAAGGTTTTTCTAACTTTATTTACTCGGTGCCATCTCCTTTTCCTTGGTATTTATGGTTATTTGGACATATTATCTTGTGTTGTATGCCGACATATATAAAATAATCTGTAAAACTGATTGGTTTTACCGTTAATGTGGTGACCAAGTTATGTAACTTGGTCACCACATTAGTAATTTGTTTCCGTCATGGCCAATTCAAATATTAATAATTATTATATGGATTTTTTTTATTTTTATTAGAATATTATTTTATTATTTCAATATTCTAATCTACTTTTATAGATCATTGACTATATTACAATATTATTATTAATTAAATATACATATACTATACATAAAATTCTTTTTTCAACGTGTCAATCCAAGAACAAAAATAACGGCAGAAGCGGGATGCGAACCGCGGACCTTGGAAACCAACTATGCCCGGGTATTCATACCGCTCAGCCGACTTGGCTATTACTATGCCTGGACCGACTCGCGTTGAAACTAGTATTTATGTCATTGTTATCATCGTATGATAGTCGCAGTTTTTATTTTCCTTTTATGTAAACACATACAAAAGAATACCATCAGATGGAGTAGGAAGATCCTACTGGGTACTACAACAAATAAAATCATTAATTTGTAAATATAATATGGATAAAATATATAATGATTATCAGTGTGTCCATGTGTTACTGAATATACATTTATAACTATTTTGTCTCAAATGCAATCAAAAATATAATAGGTTTGGTAAAATATATGAAATAATAAATATTATCACTTTATTGTTTCATTTGTTTTTAATAATTTTTGATGATACATACTGCACTTCACGGAAAAAAAATATTCTATCAAAATAATTAATTATAAAGTTTAACCCTCCAAGGATGACATTTTATTTTATGTAAAAAAAACACAATCTTAATTTAATTTTAATCAAAAAATTAATGTCCAATCTTTCTCAAGCAATAAACATTTTTTAAAAAGTAATAAGACTATTGTTATAATAATAATAAAAAATAATATAAACATTTCTAAAAAGTTGTCGGTCGTAAGCGCTAAAGCGACCAAACATTTGGAGTTGAAATACATGGGAAATATTTGAAAACATCTGCGATATTATATAATTAGATGAATATTTGTTATTATTTTAGAAATGTAAAAAAAATATTATGGTTGTCTAAGCATAATATTTTTATGGTTAGACATTTTATGCAACTGAGAACAAAAAAATTAAGATGAATTTTAAATATAATAAAAGTGTTTACGGTAATTGTTTTTGGAACTGTAAAAGTGTTGTAAGCTATTTTTAAAAATCTGTAATAAAACAATTACGGTTTTGAGATCCAAACACGAATAAAATAATAGCAATCTGATTTTGGTAATTGAAAAAATGATTGTGAACGGATATGCTTTTTAACTGAAATTTAAATAACCTTTGTGATATAAAGTTAGAGAAAGTTCGTAATAGGCAGATAAGCTATCATGTTTACTGTTGTTATTCCATTACGCTAGTACTTGGAGGGTTAAGCAACATTTAAGAAAAAAATAGATAGCACTGATATTTTTAAAAAATGTGAAATATTCACTTTTAATGAAATCAGCCTTGTCCTTTTTAATTATCATGAAACATTGTTAAAATTTATAAAATGTATTTGTATATCTCATTACTTAAGGAGCATCAAAATACATTATCAATTATTGGAATAATATACCTTGTGGTACCTTGTCTTTTTTTATTCTTTATCAATTATTTTACATGTGATTTTCAATTTTTGTTATACCTGTATTAATGTTATATGTTTTTAACAGTTTTATTTTTATGCATTTTAATTCAACCAATATTCTTTTAATATTTTTTCTGTCTTTTATATTATCTTATAAATCTATTCATGATATTGGAAATAACAAATTACTAAATCAATTTTTTGAGACTGGTCTATCATTTAGCTGTTGCTAAGAATTTATGTTTATCCAGAAAAAAGTAAAAAAATTATGTATTCATATTTATATTATCAATAAATGTATCATGTAATAAAAACAAATTCATTTCATTTGTAATATTTTTCACTTTTACTAGTAGTTCTTAATGCTTTTAGCATTGCAGAGCAGCAGTAACGGTACGAAACGTTCATAGAACACCAAAATCATCAATATTAACCCTTTGAGCGGTATCCACGTACCGGTATTTTCACACACCTTGGCGCATTATTTTAAATCGCACGCTTTCAATTTCAAATAAAATTTGATAACGTATTTTTTTATAAATTCTACATAGATTTATCAATGATAAGTAAAAATCATTAGAATTTTATCATACATTTTTAAATAAATAAAAACAAGTAAACATTGCGAAAAAAAATATTTAAGCGACGGTGTTTTGACTTCAATACATATGTAGATCTTTATTGTTGTAATCCTCACCATCGGTCCACTTTGCCGGCGGTCATAGCTCAATGGTCAAAGCGTTTGCTTTGCTAACCAAAGGTCGCGGGTTCAATCCCCGACGGAAATTAAAAAAAAAAAGTATTTTGAATCGATTACAGAGCCCGTGAGGTTGGTGTGAATTTGATCCATCACCCATAAAATGACAGTCATAGACTATTAATTCAAATTGGTGGTAGACGAAAGTCGTCCCGTGAAGACAACCCATTCATAGTAAATTCCTGTAATAATAAAGGATGATGCGTGAATCTTGGGCTGTAGTCTATGGCGTTGGCGGATCAACACTCCACATGCAGCGTTTAGCCATACACACCATGGTAAGCGTCATAGAATTCCACAGATGAGACAAAAAATTACTATCACCATCTGTCGGTATTCTCCTGTATGTGTTTACATAAAAAAAAATAAAAAATAAAAAAAAATCTCAATACATTAAGACTAATCACATACCAATTAATTTTTGAAATAACCTTTTCAATTGTTGTACCCGCACATATACAACCTGTAAATATGTGTACTAATATAGGATCTTGTCCATACTTACATAAGCCACGGCCTGTTTTTATTTTTTCATTATTAAAGATGGTCTTCAGGAAGGCCGAAACATGTAAACATTAAAATAAATTGTGAATCAAAACTAAATATTTTTAATTTATTAATTTTTTACTTAAAATTAATTATTAAATTATGATATAATACTATCCGAAGCCGACCAGTAATTAGAATTCCAAAATTAACTCTATCTGCTGTATCTCACACATAATTAATACGTTAGATTTATTTAATTCGATTAACAAAAAAGTCGTCAAAAATTCAAATATTGAAATAGTTTATTCGAATATCGAATTTCGTTTCAAAATATTCAGTACCTTACGTTAATACCTACTTAAAATACCTACTAAAATTACCTACTTAAAATAACTTCAAGTCAATGAATTTTTGTTTACGGCGTTGCTAAGGAAACACAATGTTCTAAATTGGCCGTTGTGTATTACAATAGTCTTGTATGAAAACATGTTTTACGTAAATATTCAATTAATTTTTGTAATAAAATCAAATTTTGAGTATCCTATCTTTTTCCTTTTAGTATCAGCAATAATTCGACAAAGTATTATCGCAATCGGGTTAATGGTAACGGAATGCATCAAAGACACACAGATAGACAGACAGACAGACAGACAGACAGACAGACAGACAGACAGACAATGATTTATATATATATAGATAAGCTGCCATTATGAACTACAAAAATCTGTAAATACTCTACTGATGGAGCTTTCATCAAAGAATTATTGATTAAATCTCGAGTAGTTCCTAATACAGTTGTAAACAACAGAGTCACCAATGACTAAGAATATAAACAAATAAAATAATTAGCAAATAAAATGGAAGCTTTTTCGATTGCATATGATGAAAGTACGGACATGGAAGGGATAATTCAGTTAACAAGTGTAGGTAAATCTGTACCTCTTTAAAAACCGCTCTGCATCAAAACTATTTGCAGGACACTAAATTGATAGAAAGGCAGAATTATTAATCATTAATTAAATCATTTAAAAAAATGTGAATTATCCTCTAAACATTGAGTGGTTGTTAATGTTGCAAATAGATGTTGCAGTAGTATGTTTTTCATTAATTTGGAAAATGTATCTTCTTCCAGGTACTTGCGGATTAAAAAAAGATTTAATGTTTCATAAAAGACACTCCTCTCATTTTTATCTAAATGTGACTTGAGCTTTAACAAACTTTTACGGGAAACCGACTTAAAAATATTAATCACTTTTGATTTTGTATTTTCATCAAATCATATTCGATATAAAAATGCCACTTATGTTATGCCCTAGAGAATTTTTTATTCCCATAATTTCATCCCACAATAAATGGTAAAAAAGGTACGAAGGTGAAATTAATTATTTTTTTATATTTGACTAACTAATTTGTGATTTTTTTCTAATCTTTTTATTTACGAGTGGTTATAAAAAACCTCAAAATATATTATAATTTAAATTACGTATTCCTCAAAAATAATAAATAGTAGGTATTTTCAAATTGTTTTTTGTCTATGCTTCTATTATATTTTACTCTGTTGATCGAGAAGATGTAAAAAGTTAATTTAGTGTCAACTGTCAAGATGAGTTTAAAAGATACTTTAATTTCCCATATTCAAGCGAAGTTCTCCAGCGGTGAGAATGTTATCCGTATTCTGAACGATGCCGTCCTGGTTTGTCCTGAATGGGCTCGCAGAGAGCGCCTCTTGGTAGTGGTAGAGTGCGGCGATGAAAAAGCAGTATTCATTCTTCTCTCTTCGTGCTTTCCTCCGAGATCATTTTCTGATATATCTATAGAACATGTTTTGCCGATCGATACAGATTTTAAATGTGAAATAGACGATGGCAAGAGGAATATTGAAATATTCGTTTATCTGACTTTGATTTCACGCAAATCTAAATTCGTTTTCGAATTGAAACCTGGAAATCATACTAGTGACTTTGTAGATCAACTGTTCAGAGGAATCGACGCTGCTGGAAAAGTGGCCCCTCAACAGCATGTTTGGCTTCAGAAGTATAAGGGGCTCAACAGGAAAAGCACCGATCTGTCGGAGATGGCTGATGCGGACAGTCCCGACATTGTCGTTCCTCGCCAGAGCATCGCTCAGGGCACCACGCCTATTGCCGCCAGAGAGAGTATTATCAAGTATCAGATGCAAATGAAAGAAGGCGACTTTACAAACACCCAAACATTCCACATATTCATTGGGACTTGGAACGTTAACGGGCAGTCGCCGCGCGCCTCGCTGCAGGAGTGGCTGGGCAGCGGCGCGCAGCCCGAGCCGCCGGACGTGTACGCCGTGGGCTTCCAGGAGCTGGACCTGTCCAAGGAGGCCTTCCTGTTCGACTTCACGCCACGCGAGGCCGAGTGGCTGGACGCCGTGTGCGCGGCCCTGAGCTCGCGCGCTCGCTACGCCAAGCTGGAGCTCGTGCGCCTGGTGGGCATGATGCTGGTGCTGCTGGTCAAGGAGGAGCATATGCCCTTTGTTAAGAACGTAGACTGTGATACAGTGGGAACAGGCATTATGGGTAAAATGGGCAACAAAGGCGGCGTGTCCATCAGATTTGAACTTCACAACACCTCCCTGTGCTTTGTTAACTCTCACCTCGCAGCTCATGTAGAAGAGTTCCAGAGACGCAACCAAGACTATCATGATATTTGCAGTAGAACACAGTTCAATCAGTTTCGGCCTCCAAAAGGAATAAAAGATCACGATCAAATATTCTGGCTCGGTGACCTTAATTATAGAATCACAGAAATGGACCATGTGACTGTTAAGCAGCATTTACTAAACAAGCAGTATGAAGCGGTACTACAAGCAGATCAACTGAAGAAGCAACATGCATTACGTAATGTGTTCAGCGGCTACCAAGAAGGACCCATCAGCTTCCAGCCCACCTATAAGTACGACCCCGGCACTGACAACTGGGACTCCAGTGAGAAGACTAGGGCGCCCGCTTGGTGTGACAGAATACTATGGAAAGGAGATTCCATCTTACAAAAGTACTACACCAGCCATCCACTTTTAAATACGAGTGATCATAAACCCGTAAGTGCCCTTTTTAGTTGTCAAGTCAAAGTTGTCGATACCAAAAAACATAGAAAAGTTCTTGAAGAAGTAATTAAAAAATTAGATAAATTAGAAAATGAGTTTTTACCGCATGTTACAGTCGACCCTACTGAAATCGTTTTTGACACGGTTCGGTACTTGGAACCACAAATACAAGAAGTTTGTATTGCTAACACTGGACAAGTCCCCGTCCAGTTTGAGTTTATTAAGAAGTTGGAAGAAGCAACTTATTGTAAGGATTGGCTAAATATCAAACCTTATATGAAATGTATTCACCCTGGGGAAAAGTGTGATGTCAAGCTTGAAGTGTTTGTCAATAAAAAGTCAGCTTTTAAGATGAATTCTGGAGAAGATAAATTGTATGACATTTTAGTTTTGCATTTAGATGGAGGGAAAGATATATTTATAACAGTGACAGGAACATATGAAAGAAGTTGTTTTGGCAGTTCAATAGAAGCTTTAGTACATATTAAAGTTCCCGTCAGGGAAATCCCAGTAGGCAAGTTAATGGAATTAGAAAATAACAGGCATCAAAATGTAAATTCAAATAATGACTGGTATTCAATTCCAAAAGAAATATGGTTTTTAGTTGATCATATATACAGGCATGGTTTAAAACAACCAAATTTATTTGAACAGCCTGGCTTGCAATCGGAGTTGTTGCTCATAAGGAATTGGTTGGACAATGGATCAGCATCTCCTTTGCCTGGAAGTGTTCATTCCATTGCTGAGGCTCTTCTCATACTCCTGGAAAGTACAGCTGAACCTATCATTCCATACAACCATCATAGTATCTGCCTCAGTGCATCCACTAATTACTTGCAATGTAAGCAAATTGTAATGCAGCTCCCTGAACAAAGAAAGAATGTTTTTCTTTATCTTTGTGCATTTTTGCAAGAAGTGTTACATCACAGTGCAGACAATGGTGTTGATTCAAAAACTTTGGCCACATTATTTGGCTCTATATTTTTGAGAGACCCACCAAATCCTCAATCTCAAAGCAAATCTAGAACAGCTTCTGATAGAAAAAAATCTAATTTTGTTCATCATTTTCTTGTAAATGATCAAAGTGATTTTATTTTGGGTCGTTAAAATAAAAATATAATTCTCTTAATTAAAAAAAAAAATCTTGAAGATTTTTAAGGTGTTCCCATTATAATTATATACTCATAATAAATATTTATAATCAATGATAATTGTTAAAAAAACATTATTGTTTTCCAAAACCGCATATTATAATTATTTTACATGTCCATTACAGTTCCAAGAGTAAGGATGCAGTTAATACTTCATGATTGAAAAGGAATCTATAAGAAAATATTTTATTAAATTATTCATAATTTTAGAATTAATTTTAATTAAAAAATTAATAATTTAAAAATATTTAGTTTTTAACAATTTATAATAAATTGTGAATCAAAACTAAATATTTTTAATTTATTAATTTTTTAATTAAAATTAATTCTAAAATTATAATTATGCAGTTTCACCAAGTATTGTCAGTTGATAACCTTAATGTTATTAAATCATTCCTCAATTACATTGTATAAAATAAGATTTGAGTAAAAGATTATCCATTTATAATCATTATTGCTTGCGAAGTTGATGTGAATATTTTTTGATGGTGATTTTTAATAAAAGTACGACAATTAGTACTAGCTTCTTTATTTCCTCCTCAAGATATTGATTGTTTTGCATTATGTATCATTTTACTTAAGCAGATAAATGCTATTTTCTAGTTTCCATATATTATTTTAATAATAACACTGGAATCATAATCAGATTTCTGTTAAAACTAATCTAAACCTGTATGCGCTGATAGTAGATATTATAAATACATTTGGATACACCCATGCGGATTAGTAATGAAGCGCGTCTCCGTGTTTTGCTACATAGTTAAAATTTGTTTATAACCACTTAAACCAAGTGGTTTTAAACAAATTTCCTATAACCCTTATACTGTTAATTGCCTTAACAGTATAAGGGTTATAGAAAAATATATATATATTACATTTTGCCTTTGTGGAACCATTTGTCACCTTCATACAGTGTTAAACTATCTTGTTATCAAAGCCAATAATAAATGTTACCTTTTTGCTAAATTATTTCCAAAATGCTGGAAAAAAAAATGTTAGCAGTATTGGAATGTGTGAAATATAACTCAGTAAAGCTGTATTGTATGCCTTTTACATATAACCCTATTGTTTTTTTAGATTTAAATATATTATTTATTTAGAAAAATTAAAAAAAAAACTATAATTAAACATTTAAAATACATTAAAAGTATATTTATAGAAAGGCATAATATGGGTACACCTATCCTCTTCTTACGCGTCTTTTTTTTACTGCGCAATTTATTTGTTGTTACTCGATTTTCCTCCAAATTTTATTTAATTAGTTTGAGCAAACTTAAGAATTGGGCAAAAGTCAAAAAAATCTGAAAGGATTATATCTCGTGACCGAAAGTACCAGTATTGAATAATTTCTATAAGTGAATATAATTGTTCATGCAATACCTACGAATCTGTTTCTCATTGTATTTTTATAACCATTACAGAAAAGAAACAAAAAAAAACTTTACTACGTTTTTGGTACTTTTTTATGTGACATTTTGATTATTGCAACCTATTTATTGAATAACATTAAGGTTTTCAACTGACAATACTTGGTAAAACTGCATTATTATAATATAAAATTATTTTAATAAAAAAAGTAACATTTTTTTTTTTAGTTTTGGTTTACATTTATTTTAAACGATTGCATGTTTTGGCCTCCCTGCAGACCATCTTCAATAATCTCGTAATCGTTTAAAATAAATGTGAATCAAAACTAAATATTTTTGAATTTTTAATTAAAATTAATTTTAAATTAGAATTACATGAAAGTTGTTTTTTTTTATGTGATTTTTTACCCTCCATTTTATGGAATGAATGCATCGCGTAAAAAAAGGATAAGGTGTACACAATACTATTAGTTAATAAACGTAGTATATGAAACTATATTGTAAGATATGGATACTTTTTAATTATTTATTAGAATATTATTTTATTATTTCAATATTCTAATCTACTTTTATAGATCATTGACTATATTACAATATTATAAGCAATTTAATATACATATACTATACATAAAAATCCTTTAACGAGTCAATTCATTCAGAAAAAATATCGGCGGGAGCGGGATGCGAACCGCGGACCTTTGGAACCAACATTTTGCCCAGGTAATTATACCGCTCGGCCACCGGGCCAATTTCTAAATTTTTCAAAAATTTCAAATTTTTCAAAAAATAAAAATATACATACTTTGAATATATACTATAGCGACATCTACCATACGATGATAACTTATATAGAAAATCAGAGACGAGTCATCTCAGGTGGAAGAAATTGGCCCGTTGGCCGAGCGGTATAATTACCTGGGCAAAATGTTGGTTCCAAAGGTCCGCGGTTCGTATCCCGCTCCCGCCGATATTTTTTCTGAATGAATTGACTCGTTAAAGGATTTTTATGTATAGTATATGTACATTTAATTGCTTATTATATTGTAAGAATTGATTTTTAATTTCATAATTTACTAAAGGGATTATATTTTTATGATTACATTGTTAATAATATAATAAAATTAATGTACACTTTATATGCATTTCATCAT
The DNA here is from genome assembly GCA_022606575.1 of Glossosoma conforme. Lineage (NCBI taxonomy): Eukaryota > Metazoa > Arthropoda > Insecta > Trichoptera > Glossosomatidae > Glossosoma > Glossosoma conforme. Next base: position 62,408 of record JAGTXR010000264.1, on the reverse strand, counting down.
TGAAATCAGTGAAAAATATTAGAATGTTTGTACTTAGAAATATTTACATTACATTTTCCATTCATAAATTATGTAATCATTTTATATGCTATTATTTCTTACTGTTAGGATTACTTTGGGTTTGGCCCTTAAAGATATTACGCATGTTCCTAAAGGAACGTCTTTATGACAGTGACAACTGAAAGTTGGCAGGATATACTCTATGGACATGCACTCTCTGTGGTGTTGCCAGCAAGATCAGGAGTGTTATCCCAATAATTACGCATTAATTAACCCTTTTGCATCGGCATATGCCGTCATAAGATTCCCCGACCATTGGCATGGGTTGACGTGATATATCATTTTGCTACTTTCTTAGAATAGTTTTGTATGCATCATTTGATAGCTAAAGGATACAAAAACCATTACCACCACATGTGATATATGAAAATAGACCAGATAAGTACATTTATGCTTCAAATACTAGTTTTATAATTGACAGTATAATTTGTATTCAAACCGAGCCGTAATGAAAGGGTTAAAGACATTATAGAGCAATCGTTCATTCCAACAATATACTAACAAGTCAAAATAGTACTCAGATACAATATATTTAAAATTGTTGATGGAAAATCTTGGACTCTTACAAATAAATACAACAAAATTTAAATAGCATTTCATTTTTCTGTGAATCGAGAATTAATTCTCAATTTGAAAAACACCCCTTTCATACATATATATTGTATTTGTGCATATATGTTAAAAAATTAACAATAAATGTATAATTTGTTAAAATATTAATTGTTAAAATATGCATAGCTATAGCGATGTTACCTTATACCTAATCTACACATTTACGTCACCAAATTCTTATGCTGTTGCACAATTCCATTGTTACTCTATACTCTATAGCAACAGTTACAAAACACCAGTCCTGTATGAATTTTCATCGAGAACTAATATTCAATATATATGTATATTTTTACAAAATACAATAGAACCTTGATTGACTACCTTCATCCTTAATTAGTCCGGATAAGGACAAATTCTGATAATAAAAAAAAACATAATTGACAGGAAAAAACAAGTTTCGTCAGTAAGTATTTTTTTATTTATTTAGATTTACAAATAGCTTTAATATGAAATTATTTTTTACTAAAATTTGCGAGGGGGACCCCCCTACAAATCTCTTCTTTGTCTCCTTGATCGTGATCCTCTGAGGCAGATAATATACGCCTGATGCATATTGCATTAGACTCCTGACCAATATTTTATGCGGGGCATACGTGCAAATCAGCATGTCCACTGTTTTTGTTTATTTTGACCGATCCGGATAATCGAAAATTCAGGTAATTGAGGTCCGGATAATCCGAGGTTCTACTGTATTAATTTCATACATATTGTAAACCTACTTATCAAATATTCAAATAGTCCTGTGAAATGACAAATATTTTGAAATAGTGCATATAAAATCTCAAAAAGGGTAAAATAAAATGTTTTGGATAATTGACTATGGTGCATTTTCTGCTTTTCCTCTGAACTTAAACTTAACACTTGGCGTTCATTTTTTTTTATAATAAAAGGTGCTCTGCGACCTCAATAATGTCAAGAAACTCTGTTGTATGTGTTTATATTAGGTGATTTCCCTATAGAACCTAAGTAATTTGTTAATACACCCAACCTAACCTGATCCCTTATCAGATAAATTATCAATTTACAAAAGATGTTAAAATTACAAAATGGCAAAGGTTAGAATAAGTTAGTTTAGGTTATGCTACTTTAGGTAAGGTTAGATCAAATCACTAACTTTCTTTTACTCCCGAGTTGTAATTTTAACATCTTCCATGAATCGTATTCATAAGGAATTTGATCAAATCTCCGTTTTCATCATTTTGCTGCGTCATGTATAATAAAATGGTGAATAGTATTACTTCCTAGAAGGAGTTGCATCAACTCTATAGTATTTTATTTTAGAGCTGTTAACTTAGGCCAAGAAGTGTATTAAAGAATTTCAGTAAGAATAAATTTCATTTGATGCAAAGAGATTGTAAATATCCCATCCTCAGCCTGCCTCTAAAAATTGCAATCCCGAAAAATATTTTTTTGGGTTTCCAATTTGATAAATTAATTTGTTGAGAAAACATTACACTCCTGGAAATATGGTTAGAACAATGTAATTATTTTTGTAATGATTAGTGGAGATTTTCTTGTTTTGCAGGTTAATATTTTTTTTTGCTTTCAGTTCTAAAGTCAGAAAAAAGCCATCCTTAAAGAGGTTTTGAAAAATTGATTGAACTTTTTCCACCTGTAGCTTATTATTATACTATTATTGAAATCATGTTATATTGTTTATGTGCTTTAAAAATATCCGTACCACATTCATACTGACTTAGATAATAAATGCAAATGTACATATAATTTCTAGCATTACTATAAATGTTAAATAACGACAGTTGATCAACATGAAATTCTAACCATGTTGTGCAAACATTAATTTAATACAAGCAATGGCTATTAAAAAAAAATCTAGGATTTGTAAAAAAAAAAATAACTTTTGTTACTTTGCACTTATGCCAATCTTCATGAAATTTTAAATGTGTTGGTAACTGTGACTAAAAAGTGTTTTCCTTGTTGAACATATTTGTGTTATTTTATTGTTTTTTTTTTTGTAATTTTATCTTTATACTGTATGAAATTTAATCGCCTAATAAAAAATAATTCAAAAATATATACCTTTATTTATGTTTTATAATACTTTCATATTGCACTGAAGGCAAAAAAAATAAAGGTCTTACTTAACCTTTTACACGCCTACTATTATATACACCCAACAATACACCTCAGCAGTTACCTCTCACACATGACAAGACAAGTGTTTTATTGAAAACTAGGGTGAATAGTTATTTTTAAAAATTGCAGGGCTGCCACAATCGATTTATTAGTGTAGGTACACAAAAAACTACTTGTCCTACCATATTTTTCTAGCAGTCTATCTCGGATTTATAAATGTCTTCTCCTCAGACAACATCTGTCATTCAACTTTGAAATGAATGGATATTTTTATTGTGTAATATGGGTCATGATAATGATATATGCATGGTTCATGCATGTATATTAGTTGTCCTGAATGAGAACCAGTGCTGTAACTATTATGTTCGGGATGATTTCTCGGATAAAACACTTCGAAAATCATTGGCAAAGGTGGGCAATAGAGGAATCTGTTGTATGGTGGCAGAATCTTATTGGTCATATATATTTTTTGTATATATATATATATCAATATAATACATTTTTGAGAACATCTTACCTTTATTTTTTGTGCTGTTTTATGGATTAACCATTTTGATATGTTATCTTTTGATATCTATCAAGCTCTTGATTTATTTTATTTCAGTAAATGGGTGATGGATGTGTACTTTGTAATTGAGTGGTTGAATCATAATTTTGGAAACACTTTCATTTCTAAGGTTAAAAATAAAATAACGGTTATTTTTTAAAATTTATTACATGAAGAAACCAAACTTTGACAAAATGTTAACTATTAATCCATTTAGCATTCTTAAAACTACTGTTTTTTTTTTTGGTTTTATGTATTTTTATCCCAAAAACATGAACAAAGATAAAATTTTACCTTTAAGTAATATGAGGTAGTTTTAACATAGTTTTGAAAAAAAAAAACAAATTTAAACTCGAAATTATTAACTTAAATTTAAATGGATGAATTCATTACAATAAAATTAATAAAATAGAACTTATTGAATGTGTGCAGGGCTAAGTTACATACTACATGCAAATTAATTATGCTTAATAAACAATGATTAATTGTATTTTTATTTCATTTTTATTTAATGACTATTCCATTGTTGATAATGCCCTTATACCTTGTAGAGCCTGCACACTGAGCCGGGCTGCGAGCAGTGCAGAACCACAGTTAAACTAGTATCACACAGATGATGCGGGGAAGCACTGCCCAATAGCCGGCGACAATACTTTTCTACCAAACCAAATCAAACTACTTTGGACAGCCAAACTGTTTATAATCAAATATGTGGTTCAGAAATTTTAATTCCGCCCATCTTAGCTTATTGTAGATTGACACCCCATCCAATTCTCTGAATGTTTCAGTCTACAACCAAAAAGCACAAGTATCATTCAAAAATAAATTATTTTGAAGACATTACAAGAAACAACAAATTTAGTATAGCTGCTAAGTTCATTACAAGATGTTTTATTCTCACACATTGAAGTGGTTCATAAACAACTTATACAGTCCAAATATACAATGTTGGTAAAATAATTTTAAAAAAAGCAAAGTTATTTTTGGCTGCCCATCTTATTAAAATATTCAAACAGTGAAAAAATATTTCTTATTGTATATAAGTTCATGAATGACAGGATACAATAATAATTAAAACATCCTCAGAACAGTCCCACAGTGTAGTTCAGTCTCTAGACCATTCTGAGGGCACTCCTACACACATGCACCTTTGGTACATTTATTAAACATGTTTAATTTGGTGTTTCACATTTAATAATTAACTTAGCATTTTTTATAAAGTGTAAAAAATGTGTCTGAAATCTATATTATTTTCGGGTGCTATAATCAATCCATTTAGCCAATAGTTCCTCGAAATAAATTAAATAATGTGAAACATGTTTAATAGTCGATACCCAGAGGAACATGAGCATGGTTGCAATAAAACATACTCACATATATTATACATATATTATACATATATTTTATATTATGCAGTTTACCTTCTGTTTTCGGTGTTAAATAGAACTACAACTAAACGTAATAAAATAGTATAATAGTAATTGAAAAATTCATAGTAAGGGGAAAATATTTATAGTCTATCCAGTGTATGAAGAACCCTATGACACATTTATTGCCCTGTGCTAAATATCGTCCGATATAACGTTGTAAAAACGTTCGCTACCTATATTAATTTTATCAACATAAACAAAAGCCTCTCTTCTTACAAATAATACGTTATTTAGGTAAATATATCATAATAAAAACAAAATAATAAAAAATATATGCATATTGTTAAAAATTAGAAAAAATACAGCAATTTGTAAAAATAATAATACAATATCTGACGCTTGTAGAACGCCATCTCACATTACTGCGAAAACCAGTGTTGGGGTATAGATAATCGTATTTTCGATTGTTTTTGTAAATACCTACTAAAATAAAATATTAGAATTATTATCAATTATAAGTGAATATTAACAGGTTTTAAGAGACATGTGAAACAAACTTTAAATAATAATATTACTAATATGAAAATTATGAAGAAAAGCGAGTCTAAAGATAAATATTAGCACATAACTAAGCTTAACTTAGCACTTACTAAGAGACGTCGCACTGCCTTGAAATAATCCGACTAAAATTTAGAGAACCTACCAGTTTAAGTGTTGGTATTTCGTTGCGGTGATAGTATGCATATACGTGATTCCGAATTGCCGCCAAATTAAAGCTATCGGGTTTTGTAATTGAGCATTTTCTCTGTCGTTTCTTATTTGGTGTTAATATTTTTTTCTCTTCTAATGAAGATTCACCGTATTTCTCCTCTGTGATCCGAGATACTGTAGATTTACTGATTCCTAGGGCATACGCGACCCGATCTCGAATGTTTTCTTTAATGAAACAACTTTAACAATACTAACAAAAAATATAATAATTACAACAAAAAACACAAATCAATCGAAGAACAACGCGCTACTAAAAGTCGGACATTTGTACTGATCCACACGCCGCCATGCGGAAAAAATGATACTAAAATATAATTATTTACGAAGAAGAGAAGAAAAATCGATATAATAGAATAAAAAATGTTCCCCCATCTCTTTTACACAGAGCAATAAAAGTGCCATATGTATCAAGCTAAGACTTCCCAAATATAATATTCGCTGCACTTTAAATTCTATTATTTTATAATAGAGATGTTTATATACGATTCACTTTGAATATAAATTCGATTTTTTTCGAAGGAGAGAAAAAAAAATTGACCTAATCGAAATAAATATTTTTGCCCCATCCCTTTTACAAGGGGCAATAAATGTGTCATAGGGTTCTTCATATACTGGATGGACTATAAGATTGCAAGCATTTTTGCCTACGAAATAAGGTTTGGGACTTCATACCATACTTAAAGAATTTGTAATTTGAAAGATAATCATTATCACGACAGGTTAAGTGAAGTGCATTACAAATGCCATGATTTATTAAATATTAATGATTCCATGTAGTGATTACATTTTTAAACATATTTTTAAAAAACACTCAAAGAAATACATTGAGAAGACAGCTGGGGGCAAAGCAGTCGTATCTGCAATATAATTTATACCTATTTCATTAATGTTTACATAAAATTACACAGACACTTATCAGAAAAACAGCATTTTTTGTGATTTTCAATAGCTTCTAGACAAAATTACAAGACATACATTTATTTTTTGTTGCTAACAGATTTTTCTTCTTAATTATATTTTAAACACCCAAAACATTATTTTTAATCTAAGCTGTTAAGTGACTTATGATACATAGTAGTTTATTTTCACATCATTCTACACCCATGTGAACTTAAAATGCTTGCAGATACGAAAGCAGCCTTTAAATGCCACACAAAATTATGAGAAAGTACAAATCTCCAGTATGATACGACAAGTGTTCCATTACACTGAAGATATTTCAATCGACAGCTCTAAAAGTTTGTCTTTCTGTCATATTTATACTAAGCATACATCTGATAAAACAAATTCTTTTGATTATTAACAATCAAAAAGTAAAATATTACATAATTCAAAAATATGCTAATGTATATCCTAGGTATGTCCACCTAAAATAAATAAATGACAATATGGTATTTTAAGAGTTCATTGAAAAAATCTGGGATCTGATCAAGTAAAAAAGGAAAAGGTCAATCATTGAATACTTCAATATTTTATATTCGCTTTCTATACTTGTCAAATTTTTGCATAAAAATTTATATCCTAATTTGAATTTCCCGTAGTAAAAATAAGTGAAACTTAGTATTAAAAAAACTTAGATGTTAATCCCGATTTATATTCAGGGTCGCTGGCCTGGCCCAACATGGACTAGCCTAGCTCCACCTACCCCACTTCATACCTGCATGAAAGGTTTTTCTTTTCACAATTTTCATGTATATTTCTTTCATATACATTCCTTTTCATATATATTTTTAACTGATGGTAAAACAAAGGTTTGAAAATAATGTATATACTGTAATTAGTTGACCCTTATTATAATGGACATACATATGTTATACATTTAGCAGCATTTCTTGTTGAACTCGACCCCTTGATAAGATTATGTTTATAAGTTGACACACAACATTCATTTACTGACACCTATGAAAAGTAATAACAAACTTACTGTCTCCTTAAATTTAAGTCTTCGACTAAAATCATATATCAAGGAAACATTATTACAACATTTACAACAATGAAATACTTTGTGTGTACAAAACAAATCTTAAGTATACATACAAGCATTGTGGGCCAGTAGTGCAAGAAATGCTGAATTACAGCAGATGGGAGTATTGTTGTTTAATTTTCCACATTCTCGTCATTTATTTAGTCAAAATCAGCTTTATCGGTTTCAAATGCAGGATATTGGAATGAACGCCAATAAAATATTACCGCCTTGTTCAAAATCACTGTGAAACGTTGCAACGTTGTACAAATTATTACAGGCTTAATAAATAAATAAAACACTAATAATTAGTGACTTTTTAGTGAATATCATATATCACAATATTATTCACTTCGTTGATTGTGATTCTCTAGAATCTCTAAAAAGAACCTGCTCAATAAAACGATATTTGAAGTCTGATGGAAAATTGCTAGTTCTATTTATAGTCCAATAGTTTTTTAGTTGTGTTTATTTTCAGGATAATTTTGATTTTTCTATCACTTTTAATTCAAAGTAACTAGTTACATTAGTCATTTGTTCAGGATTATTATTTAATACCTGTTTTCATTTAAATATATGTATGTTTTCACTCACATACAATTTTTTATCACACCACCAATAAAATAAGTAAAAAAAAAGCAAATTCTTACAGAATAATAAAAAGTTTAAACATACTGCAAATAACTGCTGCATGGATCAAGGCTAGGTCAAAAATGTCTCATGCAGACATTTTCCATCTGTCAAAGGAAACACCAATTCCTTCCTTTTTTGTAACTTAACTTTTTTGTTTAAAACTAGGAGTAATCCTAGAAAACTGTTGTTTGCACCATGGTCAATTTTTTTACTATAGTGAAGAAATTTTCCTGACTTTTTATCAGAGGTGGGATCAAAAAAGATGTTATTATTTATGATATATGTAGGCTCCACTTTTGACATTTTTCACTGAAATAAGCCTAGGTAAAAGCTATATCAATTTCAGTATATAAAATGTAATCTTTCATTTATTTGCAAAATTTAAGATTTCAATTTTTCCTTCGATAAATGTCAATTTTTAATAATACAAAACATTTCACTTCATTTAAAAAATATTACTTTTACAAACAAAAATAGCAAGTTCAGTGGAGTCCTACATGGGCAATGTCTATACAACAGAATTATAAAATGTATGTTATACTGCTATGAAGACAATTGTGTATGCCGAAAAAACAATTGAAGATAATATTTATTGAAATATTACTTTCAAAATATAATAAACCTTTCAAAAACTTTAAACTACAATACAAAAAAAAACCATATAAAAATTTGCAAAGGAACTCATAAACAGGCAATAAGAATATGTTGTTCTGTAAATAGTGCATAGGGCTTATATCCACCACACAGCAGTGGGGAATGCTGCTAGTCCTGCAGAGAAATGACTATCTTTGTAATGGATATCAACAGATCCGTAAAAAAATTGGGATTCAGTCATCAGGATCCCAGAAATAAATGGAGCATACCCAGACACTTAGCACTTGAAACACATGTGGATTACAATTGAAAGAGATATTGAATTACCAGTTTAGGAGCTCCTTTATTAACCACTTCACCCTCGGGTTATTTACAAAAAAAATGTTCCAAAAACATCACCTTTTTAATTAAGTTTTATTATACATTGTTGAAAGAAAATTAAAAAAAATATTTTTTTTAAAATACATATAAAAAAAATCATAAAATTTATATTTCATAAAAATATTACAAAAATTGAATGGAATCCGCATTTTCAGGCTTAAAGGTTTCCTCTTATAAACTAACACAAATGATAAGAACTCAGAGAAGTGCACAGGCACACTGAAGATAAAACTTTAAAAATATTTTCTCTCCAGGGTGAAGTGGTTAAACAAGAGTATAATTAACAGTTTTCCTTCATAGCAGAATATTAAAATTATTTATACAAATATGCAAGAATTGTGCATAGAAATATGTATTTGAAGGTAAACCAAATTTATAAGAGCATTGCTCCGTTTAATCCGTAGCGTGTTAACAAAGTGAGTACATTTGCTTATATTGCCGTAAGTTATGTTATTTTTGTGAGATTTAATTTTTTTAGCTATGCCAAAGCTTTTTTACTAAGACTTCAGTGAGATGAGGTTCTCATTTGACTGAATATATATATATATATAAAGTAGGATAAATTTTACTACTTCAGTTGCAAGACAACCTACCTCATTACAAAGGCGCAGATGTTTCTGAAATACTTTTTGATAGGTTTATGAGCAAAATTGTTAAATCGAACGAAAGATAAAAAAATGATTTTGGGATAAAATAGTGTAGAAAAGATTTTTTCTTTATGTAAATAAATCTATTCTCCGACATGCTTCATTGGCATGTTTTCGAGAAGTTGCTGGTTTCCGATATCTCACATACAAAAATACTTTGGGCAGGCTTGAGAACATTATTTAACAATTTTTTATACTTTAATAATCTCTCATTAAAAATATCTCACTTGGCACATATACAACATGTTAAGTTTATCTTTAATAAATCCTATGATAGAAAACAATGTGACATCTGTCACTGTACGCTACGGTATCACTTCAAATTTAAAGTCCCTTCATTGGAAATTTCTAATACAAGTAAATTACAAAACTTAAGAAAAATAAAGAAACAATCAACAAACCATCACTAGAACATTGTTTATTCTAGTCATTTTTCATTCTTATCACTCCAACAATTAAAATATCAAAAATAAATGTTATAAGATTGATATATTTATTATACTTATCTCACATTATATTATATTCTCACACTATACACAAGGCCTTAACAGCCCCTCATGAGCCAAGACCTCTTCATGTAAGTCACAATCATGACTATTTGACAAAACCTAAGGCAATAAGAACTCATAACACTTGCATGACATTTAACCATGGCATAATGTAGCAAAGCGTTCCAGAATCCATAAATATTCAATTGCAGTTATTTGATGGTTTCGTATATTGCCAGATCTATGAATGGGTTTATTATGTCACATCCCACAGAGGAGTTTTGAATGAACGCTTGGCTTAGCGTCTTTTTATCAACTCCTGATATTGTTTGCATTAAGCTTTAGAAAAATGCAAATTATTACAATTTTCGTTATTCATTGTGCCGAAAAAACTGAGTGTTATTGTTTTGTAGAATAGGGGAATAATTTTATATTCTATACATTTTCATAATAAAATATAGATAATAAACTTATTGGATTAGACTATTTAACACACGAATTCAATAGACATGCTAGTACAGTATCTTGCATTTAATAAGTAATAATACATTGATGATCAAGACAACGGGACACTGCATTTGTGAAATCATAACAAATAATAATGAACATCCCATGATGAGTTACAAACACTCTTGCCAATAAGATACTTAAGCAAATAATTCATGTTAGGTGTTGGGCATTTATTATTTACAATCAATACTTTAGCTGTATTATCTAGGGAAACATAAAGACCAATGTAATTAGATTTATATACAAGAAAACAAATTACTTTAATTAAATGCTTTGTGTACCTTTAAAAGTTAATAAACCACCCTGTGTTACAAATGTGTTTATTTAGTAATAAAGCTGGCATGAACATTCATTTTTGAATTTAATTCATCTGTTACTATATTCCCTTACAAAAAATATATATATAGACTTTTTGTAATAAATATATAAGAAAATATATCTATGTAAACAAGTGGTAAAGATAAGAAAAATAAAATTAATTTCAGAAAATCATTGCTAAGTTGTGGAATCAGTAGTTTACAAACAAAAATAATCAGGTTTAAGTACGTTCACTTAAAAGTGTTCCAACAATATTTAAAAATTTATGATAATGAATAATTCATGGATAGTACATTTATTTGGTATAAAAGAGGGAGATTATTAAAAAAACATAAATTAAGTATATTATAATTATCATCTTAAATATATTACTAGTAAGACTCTGGAGAGGTGAACTACATTTCAGGTTGCAAATATACTTTTATGTGTAGAGGAACATAAAGAAAGGAGAAAGAAGTAAACTTTATAATATATTATTGTTCACCTCAAAAGGAATAGATCTATTTCATGAAGCACCATTTGATTTAAATCTGTAGTTGCGATTCAAAAGAGAATTAAGCCATCTACCCACAAGTCCTTAGGCATTCATGTGCATTACAACATATACAATAAAGTATTGTTTCCAATTGAAGGGTGTACTTGGCTTTATTCTCTTGAATGACAATGATTTAAATTTATTGAATTGCAAAATTTGCATGAGGTAGAAAATTGAATCAATTCAAACAGTGAAAACTACAGGTGAACTGCACTTATCTCATTATTCTTAATTATTAGGTAACTGTTAGGAGACACTATTCTACCATAAGTAGACAGGTCATTGTTGCAAGCTCACCTGCAATCAGTCATCTATGGTAAAATGTTTAATAATATTATTAAATATTGTAATGTATCTATAAATTACTTTGAATAAAAAATAATTGTAGTGGCTATATCCTTAAAACACACAAGAGTTCATTACTGGTCGGAGTTAGTTAAGTCCATTGTGCAGATATGCAATAATAAACTGCTTAAAACTCAGAAAGGCTTCACAATAAATTGAATTATTTCATTATGTATAAAATAATAAATTCCAAAATGTTTATTCTAGATCAAAACTACAACAGGGAATTCTCAATATGTAATGCACTTGAAATAAGTGGATGAACAAAAATAGTTCTACTTCAACTAACAAATACCGTATTTACAAAAGTAATAAAATTGTAAAAATGTCTTTCCTCAGAAAGTTACTTTATATATCGGATATACATATATCGGAAACATTTAGTTATTGTTATTAGTAATTTTGCAAATTACATGTTTCCTTGTTGTAGTATTGTACCATGTCATTTAGTAAAATAAGTCTCATTAATATCAGCATCTATAAAATCTTACTTCTGCGTAGTTAACCATTGCTGTTAGTATAATGCAGTACTGGAGCATATTCGGTAGTAGGACATGTTATATTAATGCTACTTACTATGTGCAGACCGATAATTGATTTTGTTTTATCCTATAGGTAGTCAAAAATTTACCACAACTGAAGAGACCAGTTACAAGCCAAAGAACAGTTTTAGTATTACTGCTCTCTTAATTAATTAATATATCTGCTATAAAAATTAAACCTTTATATAAAAGCAATCATGTTTAACCACGCGTTATGCAATTAACGTTTTATAACTCAAAAATAAAAAGGTTAGGTATCAATATTGTTATGCTTACAAATATAAAAGTATAGTAATTCGTATTTCATACCTATAGCTCACAAATAATTGCTAAAATTTAGCAATTTGTTTTTACTTAAGTGTATCATTATAAAAATTTGTGTATGGTAACAATTTATAATGAGGTAGAGAACTGACAATTGAACAATGTTTTCTCAGCTATTGAAGAGAAATGAATGCAACACTTAATAATAACTAATTCAATTTACAATAAAAATATTTAAAAAAAACCCGGTTTAAAGAAGTGAAGTAGAAGAAAACAGCAACATAATGTTATCAGAACAAAACATGTTCATCCACAGGAAACAACAACACTGCAGACTTGTTTGTTCATGTATGAAGCAACAACTGAGAATAGCAAGTTACCGACATGTTACATGTCACACAAATGTGGTCAGTTTCTTACTATCAAATTACTTTCAGATGCCAACAAGTTTTTCAGAACAAATGAATTAAAATTACACTTAAATCCCATTTTACACTTTTTATCATGGTTTCAAAATAATACAGTGCATGTATAAAAATGTAATATTAGTTTTTAGGATACTATCACCCCTAACATACATTTTCCACTCAATATTTGCAGATGAATTCTATAGGGGTGACTTAAGTTATTTGATAGTGATAAGGAATAACCTGTTCGTTGTCTTTTTTATAAAATGGGGATATGCCCCTAATACATTTTTATAATAAGAAACCTAATTCACATTACTAATTTTCAGTTTTTCTACACATTTTTTCTAGGAATGTGTCCTCCATGAACAAAAGTTATATAAAGAGTATAATAAGATCAAGTGTACAATTATTGAATTATTATTTTTTATTCGGATAACCGACCACAAAACTCTGTTTTCAAATTGTTGCATATCACCAACATTATTTATTTTTTATAAGCATTTGATATATCAATCCTAGAGTCAACATTCCCTTCATATGTTTCATAAGAATCAACTCCATCATCTAATATTTTAACTCCATATGCAGGAATCATATCGAAAAAATGATTTATTAATAATTCAGGGAAATACTTCCTTAGCATTTTGCTGTAAGAAAAATATATCAAATATTCAAATAGTAAGAAATATTATTCTCCATATAGCTATAGTAAGTTGTTACTAGTCAGTTTTCTCAATAATGCCTGTTTCCAATACCATATTTTAAACATCATGTAGCTACCTTTTGTTGGCCAGAAAGGTGAAATTCACATCGTATACAAAACATTTCATACATCCTCAAATGGTACATCAGAATATTCATTATAATGGTGTTAACATTTATATAACACACAAAAATGTATGTATATCATAATACGTATTTTATACCTAAATATTAAATCATCTATTATAATAATATGCAATAATTCGTAGACGAGGTAGTATTAGGTATAATTATAGAAAAACAAGTGTAAAATGAGTTCCCATAATGTCAAGCATTGTATGGACCACCCAAAATAACTACGGATGTGTTAATTGTAAATATTCAATGTGTATTTGTAGTAATGTTCAAAAGAAAAATAAAATGGCTAAAAAAGTTTATCAGCAATGCCATAACATTTTAAACTATTTTTCTTCTCATCCTTCGCAACAGTCCAACCAGAAACACTATAAATAAAATATAAAATAAGAATATATAAATAATTAATTGAATAATTATAACAGTAGGTCTGAATGAATGAATGCAGTACATTTATATATTTTTTTGTAACTATACCACGGAATAACCAAGTACAGTAAAACATTCAGATATATGTGAGAAACATTCAGACAACAAGCTAACAGGTTTACCATTTACATTTATAAAATAAATAACACCAACTTGAAAGACTTCAATGAATATTTCATGATTAGATGACAAATAATCAATAAATAAGTTACAACATCAAGTATTAAGGGTCCAATATAAAATGTAATATTCAACCTTGAATACTTGAATCAATTGATTTTACAGGGATTGTAGATTACTTGTTTGGATAAAATTGATTTAAAAAATTTAAAACATATCTTTTTTGGAATTGGTGGTATCTTGTTCAGGTCGGCAACTCCATGGGGAGCTTATTTAGACTGTGCGGGGAAAAGGGGGGGAAGTTCACTGTTGCTGGGGCGGAGTGGAGGGGGCAGCTAGACCGCGGCGGTGACGGCCAGGTGTGTTCACCTGGACCATGGCTCGGATGCGCCTCTGGGCAGACTGAAAACAACATTTTAACATTCAAAATAAAGCGTATGCATTCTTACTAAAGCTATATTTGGACCCGATTACTTATATCATAATAATTTCCCCGGTGCAGACCTAACAAAAGATTTTTTTGGGTGTCTTGTGACTTACTAATTCTACCTCACCACTCCTCAAGAACCTATTGGACAAGTTGTACAAAGGTTGTTAGGAGAATACATATTTGGCATTATGAAATACGTCAACACCTAATCACCAGTTACCAGTCATTAATTAAGGGATATTTTATTGAAATTTGTACATAAATCAATAATTGATATCTATCTTAATTTTTTGTTCCTGGTAGATATAGTATACTTGACTAATCCAAAGAATCAATTTTATAATCTTTAAACTTTAGATGGTTGATGTAATGTTCAATTTTGAACATTACATCAATATAATACAGCAATAATATAGGGTTAAGAAATCTGCGCAAAACTCATGACCATTATAGATGTCATGAGGTGTGAAAGGGTTAATATATTATTCAAACAGTTATATTTATAAGTTGACCAGTTATTCAACCTCTCTAATTTCGATTGAAGAGGTGTTTCGGGATGTAAGAAGACCGCAAACTAGATTATGTATTTTAAGCTCTCACACATAATAAACTGTTACAATTCAGTGAAACTCGGACACTATTAACTTGAAGCACTAGAAATTAATGGAATGTAAGAAATTTTATAAATAAAAGAGTTGGATTGAACAAAAATCAGTGAAAATTTACAACATGCATGTTCTTATCTGTTGTATTGTTGTTGGAAATAATTGACAATTATTTATTTATTGACAATTAATTGACATACCTGGCCTTGGAAAACTTACATTTAAATATAACTGTTGGTCGAGTTCAGGGGTCGTCAACCTTTTTATGCATAGCGCCCACTTTTGCATATTTTTCCACCAACCTCGCTATATTTCAATTCAGTATATGATGGGTGGAAAAAATTTAGAAGGAATGTAGATTTGAAAATCTACGAAAAATCGCCCACCACAGACGCCCGTATCGCCCACTAGTGGGCGTTATGAACAGGTTGACGACCCATGGTCTAGTTGTTAATATATATCGTATATAATAATTTGATATTTTAAATAAAAATATCAAATTGTTGTCAGTCTTAGGATTTAAATAATGATAGAAGTGGACAAATATAAATAAATAAACTAAATATATATTGATTCATCAATTTCAAATAATTTAAGTTATCTCTATCATACACATTAAACTGGTATGAGTATCTCATACAGCATACCTTGACATACAAGGGCTGGCAGACCGGAAGGATTGACTTAACGGGTTAGGCGGTTGTACGCAAACTGCACCTAACATTTTCCCGCCGGGGGGGCATGGTCAGAGATACCATCAGTTATCAAACTGTGAAAGCATCTGCCAGTTCATTCAATTTCAATGCAGTAATTTGAAATATGATCAAGGTTGCGGAACGAATTAAACTTGTAAGTCGAGGTACCACTGTACTAGAAAAAATCGTAATGAAATTATGTACAATTTCAAGAAAATTCTCACGTTCTGTTTCATTTAAATTTTTTTATTGAATTACAAAGAATCGAAAAAAATACCTGAAGGAACTAACAAACATTAGTAACATTTACTTAAATTAACCAACTTACCATAAAAAAATATTGATAAAAGTTTATCAATAATAAGTTATAATATTTAAAACAATGCATGAGGATTTGTCACTTTGGGTTCAGTGTAGAAATGTAAAACGTAATGCAACAAATTTGAAATGTATATTTCATGTCAGCATCCAGGGTATTTAATTAAAGAAAAGTATTTTTCACAGTTTATTTTATCACATCATAAATTTCGCTGCACAACATCAAGATTCTTCTCATTATTCCAGGAGACCTATTTTATAATGTATTTAACTATCAACAATAAAAGACAATATAGTAAATATTATCTAGTAATGTTGGCATCTATTAACACATTTCATGCCAGTAAGTCACCGGTGACCTAAGCTGTTATTGAAAAGGGTGCCAAGTAGGTAACAGTCCCTGTACGCCAGCAGTTACATTTGAATAGAATTTCAATAGAATTTCAATAGAATTTCAACATTGAATGTGACCTATATGGCACCTCTGAGTCGAATGCATTAAAAACATTACGTGGTGTTAAACATGTTAAGTTTCGCCTTGTCCAGTAAGACCAGTATGGAAGTACAAGCCCGCTAACAATGAAGCGCATGTGCTTCAGCTCGCTTGCATAAATGATGAGCGGTTAGTGAATGGCAGATGATCGCTGCATTGGAACATTACAATATTTCTAAATCTTTTAAACAAGGTACACTTTTTTTTTAAGTTGTTACAAAATAAATATTAAAAAAAAACCTTTTTAAACAGACTCCATTAATACTCTGTTTCATACAACTGCCAGCATAGTCCAGTGGTGAAGCATTCATCATTAAGACGATATCGGTTCAAAACCCGACTTAGCTTGATTTTTGAAAATTGATTTAATCAAATAAAAGCTCTATATATGACCCTAGCCACCTCTTAACACATTGTTTGCGGGAGACGCTTAAAGGCCTCTTTTCCATACTGTTGGTAGAGAGCGGGAGACGCTTAAAAGCGTTTTTTGTATTTGTATACTGTTGGTAGAGCGCGGGAGACGCCTAAACGCGTTGACACTTGGAGTAACAACATATTACGAGAAACGTGTGATTCTTGGTTACTCTGTGAACTAAAAATTAGGCGCCAGCTCCTTTGAGAAGTGTAATATCTCATATAAGGTACCTAAACCCGGCAATTCGTGGAATTGGGGTCGGGTGGCCGACTGTGATCATAAAACATACACTTGAAAGCTGTAAGATAAACATTTCGTTTTTGTCTTTACATTTCTTCAGTGTTATAGCGATACTGTTCGTTCAGGACGTTCTCCATTTTCGTTTCTGTCTACATTCCGCTTTAAGAATTTCGTATAAAATATCTATCATTGTATGATATATTCGTAATCGATCGCTGTTGTGTTTAAAGTTATTTGTTACATTTTTTTTATAAAAAAAATACCTAATAACAATGGACTACGTTAGTGATGAGAGTGACAGAGAATTGTGTGCTGATAATTTATCAAATTATTCTTGTGATAGTGACGTTGAGAAACATACAGATGATGAATTTGAATTTAGTGATGAAGTTACAGCGCGTCCCCAAACTTTTTTCCTTCGAACAATTGAAAGCAGTTCGGATTCAGACTCAGATGAATATGAAGAAGAATGGTCATCGGCAGATAATACACCAGTACTGGAAGAGTTTTTAGGTCACCCAGGTATAAATACCGATAATGCTCCGAATAGTGTAAGGGAAGCAACAAATTTATTCATAGGAGAGGATTTTTTTACATTCCTTGTACAAGAATCAAACAGATATTATTATCAAAATATGCACAAATTTAAAATATACAAGTAATCTCTCAAGTGGAAAGACATTGCAATACAAGACATGAAGAAATTTTTGGGACTTATACTTATATCCCTTACTGTAAGGACGGTCCACAAAGTGCGTAGCGAAACCCGGTAAATGTGTAAATTCTGTGCTGTACCATTACATAAAGGGATCTGTTTCCAACGATATCATACTTTGAAACAATATTAGTGTTTATTGTTTTGTATTTTACAAAATATATTATGTTGACCGTGCATAAAATGACTGAATCGACAATACGACAAAAGTGCAGTTTTTTTTTCAATGTTTTATATTTAACCTTGAATATTATAATTTTTTATCCAAAAATATTAACATTTGTGACCGCATAATAAGAGAAAATTTCATTTAAGGTAAAGTACTCAATTTTTTATTTAAATATGATCAATAGTTCAGAAGTTATAGCTGTTATACGTGAAACGTAATTTGGCGCGCGAATCTGACAAAATTGCCCGCTTTACAGGGTGGATTAATAAAAAAAATCCCCGCAAACAATGTGTTAAGGACAAAAAAAAGTTTAGAGCTGGGGAGTGTCAGTTGGATTATCCAATCTCTTTAAAAATATATTTTAAAAAACCACTCAGATGATTGAGCACCCAAATATTTCCCAGGTACTACAGCCGCAGCCTATGCAAATTTAAGGGGCTCTTGCCCTAGGGCCCGGGAACCATCTATGTTCCTGTGTGGGCATCTGGGCATACAGGTGTTACAGTACAAGGCATAGATAATATGATCTTAAAGTATGCCACAATACTGCATATTAATACACAAGTCAATCTCCTCCATCTACAGTAGTTGGTTGTAGGAAGGTTCATAGGAATTGTGAAATTGCACCTGAAAAATATAACAGATGTTACGCAACATTTCGCATAATTTAAGAGTAAACAAACAGTAACGCATTTATGTGCAAAAAAATATCGCATATTTCTTGGAATAAATATAAGAGAGAAGCAACATTCTCACCTCATTTTCAGCGAAAGAGCTTTATTCGTCAGAAAGGCGAGTGCCAGTGTAAGTTGGTGCTTTTCCCCAGACTATCGTCGGCACATTGGGTCAGCTTAACCCCCATCAGGGACACTCTACAAATATAAAATTCGCTACATAAATTTTCATTCAAATTTTAAAATGTGTATCTCAGAAAATAATATCGCAGCGATAATTCAATGGGAAAGAATGGGAAAAAGGTTACTTATCTTAGATCAGCAGACACAAATCCCAGGATAAATCACAAGAACAATTTTGTCCTGATAATAATCAGTGCGCAAAGAGCCTTATAAAGCATTCAGATGATGTAAAAATGCGTTCAAATAACATACACGGAACCCAAAAGTGACAATATCCATTGCAATGTGTTTAGAAAATTATCAATATGAATAATTTTATTGCTTGATTTATTTAAAAAAAACTGATTCAAGTATATTTATAGTTTGCAATAACACACTTTACTATAAGAATAATTAATTATTTATTTCATTTAACAAGAAATAGTGTTAATAGAACAAGACCTATATAAACTCACAAAATAACCAACACACTGCAATAAATTTAGATTTTTTTGATAATTGATGAATTGTGTTAATCCGTATAATAATAATGAAGCATTTTCGGGCATGGAAACAAACCTGAACACTAAAGAATGGTCCAATGATATGGACCGTAGTGTCTTGATCAAGTTGTGCTGCTCCCTGCTCTGGCAACTTGATAAGGGAGCCGGTCACTCGCTGCAGCTCGCGGACATTCTGCCCGCCCTTGCCAATGATGCGGCCGACTTGTGAACTGGCCACGAGGATCTCCACAGTCAGGCGGACATCATCGGTACCACCAGACAAGAAGCCCTCTTCTCTCATTTTCTCGAAAATCAGGTACTGAGCCTGAAAAACAAAGTAAACAATAAGTATTCACTTTGATTAATTAATTTAATATATTTTAAATAAGTATCTTTCGTTAATGTCATACCTTCCACTGCGCCTCGGGATTTCCGACAATTGTGACCTTGCGCTCTTGCAACTGCTGCTCTTGGGCATTTTCTTGTTCCAGGGGAGCAATTTTAACTGAAGCGCCGCTGTAGCGAATAATATTTCGAATGTGCAGACCCTTTGTTCCGATGATGGCACCGACTGCGTTGTTAGGAATGTACAAGAATGTTGTTTCCTAAAAATAAAATACATACATAAGTAAAGGGAAAAGTACAAATATGAGGAAGTAATTGATGAAGTAGGTGATAATAGATCATACCTGTGAGTCACCTGGTCCTTGCTGGATTCCGCTCTGGCCGGGAACAGGTGTGTAGAGGGGAGGGGCAGCGAAGGGAGGAGGTCCCCCGCAGTACGAGCCACGGCTGGTAGTAGACATCATTGCCATAGGATGAAGTCCAGGGAACATCATGCTTTGCGGTGCCAATGCCTGAATATGGAAATGTACACCATTAAGACATTTCAGATTGATTAATAAAGCAAATTAAAGTTTGTTTTTTTTTCTGACTGAATTAAATATTGATTATGAGTGTTGAAATTATCATAAATCAAATAATAACTACTAACTATTAAAGTATTTCATTTACCTGCAAGTCGTTTTCATAGCTTTGTCTCAACTTAGCTGATATTTGGCACTCTGCACGAGCCATGTTATCAATGCCACCTTTGACAGTTATAATTCTCTCCAAATTAAAACTATTAATGTCATTGATCGATGAAACCGTTATCTTGGTGTCAGTTTCCTGCATAATCCGCTTGATAGTGTTTCCTCCCTTTCCGATAATGCGGCCAATGAGGTTATTGTGCGCAAGAATCTTTAAAGTAATCTCACTGGAAGAAAATTCAATTTTAAATAAAGCATTATATTAATAATTTTAAGCAATGATCATGGTTTATTGTAAATTTTCGAAAAATTTAAGTAATGAATTGTTTCTTATGTATGTTTCATTGTGTTTTACCTCTTATTGGTATTATTGGCCTCCTGCTGCATGACTTCAAGGATGCGCTTACAAGCGCTGGTGCAGTTGTCAGGGTTTCCATAGATGGTGATGGCTTTCTCCAATGATCCAACATTGTCCTTGCGGTGCACGTCGACTCTAGCACGGCTCTGCTGAGTGATGAGGCGGATGGTGCTTCCCTGTCGGCCGATGATGGCCCCCACCATGTCGCTCTGCACCAGCAGCCGCAGAGGGAAGTCTGTTGGCCGAGCTTGAGCTCCTCCCCGGCCCCCAGCTCTTGTGCGGCGCCTCTCAAGCACTTCTGCCTTCAAGCGAACTCCGTCTAACTCTGTGCCATTGAGTCCATTTACGGCTCTGAACACAACAAACGAGACATAACAATTAATACCTAACATATGATAATATCACAAGGATCAAAATAAGAACATAAAAAATTTTAGAAATTAAAATCCTTTAAGAGGTAAATAAGAGAACATACAATTCTATTAGTCTTTATCAAGAAAATGTTTGCAACAAATATTTCATATATTATTACAGATAAATTATACTAAGGTAAAAATGTAGTTTCAAAATTAGGAAAATTTTCTTTCATCTAAAAATAAGTAATGGCTATTTTTTTGGTTATTCAATAAAATCATATGTATTCTTCAAAGTTATCAAAGGCTTATAAACTTTCTCCTTCCTATTTGCAAATATTCACATTAATAATTATTATTTTGAATACAAAATATTACTTATGTGTTGTTTGGTAATAATTTAAAAAAGATTTTTTAAGGAAGTACCATTGATACTCAAGGTCTTAATTCAAGCAAAAAGAGTTCTTTCTCTGTTGAGCTTTGATTGAACAGCCATTTAAAATAATCTTGCCCTGTTCTGCATTTGTAAATGTAAACTTTAGGAGCAGTAGAGGTATAACTACTTATAATACCATGATAACCCTGTAAAATCATAATGAAATATTTATGAGGGCGGAGTAAAAAAAGTTGATCACATTGCTGGGTATTTCGTTACCAATAAAAGACTTTTGCAATTAGGTGTTACGTAAGTTGTCATTGGTTCAATAATATGTACAAGCTCCATATAATTGAGGGAAATTTGGAATCTTGAGGTGTCTTGGCTCAAAGCAAAAGTTACAGCCCAGGTTTATTAATGCAATAACCATATGCTCCTCTTTGGGATTGGAATGTAATAATATATTTATACATATATCGAAATTACATATAATAAAATTACATATGATGAAATTACATATGATGAAATTACATATGATGAAATTACATATTTTAAAAAAAGATATTGAAATTCTCCATTCCAAATGTTAATACAACATAATTATCTCATGCAATTGATTGTGTATGCTGATAACCAGCAGAAATGCAGTATAAGTGGCTATACTAGGTAAGCATACAATAACATTCACATGTAAAGAATGTGGACACCAAAATTCATTGATCATTCATTTGATTAACTTAAAATGGAAATGTCTTCCTCTCAGGTGGATTGCAATTTTATTGCATAAAAATTTATATAAATGTTTAAAATCAAATAGCGGAAAACATTATTTTTTATTACTATTCTGAGATTATGTGTTTTCTTAACTGTGGACTCTAAAGAATAGAAATAATAGGACTATCACAAAAATCAATCCCTCAAGAAATAGTTTTATAATATAAGGAATTTTATTTTTGGCCTAATGACTGCATTCCCTATCACTGAGAACTAAAATATAATTAACTTATTTATACTGCAGGCAAACATAATTGGCACTGTTGGTGAAGTAGTAATTTTCCCTTTTTAATCTTGTGACATTTCCAAAACCCCTTTTGAAATTATACCATTGCTCATCATTTACAGTAAAACATATTCTTAGCAAGAAATTAGTTTAAAAAATCATAACTGGATAGTATAATTATAAATTCTTTATAGACAAAAAATAATTATGGGACAATCAATACACATGACTACAATACAAATACTGAAACAATAATAAAAAAATATGTAATGAAGACTAATATCATATTAACATTCAAGTTTATCATAAGTAAAACAGTTATGCAAAAAATATTATTACTCAATACATAAAAAAAATCTACTTGATTCAATGAACACCTCAGTAGTACTTTTTAAAAGGCTAAATCATTTTATTAAAACATTGTGGTAGTGGTTATGAAATTTACTATTTTCTATTGGGTAATGCAAAATAATTTAATGCATTACTTTTCGATGCATCAATTTCTAGCTTCTTAATGAAATGTAATTATTATAATATGGCAAAGTATAACTTGTATCACAGTGATACATTGATTGGGTAACATGATATTATAAATGATGTATCATTGATTAATCTGCCAACAATGAATGGAGTATTTCGTGAGAATCATAAATGGCCTGAAAGTCCCGCGTGGGTCATCCCTTCCTCCTACAATAGTTGTTTCCATCAGTCCCTGCTCAGTGTGGCTTCTATTCAATATTATTTTTTTAATCAAATTATGTTTTATCACATTACTTGTTTTTTGGGAATCTCATTAACGGTGTAATTCAATATTTCAGGAAAGTAAAAATTTGCGACTCAAGATATACTTCTGTGGGCAAAATATCCCGGGAATTTGGTTAAAAATCGAAAAAAAACTTTTTTATTTTTTTAAATTCATTTAATCCCCCTCAAAGTTATCCCACCGGATACAATACACTTGTGCCAACGTTTTTTCCAATTTCAACATTCTGCAGTCCTCTCTCTGTCAAGCTTTCAATTCCTTGTTCGATTCGGTTCCTATCTCCTATCTTTTCTATCAATTCAAAGTCACATGTTGCTTAGTCAGGCGAATATGGTGGTTGCAGAATGATACATGTCTAGTTATTGGCAAAATGATCACAATTTACGAGTGCAGCGTGAGATGGTGCATATCGCGGTGCAAAAACCAACAATTGTCTCTTCACAAATCCGTCTTTTATGATGCACAGCATTACGCAAGCGATGCATAACATCTAAATTGTATTTTTTGTTGACGGTTTGGCCGATTTGAAGGAATTCATAATGCACCACACCATGATAATCAAGGAAACTGTCAACATGACCTTGATTTTTGACATGCCTAGGACATGGTATTTTCGGTGGTGAAAAGGTGAACAAACTTTGTTCACCTTTGGCAAGGTATTTACCAGATTGATCGGCTGTTTCCGGGTCGTAACAGTAGAACCAAGTCTCATCTTGAGTTATGATGTGTTCCATTTTGTCTCAATAGTCAGAAAACATTGTTTCACATGTGCAGCTTATCCATTTTGATGGTCGTCTTGGCTGTGCCTCTCGTTTTCAATGCTTTTTCAAACCTCTTTGAACATTTTGTACCACTCATAAACTCGTTTTCGATAGAGCTTGCTCACCGAAGGCCTTCTACAACATTTTCAAGGTTTCGGCAGAAGAACTATCATTCTGCACACTATGGTGCTATAAAATTGAATATATATACGCAAATATATATTTAATTGTTAGACATTACACAAAACTTAAAAAACTACAGCTGTTTATAAATGGACGGGTATCTCAAACACTAATGAATATTTTGAGGTGTAATAGGACAAAAATGTCAGTGACAGTAGTGCCAACATAAAAAAAATTAAATCGCTAAGCCCACGAAAATTCCCGGTATTTTTTGCTCACAGTAGTATTCCTGTGTTTTTTTTGTTGGGCAATGGCAATATCACGAGCGATATGCACTCTCGCATTAGACGCGGTTAGAATCTCATCTGGTAGATGGTTCTGGGGCATGGGTACCGTGTGAACGGAAATGGATATGGAAGAGAATGGAGGAATCCATGTTCTACAATGTGGTACTCACTTCTGAGCCTGCTCCAGCGTCTCGAAAGCGATGTGCACTGTTTGGAAATTGGGATCCCTGCTGTTGACCTTGTCGCAGTTTAGCACGGTGCCGTGTCGAGTGAGAAGCGGCTCTAGGTCTTCGGCACGTGCAGCGGCACCATGTAGATCGCAATCTTTGAAGAGTGGCTGTATGGACACCCCAATACACATTAATGCTAATAGACCATGCCTCCCATCAACGACTGATCACATAGGAGAATTGCCCTCTTCCACTAGACTGTTAGATAACTTGTTAAAGCATGACTGCATTCCCTCCCCTTATTGTTCATCGGAAGGAAAGGCTCCAATAGGCCAAAACATTTTTAAAATCAAAATTTCGATTAATAGAGAGTAACATTTGTTATATTACTGGAATGTTTAATAATGTGCGTTTTTTTATAAATAGCGTTATAAAAAATGGAACTTAAAGCAATTTTATTTTCAATGCAAAAAAAAACAGAACACATCTCTTATATCTGAACCTTGTATCAGAACCTTAGAGCTGAAAAGTCTGAAAGTCATACTTGAAAAAATTAAGAGAACTTTTTAAGAAAGAAGGAAAGTAAGAAAGAATTAGTCGCTTAAGTTCTTAATATTGATTATACACAAGTTAAGCTTCAGTATTATTTGATTCCTAAAATTCCGCCCATCACAGCAAAAAAAAAATGTTGAAAATTGAAATAAAAAAATGTGGAAAATTGAAATAAAAAAATATTATTAAATAAGAAGTATAAGATACAAATTTATTTCTTTGAATTAATTCCCATATTCAAATACTTCATTGAAAATACAGATAAAAAAACTGGTCATAGAACAAAGTCTTTATTTTGTGGTTAAAATGTATTTTTTTTAAGTTTACACTATAACATTTAATATGGATTAAATAAATTATTTTTGGGGATACTTCATGGGGATCTTTCTCCCTTCCCCAGCCCCTATAAAAGGTAGGGTAATTTTGGGTTCATATTTCTTGTTGAAATTCAGAAATTAAATACAGGCAAACAATTTAAAAATATATAAAAATCCCATATCAGTATTGTAAATATGAATTTAAAAAATATGTTTTTACCCCTTTAAATGAAATGAACATGTTAGGAATCTATTGATTAGTAGATTTATAGATTAAATGAGCAATAGAGAATTTTTAAAAACACAATATAAAAAAACTCAATGTAACATATTGACATTTTCCAAAAATAATAAAATTTAAATGAAATATTCAAGCAACTAACCCTGCATTACATTATATGGCGTGTTAGAAATAAATAGTAAAGCCCAATATACTTATACATATATATTATATTTTGTTTTCTAGTGGAATTTAGTCTTCATGATTCAAAATGGAATATTAACATTTTAAACTATTAGTCTAATTACACCCAGTGCATTAAAAATGTATATATTCATTTATGTACTTTCCTCTGATGATATGCTGTTAACTCTTTTGAGGCACACAATTTTTGGTGAAAAAATAAACCAGATTTTAAATTCAAAAACGTTTTTAAAAATTGTTACAAAACTATTTAATAGATCTTAAAAGTTACTTAAATGAAGGGAAAAAAAAGAAAAGGAAAGAAAGAAAAAAGGCAAAAAAAAAAAAAAAAAAGAAAAAAAAACTGCATATGAGTTAAATAATTTCGGATGGTCAGGTAAATTTCAAGTTGCTGCGCTTGAGAAGCTTAATTTTTATTAGGTGGTTTATAAAATAACCCACCATGCATCATAAGTATTAATAAAAGTGAGATACATTTAATACCACAATGCCCCAAAGAGTTAAGCAAGCCACATGGAGAAACTATCTGATAAAGCCATTTTTTTTAAATGATTCAACAGAAAGGCAATTACCATGTGAGGGAGTAAATTTTGATTAATTTTTTATTGTCTCAAGCACTGTACAAGGTAAAATGCGTCTGAGACCCATTTACAACATGGCAGTTGCTCACCATTATTGTCATTGTCTTTCACCCAATATAATATAAAAACGCAGAATGAGCCCAGTGCGCTCTCCTATTCGAATGGGAATTTGGCAATCATTATTTAACATGGTCAACTAACTTATTGATGAGTTTACAAACCATGTGCATTTTAAATAGTGAAAGTAAGAAAAAATGCGCGAGACTGCCGCTATTTTGGTTAATAGGCAAAGACTAATATTCCCACCAACTGGGGGGTTATTTAGAGAGCTTATGTATAATGTATGTAGAAAGTATTTTTATTTAAAAATTCATAGTCGATTAGGAAAACGCTTTACTTCCCGCAGGCAGTAAATGGATGATTTTTGGCACACACTGAAAGGACTAATTTAAAACTGTTCTTTAAAAACATAACTAGCAACTTCAAGTACGGAATTAAAAATATTTCACTTAAAAAACGAAAACGCGATATTCCCCAATGTGTTCCATCAGTGTATCGAAGTATGTTTAGACATGTCTTCAAATTAAAATAATATATGATTAATACGAAATCTATGTGAAATTCATCTTACTGTAAGATAATTTACATAAAACGATGATTATTTAAAAAAAAAACCTGTAATAGGTGTCAGGATATATTTTATACCCAGCTCCTCAAAAGGTTGCTAACCAATGTAGTCATCCAAAAAGGTATGTTTTAAAATTTAGAGCATTTTTACCAAATTTATCTACAGACAACTGTGAATTCCATTTTATTTGGCGCATTTTTTTAAATCTTCATGTGGTAAGATTTTTTCAATTTCATTTTTTAGGTTTTAATAATGACCAAAATAAACGATTTTTCGTGGGCTTTGTAAAATGCTACTAGGAGCGAACGAACTAGGGGTGCTTAGCTAGCACTAAATGGTAGGAACATAACCAACCAGTACTAGCGGGCTTTTTCGCTATTTATGGGGATAAATTAAATATTTAAGAAATATAAAGATACTTCTTGTCAGCAAATTAAAACGTGGTATGCGCGTGACAAGCAAGAGCTTTTCGGAGTTGGCGATGGATTGCAAGTCCAGTTGTGAGTGTCTATATATGGCCGAAAAACCGAAAAATGATTGTTTTTATACTCGGGTATCTTATTACCAGTATAAATAAAATAAAATGTAATGAAGGAATACTAAATGGGCCGCAACAGCGCATAAGTAACCCCTTCCCAGCGTTAAAAAAAATTTAAAAATAAAAAAATAAAAATAAAAAAAATCAAAAAATCAAAAAAAAATCAAAAAAAAATCGGCGCTCACGCATATAGGGTGTGGTAACTGAAAGGCTCCCATAGGAGCATTTCAAAATTGTTATTCGATTTTCGGCGTTCATGCTAATACTTGTTACATATAATTTCACGATTTCTGACATTGAAAGAAACGTTTTATTTGCATTTAAATAATGAGGCTTGTTATTATAGCTTCTTTGATAAAAACTTCGTTTTTATATTTATAAGTATTTTGTGTTATAGATTATGGAAAAATTTAAACATGTATCTATAACTAATATAAATTGTATAAAATAAAATCTAATTTTATATTATGCTAAAAAATATAGGAAAAATTCAAAGCCAAAAGACACCCACAAAACATATTTTTGTCTTTTGTCTTTTGTCGTTTTATTTATGCATCTTCTATTGTACCAATTTTTACTGTACTTTTCGCCATGGTCTATATGATGTAATAATATGTACATGTAATAATATGTACATGTAATAATATGTACATGTAATAATATGTACATGTAATAATATGTACATGTAATAATATGTACATGTAATAATATGTACATGTAATAATATGTACATGTAATAATATGTACATGTAATATTCTATGAAATATTTTTAATAATAAAAAAATACTAAATCAAGATGAGACTTAATTTTTTTATAAAAATAAAGTTTGTAAGCTTCTAAGTATACTAAAATAAAGATGTTTTTTTTTAAAACATTTTTGCCAGAGTAATTTGCTAGTGTGAAGTGGTTAATGTAATGAACTGATAATAATGTTATAATTTTTTCAATGTTGGAACAAGATATTTAGTATAAATTCCTTAAGTTTTTTTTTCACATTACTTTTGAGGAAGTCAACTGGGCAGCCTAAGAAATTATATGCCTTATATGTATCTAGAGATGATAAAGCAAACATATTACAAAACCAGAAAATTAACCAGACAAATATATAGCTAAATATATACATTGATATCTAAAACATATTTATTGCACCATCAAAGGATCATTCTTTCTCTCAACATTTCCCACTAATACTATTTAGCTCTATACAAAGCAATAAATTACACCCATTACTTAACCAATACAGGGAAATATTCGTTTCGTTATTTTCAAAAGTTTTACAGGGATTAGGGATCAAGTATAATAAATTAGGCAGTCAATTAAAATAAAACTACTTTTTAAAAGTTATCCATTTTTTATGTAATTTCCATTTCATAAATCATCTGAATGCAGACCCAATATGTCAATATCTACAATTCTACATACAAGCTGCCCATACAAATCATCACGGATTTTGTATGCGAAAGGTATATAGATATATGCATTTGCACTTTGTAGGGTGTTATAATTCACTTCAGCGATTGGTGCGTGGAACAGAGGAGTAGGAGGGCTTGATACAGTAGGTCCAATTGAAAGTGGTTGGTATTGTCCATGGTATTGAGCATGCGCATTTCTCTGTGCCTATTCAGAGATGTCATGCCCAGTGCTCCTGGTGCCAAGCAGACAACCATTCCAAGCAGAGGTGACGAACAGTTCACGAATAATACTTTCAGACAGAAAATTACGTATCACGTGTCGTTCATAATATTTTTAAGTTAGATACATTGATAGATATATTTATATCAAAAATGTGTATGTCATTGTATTTAGAAATAACATTAGCTCACACCATCGTTTTTAGCCCTTTCATTACGGATCGGTGGAATACAAACTGTCATTTATAAAACTTTTCCTTGAAGCATAAATGTACTTATGTGGTCTTTTTTCATATCACATTGGTTCTTATGTCCTTTAGCTATCAGATGATACATAAAAACTATGCTAAAAAGTAGCAAAACGATTATCACGGCTACCGATGTCAATGGTGGGGAAATCTTACATGGCATATATCGGGTACCGATACGAGCAGGATAACTTTTCGTCATTAGTGTGCCGTACGAAAGTATATATATGTACATCAGAGTAAGAAAAACTCTTAGTAATTTTGACAAGAAAAGAAAAATAGTTTGAATGAAAAAAAATATTATGACTAAAAATATTTGTCGGCAATAAAACATAAGTTATGGACAATACTTGACTGAATTCAGAAACGACATACGTTCCCTCCCCGCCCCCAGAACGAGGTGGGAATAGCATTGCACACAATATTTTCATTTTCACAAATGGGTCGATTTAGCATTATATTTTGTTATTATTGATATGTAGCCCTGGCAAAAATCGATTGCGTCGAATTTTTAGCTTCGTATTTTCGAAAACATAGATAGATAAGGCACAATATCGAGTTACATATGTTTTATTAATTGCGTCAATATACTCCTATTTTAAAGGGATACTCGAAATATAAACCCATATTATGTATTTCAGGGGTAAGCAGTATAATTTTTTTATTTGCTGATCAATATTTCAAGGTCAAAAGGGTAGGTTCGATTAGAAAAAATGTTATGTCCTAAATAATGGCACCAAGTAATTACCAGTCTTTTTGTGGAAACTAAATAACTCCGAAAAACACGCAGAAATAACATGGCACATAATTAACCTTATCGCTTGTGGACAGTTCATTCATGCTGACTGCAGCTGTGTTCACATTATACATAGGACTACATAATCGGTAATAATAATTACTGATAATAATTCTCATTATTTTTAGTATGTATTATCAAGTTTCGGCGCTTGGAACTACTATGTATGGACTACACAAGCACCAAAATATTATCCCACATATAAATGAAAGAGTTGAATGCGATGTTTTGGAATTTCTTTAATTAAATAAACCTAATATACGCATATGCACATCTTTAGGCTCCACGGATCACATCAGCTTTAATTTGTATATAAAAATAAAATCGATGTTAGGCTAAACGATCGTACTAATTCTGTGGTTAGATTTCTTGCTTAGCTGCTGTTAAAGGGAGTAGCTTTGACAGCCGATGTTAAACAAGGCTCTACTAAACAATCGAAGATGAAAAACTCCAAAATAAAATGGTATTATTTTCTACTAGACCAATTCCATATTAAAAGAAGATATTATAATTTGCCTCTATGCTTAGAACTGTTTAATAATCAAATAATATACAACTTGAATTTTTATTTATAATAAAAGAATTAAGTATTTCATAATATGGAGTCGGAATGATCGGTTCCCCCCTTCCACATTTACTAATTATATTATAATGGATTTGAGGACATGAATTGTTGTAGCGCTTATGCTGAGCTGAAAAGGGTTGCGGAGGACCGAGAGGAATGGAGATCGAGATGCAAGATTATGTTGCTGCAAACCAATCCACCGGATTGATACTACGAAGAAGAATGACATGACCATTACAAATATGGCGACTAGTAAATATTGGAGGATTCGATAAGACTAGATAAAGATGTACAAAACACATCAAAATGTTCATAAATAAGGGCATGAGCGGTGTTCACGTGACATTTAACTAGCCTTAATAGTTAGTAAAATCGAATTTGTGCTCTCTACTCTTGTTCTTCCACTACTCATAAAAAATGACAATAATTTAAAGTTGTTGGGAAATCTTATAAGGCAGTCAATTGCTGGTTTAGAATAGGAATACTGTTCCTTGTTAGTTGTCATGCAAATTACTAGATACACAATCAGAATAATGTATTATCTGTTTTTTTATTGACCTTGTCCAGTAACTAACTTCGTGCGGAGTATTTGAGCTAGCGGCTATAAGGAGGTATTTATTTAGTACATTCAATACTTGCAATTTAAAAGTGATTTGATGACGACTTCTACTTGTTATAATAGGTATTTTAATTTAAAAATATCAACAACCTGATATACAATTTGTAAGAGATAGATTTTGCTTATATATTATACCAATAAACCTTTTCTCCCTATACACCATTGGGGTCGTCAACCTTTTTATGCCTAGCGCCCACTTAAGCCTATTTTTGATGGTAAAATTTCGCAACCGCCCACCAACCTCGCTATATATCAATTCAGTATATAGGTGGAAAGAAATTTAAAAAGGAAAGTAGATTTGAAAATCTACAAAAAAAAATCACCCACCGATCACCACGGAAATTCGTTTCGCCCACTAGTGGGCGGTATGGGCCAGGTTGACGACCCGTGCTAAACACCAACGGTTCTCGCAGTTTTTGTCTTGTATTGATTTTTAAAATAATAATCAACTCACATCAGGCTCGGATCATTCAAAATACTCTCCATCGGCAGCTACGACCTCCTCCAATCTTTAGGTAGCTTGCGGATTCTACGCCGGAAAAGGCTTGATCTTTTGAGGCAATGCAGTCATCGACCCATTTTTGGTCATCATAAGAAAATCGCTGCTTAGCTAGGCCATGTTTCATCGACCGGAACAAATGGTAATCGGAGGGGGGTACTGTCTAATGAATACGGCGGGTGGGGTAGGACTTCCCATTTGACGTTATCCAGATGAGTTACTTGCAACATGGGGTCGTGCGTTGCCATGTTGAAGAATAACCTTGACACGGTCCTTCGGCGTATACGGTATTTTATACTTCAGTGCTTGGCTCAGCTTGATCAATTGTCGTCGGTTAAGGTCTGCTGTAATCGACTCGTTCGATTTAAGCAGCTCATAATATATTATTTTCATATGGTCCCACCAGATACAGAGCATGATCTTGGGAACCATGAATATTCGATTTCGCTGTCTAAGTTGATGGCTCGCCTGGCTCGACACATGCTTTTCAGCGTTTAGGGTTGTCGTAACGTATTCTCTTTTTATCACCAGTATCAATTCGATGCAGAAAACGTTTTTAGTCGCGCGAGCAGCTGTTCGCAGGTAAAAAGCCACTTCAACATTATTTTTATTAATATTAATCCCACTCCCCAGTCCCGAGTCCCACGCCTCGTCTTTTAACTGATAATTAAAATATCTTAGTTGTTATTATTGACAACACTTCTGTGATGGATGAAAAAGGGTATTGAATTAGGTATTAATTTAGTAAGTTTGTACCAAGAAAATTATTTTATTCAAATACTTTTTTTGCATTACCAGTGTTCCTGTATCCCTCCTAGGAAGGCCAAGTTAACAGTTTGCACATCCAAAATTAGGTCTTTGAATTTTATACCTTTTCATCAAACCATAGAATTTATCATAATACTATGTTGTTGTAGGTCACGGGTCGTCGACCTGGTCCGTACCACCTACTAGTAGGCGATACGAGCTTCCGTGGTGGGCGGCGGGCGACTTTTGTAGATTTTCAAAAATCTCCCACATTCCTTCTAAAAAAACATAACGAGAATGGTGGGCCGATAGGGAAATTTTACTATGAAAAATAGGCAAAAGTGGGCGCTATGCATAAAAAGGTTGACCACCCCTGTTGTAGGTTATGTCGGTTTATATTATATGGTCTTAATTATGGTTTTTTATTTATATAAAATATTATTGTTCGCTTTAGAAACTATTCGGGCCGCTAGCCGGTTCGCCAGTTATACACCCTCCCCATAAAAAATACAATTGTATGCCATATATGCATCAATGGCAATATACCTTTAGGGGTTTAATAATATAAAGGGTTGAACACAGCGTCGCCTAGCTACTCGGGGCTCAACAAGTGAGAGCGCATGACAGCGATACTCGATACGGGACTTCACTGTTTTCCCAGGGGTTGACTACGCCCCACCGCCTGTTGCGATACTTTCAGGGCCGTCCGCGCAACATTATAACGAATATCGGGTATAATTCATGTAAAAGTCAATTGCAAGTAGGAGGACATTGTCTTTAACAAAATAATAAAAGTATTAATGAGATAGTGTTATAATGCGAAAAGGGTGGTGTATCTAATAGGTGTGAATAGAATGACTAAATCGACAATACACATTGTTTGCGGGGGGGTTTTTTTATTAATCCACCCTGTAAAGCGGGCAATTTTGTCAGATTCGCGCGCCAAATTACGTTTCACGTAAAACAGCTATAACTTCTGAACTATTGATCATATCTAAATAAAAAATTGAGTACTTTACCTTAAATGAAATTTTCTCTTATTATGCGGTCACAAATGTTTATATTTTTGGATAAAAAATTATAATATTCAAGGTTAAATATAAAACATTGGAAAAAACTGCACTTTTGTCGTATTGTCGATTTAGTCATTTTATGCACGGTCAACATAATATATATTTTGTAAAATACAAAACAATAAACACTAATACTGTTTCAAAGTATGGTATCGTTGGAAACAGTTCCCTTTATGTAATGGTACAGCACAGAATTAACGCATTTACCGGGTTTCGCTACGCACTTTGTGGACCGTCCTTACAGTAAGGGGTATAAGTCCCAAAAATTTCTTCATGTCTTGTATTGTAATGTCTTTCCATTTGAGAGATTTCTTGTTTATTTTAAATTTTTGCATATTTTGATAATAATATGTTTGATTCTTGTACAAGGAATGTAAAAAAATCCTCTCCTATGAATATGTAAATTTGTTGCTTCCGTTACACTATTCGGAGCATTATCGGTATTTATACCTGGGCGACCTAAAAACTCTTCCAGTACTGGTGTATTATCTGCCAATGACCATTCTTCTTCATATTCATCTGAGTCTGAATCCGAACTGCTTTCAATTGTTCGACGGAAAAAAGTTTGGGGCGCGCTATAACTTCATCATCACTAAATTCATCATCTGTATGTTTCTCAACGTCACTATCACATGAATGATTTGATAAATTATCAGCACACAATTCTCCGTCACTCTCATCACTAACGTAGTCCATTGTTATTAGGTATTTTTTTTATAAAAAATATGTAACAAATAACTTTAAACACAACAGCGATCGATTACGAATATATCATACAATGATAGATATTTTATACGAAATTCTTAAAGCGGAATGTAGACAGTAACGAAAATGGAGAACGTCTCAACGAAACAGTATGGCTATAACACCGAAGAAATGTGGACAAAAACGAAATGTTTATCTTACAGCTTTCAAGTGAATGTTTTAGGACTACAGTCGGCCACCCGACCCCAATTCCACGAATTGCCGGGTTTAGGTACCTTATATGAGATATTACGTCTCAAAGGAGCTGGCGCCTAATTTTTAGTTCACAGAGTAACCAAGAATCACACGTTTCTCGTAATATGTTGTTACTCCAAGTGTCAACGCGTTTAGGCGTTTCCCGCGCTCTACCAACAGCATGGAAAAAAAAAGGTCACTGCAATAAATGATTGCGAATTGTAGCAAACCATTCACATGTGGAGAAGACTGAGAAGAGCGGGCGACAGCATAGAACCCTGTGGACTCCCGAGCTGATCATGTGGCAGGAAAAAGATGAGCCATCTACTACGGCGACAATAATGCTACGATCGCTGAGAAAGTTTACGGCTCGGAAACATAGGGAAGGAGTGAGTTCATAAAAGGGCAACTTATTCGCCAGACTGTGATGCCAGACTCCATCGGACGGAGATATCCAGAGCAAGGGTCTCGCGTCTCATCAAAGCATTTAATTTACCAAACATGAGTTGTCTTTGGTCTTCTTCGTGTCAGCGACGTCAAATTATTTTTTCCCAATATCTGGCAACATCGATAGCTCGTGTGTTGCCCAGCATTAGGTCCTGAGATGTGCAACTTGTTGGGCACATGGAGCAGCATCGTAGGTGTGAGGCGGTCTGCAGGTCTCCACAGTCGCACAATAGTCTCCCTGCCGAAGCATTCCCCAGCGCTCGAGGTTGTCCTTTGTTCTACCAACTCCGGTTCTTAATCTGTTTAGGAATTTCCAGGTCGGCCAGTCAAGGCTCTTGCCAGTTGGGAGGCCTTCCTTTGGAGTAATGAAATCCTCTGGTGCGATTTGTTGCCAGAGTTGGAGTCTTTCATTTTCAGGGCCGGATGTGAGAGGTTGTGTGGATTTCAGAAAGCTGCTTCGAGACTTCAATCTTGGTGTTGGGGGTATCTGATTATACAAGCAGTGGGACGGTTGGTTGATTGCCTTACCCATTTCTTCGGCGCATATGACTTTGCGTCTTATGTTCGGTGGTGCGATACCAGCCAAGGGGTATAGCTTAGAAATGGGTGTTGGTTTGAGGCACCCTGTGACGACTCTGCATGCATCATTCAGGGCAGTATCCACTTGATTACAGTGGGCTGATCGGCCCCACACTGGTGCCGCATATTCTCCGGCTGAGAAACAAAGTGCTAAAGCTGAGGTACGAAGAAGGGGTGGTTGGGCTCCCCAGTGAGTGTTGGTCAGTTTGCGGATGAGGTTGTTCCTTGTTGCAACTTTCTGTTTGGTGTTGCTGCAATGTCTTGGTGCTGTAAGTCTCATGTTTTTGTCAATTTCTTTCCTTCCATTTTTTCGTTAATTACATTAGCTAAATATCTCTTAATAAATAACATTTAAAAACATGTTATGCCGTCTTCTCGTGGGGTTATAGTTTAAATACGATAAAGAGCGCTAGTATTGTTATTTATTAAACCCAGTATCTTTGTTGTCAATGTTTACCTAAACACATCTGACTAGCTGAAGGTTTTGGCTCTCCATTGATAAAGACGCTCAACCTGGTCGGCTGGACTTGCGGTAGCTATCTGCTTACCAGAAATAACTAGAAATTAAAGAAGCTTGGAAGGGTGGTTTGTTGTAACATATGGAATAGCAGCAGTCGGTCGGAGCGCGTTATTACTTATTTTAAAACTAGACTTTTTAAGGACAATATGTTTTAGTCTTTATTATTTTACCGATCATCGCACAAAAGCGGGATATGAAACGCGGAAAAGTATGTAGCTAAATAACATACGTTACTACAAAATATTGAACAATAATGCATTTGTAAGAAATATTGATTGAAGAAGCGCTATAATAGTCACGACTTATTGTCGTTTATTACACCATGCTTTCCTAATGTTACATTACGTTGTCTGCATAAGCTGGCCGTTATGAACTCTCAATCGCTTAGGTAACATTTGCCGCTAGGTAGGAGTCCGGAAGATTGGGTGCCAAATCTATTCAGAAACAGCGTCACATTTGTCCCATGAATAATTTCGAAAAAGTATAATAAGGAATGCATTATTATGCCGGTATTACGGGTTCTACATTTTAATACTATAATGACCTCCAATGGCAATAAACAAACACACGTGGTTATTTGACAGCTGTCAGTTTGCTTGCATTAATACAACCCAGCGATGAACTAATCAAACATTATGTTTGAACATGTCTAAATATGGCATACAAATGACAATCTTCGTTGTTGTCTGAGGTTCACGCTAAATATGCACTTTGTCATTGATCCATCACCCGCAAGACGAACTGCGCATGTAATATTTTCTGTAAGGAGAGGCACACAAATATCTTCATTCCTAATAGAATTAAAACAAATTAAATTAAGATATATAATTTAATACAAAAAACAAGGTTTGAATTTGATAATATTTTAACGAATTCTAAAATCCTAATCAACATCTAGTGGCAGTAAAATAATAATAAAAAGAAAACAAATATTAAATGTATAAATAATAGTTATTAATAAAATACATTATTTTCAAGTCTACTGCCCCATGGAAAGACCATTGTTATGCAGCAATAATTTACTCCTTACATTGTAGAAGCCTACTAAGCAATGGCAAAATATAAGTACCAGCAACACATTGAATAAGTAAATGAAGCAAAGCGCAACATGCATGCTAGCGGAAGGGAGGAAGATGGACGGCAGAAGCTGTAATTACAACACAGCTTACATGATATGGACTCATGGCAAGTAAAATGTCAACAGCAAATGTGTAATCAAGAATACAACCTCGGGTTGCGGAGAATGATAGGTGTCAATAAATCGTGATATCGATTAATGCACGTCCTTAAATAACAACTATTAAGGGAATACTCGTTTGGAAGATTAATAAGAGTGTCGTTGATAAGAGTGGGTAAGCATGTACACTCGGGCTTCACACCCACCGTATTGATTTATCCGTATTTTTAGATCCAGATATAATCTAGGCCCACCCAAGATGAAAGTTGACATGACGAAGCATTTATCACATCGTGGACTCGTCCAGAAAAAGGAGTGCCAGGGCGTCGGTCGAGACGTAAGTAAACATAATAAACTTACATAATCTATTTATACGAGCAGAAAACAAAGAAGCCGGATTCCCACACAAAGCGACTACGCTAGGTATTCACAATAAATGAAACTGCCAAAAAGGTCGGCAAAGACGGCACAAACCTCGCTTGGTCTTGGTCTTCCGGTTCGAATATTTGGGCGTGACCCTCCCGCGACAGACCCAGGTCGAACTGTTGATCCATGTTATTAGCCATCTTATCCGGGAATATTAAATCTCAGCATTCAATTCAAACACGCCGGTCACGACAGCGCGCTGGCACGGCAAGCAATCCCCGAGATTATATAATAATTAGAGAATCCGACAGCGAGCACCAAAAGGACGATTCACTGCCACCGAGCGACGCACCGGCAAATAAATACTA
Organism: Glossosoma conforme; assembly: GCA_022606575.1. Classification (NCBI taxonomy): domain Eukaryota; kingdom Metazoa; phylum Arthropoda; class Insecta; order Trichoptera; family Glossosomatidae; genus Glossosoma; species Glossosoma conforme. The sequence continues at coordinate 23,678 of JAGTXR010000264.1, read as the reverse complement.
GGTCTAATTAATGAACCGCCAAGCGGGAGGATCCGGACGCGGCAGAGAGCGAACACGCGGTGCGGGTCTGAGGTCGTCGCCGGTGATCACCGGAGCTCGTCATATAACTCGCGCTCGAGGAAAGCCGGACGCGGCGAGGGAAGTAGGAAAGCAGCAAGAAAAGTGTGGATCCTCGGCGAGGAAGGAATGCGATCCTGGGACGGTATGCTCCTCTCGCTCGAACGTCGTGACCACGGACGCGCGTAATCGCTACTGAGCGGGTAGCCGGCGGGCGGCGCGGGGTGGCGCTGGGGCTGGCGGCGGCTGCTGCGGTACAGTCGCTACGAGCGCCGAGCAGCGGCACGCATACCACTACCGTCACCAACACCACCGACAAGCGCCACACTTGTACCTCACTTCTGCTCGTACAGATATCATTAAATTGTTACATTTTACGTTTACAGCTTTTAGACTTTTCATTTTCGAATGTGTCTGGTTACCCTATTACACAGATACCCTGTATTGATATAAACTTACGTTATATTAAAATATTATCAAACTAGATTCTATTTTGAAATACATATTGATGTGGAACATGAAATTAATGGTGGCTACAGTGGCAGGACAAACATTTATTTTTAACGATTCATTTTATCAACGTTCAATGAACGCTCCTATTTTCTACGCATCTTATCTAATGGTAGATAAATGTTTTTATTTAACATTTCTCTGACTAGAGCCTTTTAGTCTGGCAGCTATGCGGCTCAACCGCGATACGGCACATCGCACCAATAAATGACAAGCTTCGCACCTACATATTATTGTCTCTTAAGTCAGTGGCTTTCAACATGGGAGGCCAGGAAAGGTTATATTTTAAAGGATTATTAAAATATCATTATATTTGAATTATATTTAAATGTAAGACAGTTTTGTAAAGCATGAATTATATTTAAATATGAGACCTTTGTGTACAGTTGTAAATTCAGAAGATATATGTTTATTTATTTATTTTAGAAAATAAAAATGATGCATTTCACCAGGCAAGCATTTAAAGGGCATTTCACCAGGCAAGCATTTAAATTTAAAATATATATATTGATTTACATGTCATACTATATCTCACAATTATATTAGTTTTAAAATGAAACATTAAATCACTTTTTGCATTAATCCTAGGGGTGTGTGGTTAAACGCTTTTCTACATCCGTGGTTCCCGCGTTACTGAATGACAGTTCACACGCTTTGCGCGTTACTCTCGTAGGGGCACCAACCGATGGTGTTACCATATACTACACGCCCTCATGATGCCTCATCACTCCACGTAGTCCTTTAACCAAGCTGGAGGTCTCCGCGTTCTTGTAGGTGGTCCTAAAGCCATCTCTTCAACGTCACGAGCTTCCTCCAAGCTGCTTTCCTCCTCCTCCTCGCCCACTGATGGCTCCTCCTCCTCCTCTCCCACTGATGGCTCCTCCAAGTCTTCCTCGAAAAATTTCAGAATATTGTACGGTGATTGCGTGCTGGGTCTCTCGCAAGTCGCCTTGGATTTGTTTGTTTTGCTGCTCGGCAGTTTTCGCAGGTCCAGCACATGTCTCGGCATGCCGTCCACCTCCACATTGTTGACTGAGATGACATTCGTCACTCTGCCAGGCCTCCATCGAGATGTGCACCGACTATCTGGTGGCCTGACCGCCACTACATCTCCCACCTGGAACTCAATGGACCGTTTTTCTTCAATCTCAGGTCGAACAGCAGGATGTCTCCAAGCATATCTGTGGACTTCACTTGAAGGCGCGGCTCCTTGGTCGTCTTGACTTCTTGCAGCCAAGTTGTACCAGAACACTGCCTGTAGTGGGCTTCCTCCACTCTTGGCCGCAGTTCTCTTTATAGTCCGGTGATGCCGCTCCACTATTCCATTTCCTGCTGGGCGATAGGCCGCTCGAAATCTTCTGTGCACGTTCCATCTGTCGCATAGCTTTGCAACACTAAACGACCGAAACGCCGTTCCATTGTCCATCAGCACCACGTCAGGCGGGCCTCTCTCCCTAAATATCTCGTCCAGAACTTCGACAACAGAGTTAACATTTTCCGAGTTTATCTCCCTCCATATGGCAAATCTACTCGGGCCACAGTCAATGATCGTCAGGAAGCATCTCCTGTTGAAGTGGGTGACGTCAATGGCCAGTCGCCTCCACGTTCCTGGGACGCTGACGACTCCCGCCTAGTGAGACGATGGCGGGGGATCGATGGTTCTGCATGTCATGCAAGAGCGTACACATTGCTCCACTTGACTCTTTGTCACACCGGGGTCCACAAGTTGGGCGAGCTGAAGCGTGCGATCTACACCAAAGTGGTGCTGGGCGTGCATTTCCTCCAGGCTCACCGCGCATACACCGTCTTCCACACTTGGTTTTTTCTTAGAAGTACTTCTCGCCCAGGTCTTGCACACCCTGGTGAGCACATCGGCCTTATTCTTGCGGGATTCCACAAAAGTGATTGTCAGGGTAAGACCAAATTCCTCGACTACTTCTTTTAAAAGCCCCAGGCGACGTTTGACCAACATCTCCGACATGCTGGCGACTCTGACTCTATTGCTCCCAGTCAATGTCGATCTCACCCAGCACAAAACAGTCGCCGAATCCGTCATCACCTGCAAGACTTTTACGTCCCACTTGAGAGCCAGACTCACGCCTTTTACTACTGCATCTAACTCGGCTAGGTATATGTGAGCCACTTCACTCGTCTTCCCCAGCCATGCAGCATCTTCGACAGTCTTCCCGTCAATTTCTAGAGTTACCCCAAGGGCCAGAGAGCTCGCATCACAATAAACCTTAGCCCCGTGTGTAACACTGGGGTCGAACCAAGCTCCACGAACTGGATCATCTATGCGCACCCTCGTGATGAGTTCCTCCACCATCCGCTGCGGTCTGTCACCCACGTAGTCTTCCCACTTCCGGCCTTCGGACTCTCTCTTCAGAAAACTGCAGGCTACTCGCAGCCATCCACATACTGGATAGTGGCCTGTCAGCTTGCCGCAGATAGAGAACAATTCCCTCTTGGTGAGTCTCAATCCCGTTTGAAGTGTGGGGATCTGGTTGCCTCTTTTAAAGATAAGATTAGCGCTTTTATTCCGCTGCACATGCAGTCCAAGTACTTTAATGCCAACCAGGTTCTCGGGTGGCTTTGCGACCAGCCCGTGCGCAAGCAAGTGTGCTCGAACTTCCTCCGCCGATACTACAGCCTCGTTCACAATGATGTCGTCAATATAGCTGTCAGTACCTTGTCTCATCCTCTCATCAAGTGAGAGCACCTCGTTGACGATCCGAGACATGATTTTGGAGCCACACTTCAACCCAAATCCTAGTCTCGTCAGACAGTATGTCTTGCCTCGGTATCTGACCAACTGGTATCTCCAGAGGTCTTCGTGTACGTGCACCTGAATGTATGCTGACTGAAGCTCAAGCAGCTTTAGGGAACCTTTCATCTGCCTCCACTTCCGGAGCGTCTCGTCACATACTGCTACCTCCTCGCCGGTGTGGCATTGAACGCTCTCATTGAGCTCCCGATAGTCCATCACAGGGCGCACCTTTCCTTTGTTCTTGTGGAGTAAAGCCATTAGGGGCAGAATACCTCCCACGTTTCCTTTCCAAGGCTTAAGCCACCCCTCAGATATCCACCTCTGTATTTCCTCATCAAAAGCCGTCTTCTGGCGACGTGACGCTTTTGTAGCACTCGACAGTGTTGGCCAACCAAGCGGGGTCATTCTTCCAAACCCAACTGACACACCAGTCTCTGCCGTCGAACACCGCAGTAAAGTCCTTGTCCTGGATCGTTATAGGTTTTTCTGGGCTGGCGCTAACACAACCAACACTGCAGTGGCTCTTCCAGAAGCGTGGTTTTCATAGCGTCAGCATCGCCTTTTGCTTCCTCGTTCAGCTCATTGTATATCGCGAACGCCGGCCCCTCCAGGAAAAGAGGTATTATACTTGTAATGTCCTTCTCTCCCTTCAGTTTCGTGACTAGCTCCACTTTCGCCAACCACTGGGTGATGTCGCCTTCGCCATCAAAACATTTGATGAGGTCTCCCATTCTAATGTTTCCCATTGTGCCGAAATAGCTTGTGGTTAAACGCTTCTCTACATCCGTGGTTCCCGCGTTACGAATGACAGTTCACACGCTTTGCGCGTTAATCTCGCAGGGGCACCAACCGATGGTGTTACCATATACCACAAGGTGAGTACAAACACTGTTGTCATATTAAATATCTGTGATAAAAAATGTATAACAAAGTAATGCAAGCACTTCTATCATTTATTACGTACTTTTAATAGGATAAATATAGCTTTTGATATTAATGAGTTTTTGGAAACAGGGTTTTCAACTTGTGGCATAGTAATATTCGAGCTACAAATTTGTTTAATTGTGGTAAACTATAGAGCGTCGCAATAATAAATGATGTACATGTACAGTGGATCGACATACAAGTTTAATTCGTTACGTAACCTTGCTCGTATGTCAATTCGGTCGTATAGCAAAGCATTTTTCCCATTGAAATTAATTGAAATGATATTAATCCGTTCCAACTATCAAACTTCTACACCAGTTGTTCTTGTTACGTGTTTTCGAATGAGATAAATGTATTTATAAATGACAGTTATTTTATGGAGATATAGAAAAAAAATGCAATTAAATAAGGTGGTTGTAAAATAATATATTTAATAAATATTTTTATGGGATACATTATATATGTAATTTGGTCACTTAAATGCAACTTACACAAAACTTAAATGCTCATGTATGCTTTATTTTAGTCACTGCTTTTATCTTCATTGTTTTTTGCCTTTCGTGTGATACAATAAAAATATATCTAATGATGGTTGTTTCTTCCTTCCTTTCAAAATTTTGCTAAAATAAGTAAGGCATGCGTCATTAAATAGTTCCGATGCACGACCAGTTGCAACATTTTTGGGCTATTTCTTTTCCAATGACTGTGAAACTCTCCCACATTCCCAATATCTCATTCATCGCACTTGTAGATATAACCACAAACAACTCTGGCTCAGATAATCGTCACGATATATCTGTATCATATCTGTGCGCAGGATAATACGGGACGCACGAGGCGCAGTAAACTGATGGATCGTGTAAAGTCCGAAAATCCAATAATTTTTCAGATAATAGGCATATTTCAAAAACCTGAATTTAAATGTTGATGTTTTGATTTTTAAATAATTTTTTTACTATCAAAGACTATATGGGTTCCTAAAAATGAAAGAAAACACTTTACATAGTTCGTACATAAAAATAATTGGTGTACCCTCTGGGATGCACGTAAATGGTGCTCCGAGGGAATGTTACCAGTGCTCCGCCTAAGATTCATTCAATATTTACAATGTCGGTAAATTAAACTAGTCAGTACGTACTTTCACAAAATATATATATTTTATGAAAAAAGTTACATTATATAGAAAAGGTTTCTACCGTGCAACTACAAAAATCGCTTGCGGTGAATTGTATTTCCTGGTTTTGAATTTGTACGGGATATTTTATTGCTACGCAATTTGTGTATATTAATAAATTATTTAACACTTTTTCCGACCCCAAAAACGTTAAGTGCCGTTGTATTAAATATTATTTATTGTGTTTATTATGCACATAAAAAATGGGGTGCTCGACAGGCATGTTACTGGTGATTACCTAAGTATTTACAACGGCTGTACAAAATGGTAGAATAAGTCTAGTTTTGTTCCCCTTTTTTTACAATGCTTAAATTAAATCCAGATTTACACTGCCTAAAAATATTGATTGATTGAAAAAAAATATCCTGCAGCGTATTTTCTATATAAGAGTAAACCTTAAAATGCGGCACCAGTGTGGGGTCGATCAGCCCATTGTAATCAAGTGGATACTGCCCTGAATGATGCATGCAGAGTCGTCACAGGCTGCCTCAAACCAACACCCATTTCTAAACTATACCCCTTGGCTGGTATCGCACCACCGAACATAAGACGCAAAGTCATATGCGCCGAAGAAATGCGAAAGGCAATCAACCAACCGTCCCACTGCTTGTATAATCAGATACCCCCAACACCAAGATTGAAGTCTCGAAGCAGCTTTCTGAAATCCACACAACCTCTCACATCCGGCCCTGAAAATGAGAGACTCCAACTCTGGCAACAAATCGCACCAGAGGATTTCATTACTCCAAAGGAAGGCCTCCCAACTGGCAAGAGCCTTGACTAGCGGACCTGGAAATCCCTAAACAGATTAAGAGCCGAAGTTGGTAGAACAAAGGACAACCTCGAGCGGTGGGGAATGCTTCGGCAGGGAGAGACACTATTGTGCGACTGTGGAGACCTGCAGACCGCCTCACACCTACGATGCTGCTCCATGTGCCCATCAAGTTGCACATCTCAGGACCTAATGCTGGGCAACACACGAGCTATCGATGTTGCCAGATATTGGGAAAAAATAATTTGACGTCGCTGACACGAAGAAGAACCTTAAATTCATTTTAATGAAACCTAGATTCTGTAATATATATTAAGCGTTTGTATACAATTGTAGAAATTTAAAATAAAATATAATATATTTATATAATAACTGTATAATCCAATAAAGCTTAGATACCACTTCACTAAAAAATATTTAAAAAAAAAACGTTATTATTTATTCAATTAAAGTTTAGCATTTCATCTGATACATAAACCACATGTCAAACGATTGTAAGCATCCAATATCAGAAGCGTGGAGTGGCCATTTACTAAACTTGTCGATCGATGCTTTGCAACGATTCCCGCCGCTACAAACAAAATAAATGCCCGGGTAGCTTAAAAAATAATATTTTGAATGTACAGGACATACGATTATACAGATCTTGTTTATGGTCTGTGGGGTCATATGAGTAAATTAAAAAAAAAAGTTTAGTAGTTTCCAAACTATGAGGAATTCCCTCCCCGGGAAGTATTTAAGATTTGAAAGGAATAAGAATTGGAAATGGTGTTTTTTTTTCGTTCAATAAAATTCGTCGAGGCCTTAAAATGGTTGACAGGATTTTTTTTTGTGTATATTTTTTTAGAGGATTCTTTATTTGTGTAATTTTAGGCGTAGATATTTTTTTTCTTAATTAAGTTAATAGGTGGTAATTAGACTTTGAAAATGGGTAAAGGGGGAATGACAAAAAAATGACGAAAACGAAGCAAATTTGATTGATCTGGCCAAATTCGTGGGATTTGCGCCGAACATATCGTAAAACGTTCTAAGTGTAACTTGTATGGGTATATTTTAGACGGCTAAGTGATTCAGAAGCGATGATTAATGGAGTATCGTTCCCGGAAGACACCAGTGTTAACACGATAATTTTGTACATGAGAAACATTATAGGTTAACCTGTTGGATGAGTACGTGTCTTCGCTGCTTCGAGGTTGGACATGGCTGAGGGAACCAAGAGAGTCAGTAAAAGGGTTTTAATGCTAGCTGTGCCACTAGATTGTATTGGGCTACCAGATAAGCTTACGGGTTGCCTCGACTAACCGAGATTGGTATAATATAAATACGGGTTGATTTATCGGCAGAGGGAGTTGAATCTTTGAAAATCATCTTCTCGAATCCATTATGCCGGATAGTAACCGGAGTAAGATTCATTGGATATGTGCTAAGGACACTGGCAGACCTTTACCTTGCTGTACTCCACAGAACCAGACCTGAATTGGAAACGCGTTGTTGTATTGGCCTTACTATCAGTGTGATATTATCCTATTCAATTCAATAATTCAAATATCTTCATGAACCTAAACTTGCAAGAATACCATCAGCACATTATATTCATTAAGGAAATCAAGATTGCTGCCCCAGTTGATCTTACATACTGAACAGCTAAGAATACTTTTTTCAAAGGTTTCTTCATGCCCTATGTCGAAGTGTGCCTACATGTCTGCTTAGACGTCAGTTAACCATGTAGGGATAAATTTCATTGAATGCCAGATGCCTGAATGCCTGAATGTGGAATAAAAATACGTGATATTTATCGAACAAAAAGTATGATTCTATGCGACTCTTTACCATTACCACAATTCATCTAATTTAGAGACCTCACTATTACTTACAATTGTAATATAATCGATGGGCTCTTACTCTGTCATTCTTCCCGGAGATGTTGACCGTTTCACAGCCTTGTATTATTGGTTTGCACAATATTCATAAAAAAATGGTTCAAATTATTCCAAGTTGTTGGATTTTTTCTTGATCTTTTTAATTGTGATAATTTTAATTTTGTTGTGCGGTTTATTGTGCTTTAAAAGAGTATTATATCCTTTATGAAAGACACACAATTCGGGGAGGGCTGGTTGGTGTAGAATGTGATTTATTTTATTTATCAGATATATTTTAATAACATTCAACAAGGAAAAAAATCTCATAACGTGTAAAAAAGTTATTAATGTTTTTCTCGGAAAGCTAAACCTTTGCAATCTTAATATTGGACGTCGTGAGTAAGCATCAGGTAGTATAATACAATATATACATATACATATATGTTAATAAAAAATATATTTATAATTTTAAAATAAAGCTGAATTTTTAATACGTTTATTTTTCTTCAAACCAATAATCGAAGGGAGCCACACCATAAATAAAATCTCAAAAGAAGGCCACAGGCCAAAAAAGGTTGAGAAACACTGCTCTAGAGGTTGAAGTTACTTTAGTCAACTTCGATCACTATTGTCTTTTGATTGGTTTTAATAATTGCGTAAAAATATGTCGAAAATATTTTTTAAGCATTCGATACATTAGATTGTTTTAAATATAATTATGTCCCAAAACGATATTAAAAAACAACTTAACTTATTTAATAAAGCTAAAAAAAATTTTTTTCAATGATATTTTATTACTACACAATATAATTTTGCAGTATTACAAAATTATTCCATTAAACTCATTCCCCTTTCCGTGATTATAAAAGTAAAATAATGTGAGTAGAAAAAGGATACATAAGATTAAAAGTTATTTGCAAATTAATATAACAGAGTTTCAGAATATACGCATAATACCATATACGGAAAAATCAAAATGTGTAGGGTGCATAGTGCATTGATACGAAAATGCACAAAGGGGTGTGCCACCTCTATGTATATAGTGTACATAATGTTTCATCGGCTGCATTCAAATGCAACTGCATACTTTTGATATACCGGTGGACGCGCTTTGAGTTTACGAGTATATCCGGATAGAGCAAACTCCACACTGATTCAATGTAAGCGCGGCATCAATATGTATTGTTGTCATATATATGTGTTGTATTATGAATGGTGATAGTGATATCGTATCATTATTTCGATTTTTTCGATCGATATTTCTTGGTGGAATTCCATTATATCAGATATAAAATAAAAGATTCTAATTGACTTAAAAATGGCCATCCGACCTGGCTGAAACATGTAGTCAAAAAAAATATATGTGGAATAAATTCTAAAGAATCTTTTATTTTATATCTGATATCGTATCAAATAAACTAAAGCAACATTTTTTTAAAAATATTAGTTTTTTTGATTGCCACTTATATTTACAAACAAGTTTACATTATTGAGATGTTGTTTTTTAATAAAGGCATATTTTCCGTCACTTATAAATATAAAATACATTTATGTACTAATAAATTAATTTTAATTTAAAAATTAAATATTATATAATTCATACCATAATTTCCTTCGGATCTTAATAAAATATTTTTATCGAAGTATGTATTTATTTTTCTCCTCAAAGTTGAGAATACAATAAAGCGAATAGGTATTAAAAATTGAGTTGACAACAGATATCTATCTTTATAAAAATTATATATGTATGTGTGTCTTTTATACATTCCTACACCGTTCATCCGATCGATATGAAACTTTCAGGAAATATTGCTATTACGGCTGTTAAGAGAATACGGTTCTCAAAATTTTATTTAATTACAAAAAATAATTGAATATTTATAAAACTAGTGTTTTCATACATGGTGTATACAGAGTAAAACAAGAGTAATACAGAACGGCCATTTCGGAAAATTTCAAATAAATATTCTAATTGTATTCATATTTGTTGTCGCTGTTTATTTAAAAAAAAATATTATTAAACTTCATTTTCGGGTTTGCGCTTTACTATAAGCATTTTTTCGTTTGTTAAATGAAATTTAGTTGTGTTAAAAAAATAATTTCAGTTTGTAAATATAATACAACAAATACATAGTTAGTTTTACAAACCAATGAAAGGTAAAAATCCATTTGTACTTAAATCATATTCCAATTACATTTTGTTTTTGTGAAAATTATTATTTTTGAAGTAGTTTAGTTGAAATTTATTATTATTTATTTAATTTAGAATTTATTATAATATTACATTTGATTTTCATTGTTTGATTTGTATTGTTATTTAATAGTAAATTATCATCCATAAGATGTTTATTTTTTATATTTAAATTAATTTGAAAACAATACCATTTTATCCGAACTTTAAATTTTAAAAAATGTTTTTTTTTTAAACTATGGACTCATCCTTTCTTTTTAAGAATCAAATAAAGAACTGTTGGTATTTTAAGTAGGTACTTACCTAAGGTACTGAATATTCTGAAACAAAATTTGACTTTCGAATAAAGTGTTTGAATGCATGAATTTTTACCAAGTGTTTGTTTTATGTTTATGTCGCATGTCAGAATGAATTGAAACAATTATTACGTATAAATCGTGTGTGACAAAGCAATAGTTAATTGTGGGATTCCAATTGCTGGTCGACTTTGGATAATAATACATCAACCGTTTTTTTTATGTTTCAAAAGTTAATTTTAAGGTGCAATATTTACTGTGAAATCAATTATGCCACCCAAACCTAAAGCGATAGGTCAAAGCCGGCTTAAGACCTTGTGGCGCCCTGGGCAAAAAAATCTGGCGCCCCTGGGTTTTTTGGGTGGGAAGCGAAATCTTCAGAAAACAAATCTGGCGCCCTGGGAACAAATCGAGTACGCACTGCTCAAACCAGTTCATCTGAAACAGATGAGCAACTGGATGCCTGATTGGAAACAGATCGAGTACGCACTGCTCAAAACCGAGTTTTTAGTTTCATTAGTAAGATTGTGAATATTTAAGTATTAACTGCGATAAAACATAAATCGCACACAATGCTGTTACACTTTTTTGTGATATTTAAGTGAAAAATGACTGATATATTTTTTTAAACCAAACTACAGCTCCTTTAATTTTCCATTCCTTATCAATCCCTCGTATTTATCATATTTTGATTTGTGTTTTATTGCGTAACGGTGGTTTATACTATATTATATTGTTTTGGGTCACTTATAGTACCTTTGCATGTCTAACGTATGAGTATTATCTTGTTGTTTTCTTCTGAAAAAAAAATGTCGGAAAAAGTCGGGTCACAGAAGTTATAGTCGGTGGCCCGCGGTCCGCAAACTGACAGCCCGCGGGCCGCCCATTGGTCTTATGTCTATACAAACTCGATTGTCTATTAAATACACCACTAAAAATTCAATAGACCCCAACAAAATTAATTATTTAAATAAATGAAATAGCTGTTTCCGGGATTATGTACGACGATATTTTAATGGCGTGATTCATGAAATACGCGAATTAGTTATAAGTAGTGTCGTTAAAATCAGATATTAAAATCAGAGTATTCGTTAAAAGATTAATATAAAAAACACATAATTTGAAAAATATTTGCTTGTGGCGCATTTTTACGAGATGTTTTTTTTCCTTAGTTTTAATTCTTTGTGGTATATGTATTATTCGGTATTAAAGAAATAACTATTATCAAAATTGTGTATGTTTATCAATGCCTTTTGGGTCAACTATTTCTCGATATAATATATATATATTCAATTATTTCCATAGTTGTTATGTTTGCCAGTACTCGGAAAAATCATCATCATCATCATCATCATCAGCCTGTGTCCGTCCACTGTTGAACGTAGGCCTCCCGCATGAGTCTCCATCCTCTTCGATCCTCCGCCTTCCGCATCCAGGTCACTCCCGCTATTCTTCTTATATCGTCAGTCCATCTTGTAGGGGGTCGGCCAATGCTTCGTTTGCCAGTTCTTGGGCGCCATTCCAATACTTTTCTTCCCCATCGACCGTCGTCTCTTCGACAGATATGACCTGCCCATTGCCACTTGAGTGTGCCTATTCGTTGGGTAGCATCCACTACTTGAGTTCTTCTGCGTATTTCCTCGTTTCGGATTCTATCTTTTAGCGACACTCCGAGCATGGATCTCTCCATAGCACGCTGGGTGACTTTTATTTTATGGGTAAGACTTGCTGTCAGATTCCACGTCTCTGCGCCATAAGTTAATACAGGGAGGACGCATTGGTTAAACGCCTTAGTTTTAAGGCATTGCGGAATTTTCGCTTTAAAAATGTACTTTAGTTTTCCAAATGCTGCCCATCCCAGTTGTATGCGCCTGTCGATTTCTTTTGAGAAGTTATTTCGCCCTAGTTGTATTACTTGTCCCAGATAGGTATAGTCGTTTACAACCTCTATTTCTGTTCCTCCAATGGAAATAGGATCAAAGGTCTGTGAAATATGACTATTAATCATGGCTTTTGTTTTATCCATGTTCATTTTCAGACCAATTTTGTTCGACGCTTCATTGAGGTCGTAGAGCATGTCTTGGAGCTTGTTAGGTGATTCGGCTATTAGCACTATGTCATCTGCAAATCGGAGGTGAGAAATTTACTCTCCGTTAATATTTATTCCACATTTTGTCCAGGATAGCAGTTTAAAAATATCTCCTAGGGCGTTTGTGAAGAGTTTTGGAGATGTAACATCTTGTCTAACACCTTTGTTTATAGAAATATTGTTAGTGCTATCATGGAGCTGGACCATCATTGTTGCAGATTTGTATAGAGATTTTAATATCTCTATATACCGATAGTCTATTTTGCAGCGTTGTAGTGAATCTAGCACTGCCCAAGTCTCGATTGAGTCAAATGCCTTTTCATAGTCTACAAAGGCGATGGAAGGCCTTCCAACTGGCAAGAACCCAGGCTAGCGAACCTTGGTAGAACAAAGGATAACCTCGATCGGTGGGGAATGCTTCAGCAGGGAGAGTCACTGTTGTGCGACTGTGGAGACCTGCAGACCGCCTCACACCTAAGATCCTGCCCCATGTGCCCAACAAACTGCACTTCCCAAGACCTAATGCTGGGCAATACATGGAATATGGATGTTGCCAGATATTGGTCAGAAATAATTTTACGTCGTTGACACGAAGAAGAAGACTTTTAGAGTTGATTATTTTGTGAAAACTGCCAGTCTTTCTTTTTTACTTTAATTGGTTCATTAAAGAGGTGCGTAAACAACAAAACTTTCATATAATTCAATGAATAGGTTCCAATAATCAAAATATTATTTCAAAATAACAAGTAAATCGCGGAGAAAATAACAGTGCCGTCTAAAAAACCACGTAAAAGCGAAAAGAAAGGAGAAGCAAAAAAAAAAAATCTCGTCTGACAGTGAGATTTCAATTTAACATTCGCCGATGGATGTTAATATTTGTTTTTAACATTTCTTTAAAAAAAAAAAAATGAATTTCAAAATCGATAATAAGAAATTCGCTACACTTCACACATGGCTTAACCAAAAAATACAATTACAATCTAGTAACACATTGTTCATTGTTTACTACTTGACTAGACGAACAAGAACTCTGGTAACTTATCTCGGCTCCTCTTGTATAAAGCTGACCAAATCGATTTTACCAGTAAAATATAAATACGTATTACACGTTATAATAAGATTAGTGGTATATGGTATTGAGAACCCACTGTAAGAAAATTTCGTAGCGACATTTTTTACAACTTTGATTTTTAGGTAAATTGTTTTTACGTAAATATTCATTTTGTTTTCAGATAGATTGCCAATGTTCGTGAGGGTAAGGGAGGGGGGGTTTAGACAGGGTTAGTTCCCGGGAACCGCAACTAGAATAAGGTCCAGTTCGGAGATCTTGGTATGGAAAGGGGAACGGTTGGGCGTTATGGGACCGAGAGTGGTGTTTTTTCGGTAACGATTTTGGGATACATTATAAACATTGTGCTTTAAGGTTTCGTTGATTTTGATACTTATACCGACAGTTTTGTTAGCTCATAAGTAAACCTGTATTTTATTTTAAAGTTTCTGAATTTCTAGGTTCGTCGTTTTGCCACAACTTTTTTCATTATACTGAAGTTCTTCGATTAGGTAAATAGGTTACTTAATATTACATATTTTACATTGAAATATTTTTTGTATCTGTACGATTGCACAGCTGGCAATACTATGGTGACCAGTTCCATTCACCAAAACATGGCGTTTGCGTCAGTCGTTATATTGTTATTTTAGTTTTTAATTATTTTATAATTCATATACATAAAATGGATTTTAACATAGAAAAAATGTGTCGGACTTGTATGTGTGAAGGTCAAACCATGTTTCCTATTTTTCCAGCTGCTAAGGATTCACCAAATTTCTCCGATATGATTATGACACTTACTACTGTCAGGGTATTTAAAATAATATTTTTACATTTATATATATTATTATAATTTTGTATTTATTTATTAATATGTATTTATTTTTGGCATTGAATTATAAATATATATTATTAGCTATATAATGCTTACTGTTTTCACAATATTGCTTTGTATTTTCCTGGTCGACAGTATAGGCGCACGGGTGTTTTTTTTTATTGAGTCAAAATAAATTTATTAACATTAAATTATCTTAGAACGACCTAAAACGATACCTCTATGCGTGAAGGCTTAGAAACATTATGGACAATAAATACATTTTTTATCTTTACTCATACACCTCAATAATGCCATATAATGAAGATCTAACAGCAGTGAATTTTTTAAAGCTTTCTATTTTAAGTATGGCTGGTCGCTATTCATGGTGTGTGGATCCGCATACATCTAAGGCCGTCATTTACTAATTGTCAACAAATGACAACTAATATTGGCACTTTGAGTAGGTGTAGTTCTGTTCATTCGGTAGTCGAGCACACTAATTTCTTTACCGTACCCATCGGCAAAAATAATCTATAAAAACATGACAGCAGTACAATGCTCGTAGAATTGACGCTTAATGTAGAAATAATGTATTGTGGTTTCATGACTAGGTTGTGAGGAGACTGGAAGCTCTTATTAACCTTTAAACGCCCAGTGGTTTCCTTACGGGACCGCAGATATGCGTCGTTCAATGCCCTACGGTCCCATACAGGAGTGCTTATGGTTCATTTCACAATCGGATTACATTAATTTGTAATTATAGTATTAAAGTAAGTTCATGGAAGAATCTATTGTGTGACGTAACATTACAAACATTGGCCTGCTAGGGCATTGAGCGACGCAAATTTGCGGTCCCGTATGGGACCAATGGGCGTTTAAAGGTTAATCTTATTCTATAAGAAATTTGGATAATGTGTGACTGGAAACGCAGTTGTTGGGAGAATATCCCAAATCTTCTTTCTGGTGTCGCCTTGAGTGGACATACGTAAACTGCTAGGAATGCTTGGTATCACATCGATGGTGCCGGAGAGGTTGATTTAGAAAGTTTGAAAGAAATGGTAAATAAAATTAATTTGGTTCATAGCAGAGATGTTGCAGAACTTGTTGAATAAGATCAACAACACTTTTGTAATTAAAAATGAATGTATTTATTTTTTATTTATCTTATTTATTACATTTATATTATTTTACAACAAAAATTTTGCAGTCTGATTAAGTAAATAAATAATTTGTAACTTAGTAATAATAAGTGGTGTTAACCTATCTGTTCACAACGGCTTTATAAATCTAGTAGATATAAATGTTTCCCTAGGAATTCTGTTCGTCTGTAGTCCAAAAATACATCAGAATCAATTTAATAAAGAAGAAATATTTAAATACACCAGTATGAATTTTTAACTATTGTGGTTTGTAAGGTAATAGCAGATATGGAGTAATAAATCTGTCAACAGTAATAATCTTAGCAGGCAATAATAATAATGTCGGCATTTAAACAATAAAATATATGTGGATATTTAATATCATAAATATTTATTATTTTCCTTATTGAGTCAATTAAATTACCGCAATTTTTTATATTCACTGATTTATAATAAGTTATACAGTTGTATGTATGCATTGTATTTGATGTTCCAGATATTGGATACTGATGGCTTGCCATGCCAGGTTTGTTTGCAATGTGTATCTTCCCTTGATGCTGCAGTCAATTTCAAAAAGCTGTGTGAAAAGTCAGACTTGTTGTTTCGTCAGCATAGCTTGGCTAAGACTGCAGACTTGGATCAAGCCATTGTCAAGCAAGAGATAATATCGGAAGAACAGGATGAGTCCTCCAACAATGGCAGTATCAATGACTATGAGGATGATTTTCTTATGTTTAAGGCAGAGCCGGAAATTGAATTAAATATTGAAAAAACCATTATTAAAACAGATGAGGAAATCAAAAGTAAGAACATTTTTTTTTTTTTTTTATATCATTATCATTTATTCATATCATTATCCCAAGGTATGCAGTGGATTGTTATAAATTATTTTTGATGTTAATAATACTATTAAATAACATTGGTATGATAATATTCAGTCCACATTGACACTTCATAATCTTATACTCCAAAGTCTTCACAACATTTTGCTCTGTGTGGAGAAGTGGTGCAGTTTCTCAATACCTCCCACTCCGCAATACTAATTTGAGGGTTCCGCCGCATTTCATTCTCAGATAATTCGTTCAACGACTCATTGGTAACGACGTGGGGTGCGCTGGAAGTCTGGTGTATGGTACATTTGGTGCACGGGACAACTGGTGCACTCGAGGTCACGCTAACCTAACCTAACCTAAGTTATTTCGTTAACGAGACCTATGAATCTATGGACTCTATGATCACTGGACAAATCCTTAGGTTAGGTACGGTTAGCGAGACAGCCACTGCACCAGTTGTCTCTTGCGCCAAATGTCTCATGCTCCAGACGTCCAGTGCGCCCCACGTCATTACCAATGTGTCGTTGAACAAATTGTCTGAGAATGATAGGTCGTGACACCATTTGATACATATTACCAATAATCCATTGGTAAACCTATCCTACTACTACTAGAGAAAAAAAAAAAAATTCGATATCCAGATATAAAACATTTAACCATTTTTCAACACTTATGTGTGAATTTAAAAAATTTACTTTGATTATTAATGTGAATATTTTCAATCGGCAATTCTTGGTAAAATTTCAATAATTCAATCATAATTACTTTATCCTTTTTTTTCAATAAGACAATAAATAACGTTGGCCACACATAATAACTTCTTGCCAAAATTGAAACTATCTGGGTGAGACCATTGATGGTCTCTTGCTTTCTTACCCACAAGCGGAATTTGTTGTTCTCGGCGACTTCAACGTGCACCACACTGCATGGTTGGGGTCGGGAGAGACAAGCTCCGCTGGCAATTGTGCTGAATTATTTGCGTCTTGCTATGGCCTTGCACAGCTCGTACAGAACCCCACCCGTAAACCTGACATCGCATCACATCGTCCAGCTCTACTCGACCTGTTTCTTACTTCTCAGCCAAATGATTACTTGGTGGAGGTCGAAGCGCCACTAGGCAACTCCGACCACTGCCTTGTGAAAACAACTACAATCAGTGCTCCATTGCCACCAAAAGAACATAACAAACGACGTGTGTGGCACTACAGGTCGGCTGACTGGAACGGATTACGTGGATTTTACGGAGGATACCCGTGGGGAGATATTTGCTTCAAAAATAAGGACCCTTCAATATGTGCCAATCTGGTGGAGGATGTAATCATCCAAGGAATGGAATGCTTTATTCCTCACTCCACGAAAACTATGGGCACCACCTTAAAAAGCTGGTTTAACTGTGACTGTGCCGAGGCCGTAAAACGCAGGAATACCGCATACAACAAACTACGAAAAAATAACGACCCCATAAGTCGTGCAGCATACAATTTAGCCAGCAAAGAATGCAAGAAAACCATTAATGACTCCAAAGACAAGTTCAATGTACAAATTTGCAACAAGTTGTCCGCTTGCCCTGCCGGTAGTAGAGCATTCTGGTCTCTCGCTAACTCTATTGGCAGCAACTTTTGCAGTTCTTCTTTTCCACCGCTGACTAATGCCGATGGCTCACTGGCTCTAGCCTCCAAAGAGAAGGCTGAACTTCTTGGTTCGCTGTTTGCTTCCAATTCCACACTTGACGATGGTGGGGCCAACCCCCCATCCATTCCTCACTGTGGCAAGCAGATGGGGGCTGTAAAATTCAGTCTCAAAGCCGTACGTCGAGAACTTCTCCAATTAGCAACCAACAAAGCCAGAGGGCCAGATGGCATACCAGCGGTGGTATTAAAAACTTGCGCTCCTGAACTTAGTCCTGTGATCACCAAACTTTTCAGATTGTCCTTTAGATGTGGTATTGTTCCCCAGGGATGGAAAAAAGCCCTTGTTCACCCAGTTCCAAAAAAGGAGACCGAAGTGACCCCACAAACTATCGCCCAATAGCCATCACATCACTACTTTCCAAAGTGATGGAACGTTTAATTAACAGCCAACTTCTAAACTACTTAGAGAAGAATGATCTTCTGTGCGATCGGCAATATGGCTTCCGCCGTAGTCGATCGTGTGGCGATCTCTTGGCATATGTCACACATGTTTGGGGGAAATCCGTCGAATGCTTTGGAGAAACGCAAGCTGTTGCCCTGGATATCTCCAAGGCGTTCGATAGAGTCTGGCATCGCAGTCTGGTGAATAAATTACCTTCTTATGGACGAACTCCCTCCCTGTGCTCCTGGATTGAAAAATTCTTGAGTGATCGAAGCATCATCACTGTCGTAGATGGCTTTTCTTCTTCCTGCCATAAAATCAACTCAGGAGTTCCACAGGGCTCTGTGCTGTCGCCCACTCTTTTTCTTCTGCATGTGAATGATTTGCTTCAATGCGCAAACATTCACTGTTATGCCGACGACAGCACTGTCCATGAGAGTATAATCTTCCATAAACCTCCGAAACATTCGGAACTATCTGCTGCTAGGGAATCTCTGGTGGAGAAGATGAACATGTCTCTTGAAAGTGTAAAGCCGGTCTCGCTTCCAAAAAACTAGGTGTATTATATAGATCACGTCTGTATTTCAACGATAAACAACTTCTTCTTCTATATAAAGGACAAATCCGACCTATCCTTGAATACGGCAGTCACCTTTGGATTGGAGCCCCAAAATACCTTCTAAACTTAATTGACTCAGTTCAAAAAAGAGCAATTCGTTTGATAAACAATGACACCCTTACGTCTAATCTACAATCAATGGAACACAGACGTAAGGTTGGTTCTCTTAGTCTTTTCTACCGTTATTACCACGGTCGCTGCTCTTCGGAACTTAAAGAACTAATTCCTCCTGCACCCACTCACAGCCGACAAACTCGTCTTACACTTGCCGAACATTCATACACGGTTAATATATGTCGACCAAGAACTGGCAGCTTTCAAAGTTCCTTCCTTAATGCCACCGGTAAGCTATGGAATGCTCTTCCAGCGTCTGTGTTTCCTCCTTCCTACAATCTGGATCTCTTCAAGAAACAGATAAATATACACTTGCAATCTCCCCAACCCACACACAAATACGAACACAACACACGTTTCCCGCATGCAGCGTCCAGCCTCCCTGGCTGAGCGTCATAGAGTGCACTGGTCTTGACCGGATGTGCTCTCCTGCATGCGTTGACATAAAAAAAAAAATATTGTTTCTCAATAAAACTGTTGAATTAATTTAAATTTTCTTTCTTATTTAATTCAATTATGTATATATAAATGTTTTTTTTTCAGTTTCCGGGAAAAGAGGCAAAGGACATGCTTGTAATATATGTGGGAAATCTTACATGGGTAGTAAATCGTTAAAAAGGCATATGGCTGTTCATAAAGGCGATGGGTTTAGTTGCAATCAGTGTGAAAAAGTTTTTTCAAGGAGGGATCATTTGAGGAAACATTTACAAAGGGTGCATTCAGTAAAAGACATTGAGGCTGTAATGAATACAATATCTGTAAAGGTATGATAAATAAAGTAATATTGATTTTTAACCATATTGACAATTACATGACCTCCTCACAATATGTATACGGGAATGATCCTTATGATAATTATACGTTTTATAATTTAATGGTTGAGCTTTGAGTTATTACTTTATTGTTTAAAACATCTCAATAAGGTGTTTATAATTACAAGAAATCTTTGAATGAAGATTACTATATATTGTGACATCAGTATGATGTAGTCCTTGCTTACTGTTACCGAAAAGCCAAGGGTCGAGACCAACTGACGCCGGCTGCACTGCCGCGGCCTGAGGCCGTCAGCGCTGCCGGTGGCGAAACTATGTACTAGTGCCAAAGTGGTTTTCGGTTACAGTGAGCAAGGACTACATCATGCTGATGTCAATTGATATTAGCTTGATAAAGCCATTGCAGGCTGGTGCCGAAAACCTATAGACACAATCTTTCGTCTCTTATTTTTGTCCGCTCGTCGGACATGCACGTGTCGCCATATTGGTTTTTTAACAAGTCCGGTCACGGGTGTGTCATTAGTATTGTACGCGTCTGTCTGTCATTGGTGCGGGATTAGTTTCTGTAGATCGCCACTTGCGGCTCTGGGCTGTCGACCACTACGAGCGCTTAGTGGCCAGTCAGTTGTGTGCCGATCGCGGCGAGTGTCGAGTTGTGATCAGCCCAGTGCCTGAAAGCATGTAACTCCACCCGGGCCGAAATTTGTCAAGTTTATCGTAAAAATATATGTGCTTCTGAAAAAGTCTGTATTTTTTTCATCTGCTCCTCATTTTGCCACCAGCAATCCCATAACTATCCCGGAGACATGAAGTAGTTCTTTCCTTAAGTAAAGGGGATGTTAATGTTTAATATTATACAATATTTGTTTTGTATTATCGTTAGTCTGAATTATTTTATATACATTTCAGATGATTGTAAAATATGACTGTGAGTTTTGCGGTGTCGACGCTCCAAATAAAGCCTCCATGAGCAAACATCTGAGAGCATGCCATAAAGATAAATTACCTAAACGAAAAAACAGTGCTTCGCATTACGGCTTCAACATATCAGACACCAGTGAAGATGATGAAGAAGTTGACTCTATTGAAGCTGCTGCTGAACAAGATGATGAAGATGATAAAAAAACTGTAAGTTTAAATTTATTATAAAAATATATTAAATTAGTTATATAATTGATGATGTATATGGTCTAGTGGTAAGTGTTTGATTCCCTAGCGAAAGGTTAATGGTTTTATTTATGATGGCGTCTATATCATCTCCTTATTCTTATAATAACTTAAGAATTAATGAGATGATATAGACGCCGTGCAGTGAAGACGTATATACCGTCGCTCTTGTTTTAAACAATAAATCGCACTTAAAAATAAAACTTATAAACATTCTCTAACACCATCAGAATCGTCATCAAATTCTCTACAAAACGTGCATTATGGTTTATATGCATCTTTAGCGATCGCTCGTTAAACAGCATCGACGCGCAACATCTTTGGCGGAAGATCTCGTGACGTGCCGATGTCGGCCATTTTTTATTTTATTTATCTCCATGGCAACTCATATGAATCATTTTTCTTGTACGAAATTTTACGTGGAAAAGTGGTTGATGATAATTTGAAAGATCAGATTTTTTGGACCGAATGTTGGCCGGAATAAGCTAACACCCAGCTAACCTCATCAGGTCAAGCTGGTTAGGGCACTCTATTGTCCTGGAGGTAGTAAATGCCCTCCTAAGGCGGATGAACCTTTATGGTCAACGGCATTAGGATGTGGAAATAAAGGGGAAAATACCACATTAAAGGTCTTAAAGACATCCCACGTATCAGCAAAAAATGATTGCATCTCAAGTAAAAATTTCCGGAGATAAAATAGTCCCCCAATCGGATCTCCGGGTGGGGACTGCTCGAGACAAAACAACCAAGACAAATAAGAAAAACCTTCAGCCAACAAGATATGCCACCTGGAATGTTCGGCGCCCTAGACGGGAGTATTTGCAGCAAGTATTCGAGGACATGAACTGTAGCGCTTATGCTGAGCTGAAAAGGGTTGCAGAGGACCGTGAGGAATGGAGATCGAGATGCAAGATTCTGTTGCTGCAAACCAATCCACCGGATTGATACTACGAAGAAGAAGGATATTTATTTATTTACATTATTATTAACAAAATGTGGCTGATTGGTTATTACTCACTCCTTTCAATTATGTCTGAATACACAGAATATATTAGGAGTATATGTTGGTAGTTTTTAATGTGGAATTTGTAATTCATAGTTTCAGGCTGTGTTTTGATTTTTTTGTACTATATATTGCCATCGTCAGAGACACAATACTAACTGGCATGTGGTTCAAACCAATTTCGTGAATTCCATAAAAGGCACAATTTATTTACTGCTAATATTCATTGATGATTATTTGAATTATGAATGTTTTTTTTTATATATCTATTTAGGTTGGCTTGGTGAGCTCCAGTGGTGGAGGAGCCGTGGCCACAATCAAAGAAGAGCGCGGGGAGTCTGGGGATGGAGAGTCTCGACTCGTACTAGAAGTCGTGTACCGCTGTGGAATTTGTGGAGCTCACTACGACAATCAACACTCTTATGCTGCACATATGACTAAACATTCCGGGCCTTTGCCCAAAGGACAAACACACTTCCGGTAATTCAATAAATATTTTTACATTAGTTTTTAAGTTGTGTTTCAATTCATTTGGAATTATTTTAAAAATATACTGGATCGGTGTTGCCACATACGTGAGCATATTTTGATGTTGCCATTTTTAATGACCTGTATTTTTAACCGTATGGATGCCATGAGCCCAAATTTGGGTCCGCTGTGGGAAGCCTGCCAGTGCCGTGAGCACACCGGTGTGTTATAAAGCTGTATATTTTCGGTCAATGTTATAGCTTGGGTCTATAGCGACATTTATTGTCTGCCCAAGAAAAAAAAGGTTAAAATTGGACAACATTTAGGGGTTCAAATCTTCGATAATCCACGAGGCGTTGCATAAATCTATTCAGGGTCATGGCGTCCAAAAGGTTAATTTCATTTATGGTTTTGTGTATTTTTTTGAGTTTAAAACATACCACAAAGAAAGAAAAACATTTCACAGTGTATTTCAATGCATTAGACACTCAAACTAATAAATTTGTAAAAAATTTCAACACATAGTTACTAGACTTTTGATAAGGCCTAATAAGTAAGCATAAGTTATTGTAAATTGAAATCTATTTCAGGTGTAGTATGTGCGACAAAGTTTTTGCAAAACGGAAGAATCTGAAACAGCATGCGCTCACTCATAACAAGGAAAAAGCCAATAAGTGCACTCTTTGTCACAGGTATTTTTTTTATAATTCTAAAGTAATTTGGTATGTCTTTGTTTTAAAAAAATAATTAAATATTCCCAACTGCGATATTAGCATTAACAGAATTTATTATTCGATTTGTTGTATTTTCCATCACGATCATTTATTTTGGTAATCATCCAACTAATGAAGAGCCTTAGTGTTAAGAATATAAAATCATATTTGCACATATTATAATTATTTCAAATAAAAAAACAGCAATAATAAAATAGATACTTGAAAAGTATATTTTAGAGTTTATTTTTTGTAACAAATTTGAT